>OZ010738.1:37941173-38368673 GCA_963932295.1 Tipula lateralis
CCTCCCGCAAGAGAATCTTGGAGGAGCTTTTCGGTTGCGGAAACGGAAGCATTGCAGTTCTTCACAGATGACTCAAAGCGTAGCGGAGACGAGTAGTCTCGTCGAATTAAAGGTGGACGGACATTCTCTCATGCAGGATAGCAAGGCAAGTCTACCCTACGCTGGACTTGAAACGTTCAGACACCCAACGAAGACGTGAACTAAACACGATCGTGGGGATACTCACAGGAAGCTTCCTACTTGGACATCATGCGAGGAGGCTAGGACTAGAAACAAATCACTGTTGCAGAAACTATATGGCTCTATTTTTTTTTTAGTGTCTAGTCTCCTACGGGTTTAGTATTTCTAGTGGATCATCCTAGACCTTCACATATCTTTAAGGCCAGTTTGGGTTTGGTACACATTGCAGTTTTCATTCAGATACCAGCCCAAAAGCTTCCAGCCAAAAGCTTCCAGCCCAAAGCTTCAGCTTATAGGCCTGTCCTTTTTGCTCCTCATTTAGAGCGATTGGTAATAGATAATTTAAAGATATAATGGACTGAAAACAAATCCGATTCATTCCACAAACAATGTATACCAGAAGGGAAAAACAGTCGAAACAGCACCTGATGAATTAATCATTCCATCGATTGAAATATCGCTGGACAGTAAGTAACTGCGTTGAATAATGCGTCTTAGAGCGGTATGATCGCTGGAACTGAAATACATCGAATAGAAGCAGTTGTAAAGTAGATCAGTCCCATCCTTAAAAAAAATCTATGGCTTAGAGGCCGTAAACGGCCCTTACCGCGTCTCAACTGAGACCTTATTAACCATTTTAACAATTGGTGCACATTGTAGGTGGTCAGCCCAACGAATGTTTTTACACACAATCGCGTTTTATGTCATCCGGTTACGTGTTAATTGTTGGTCAACGGCGGGAATCGAACTCGAGACCGCGGCGTGATGAGAAACTCTCTTAACCATTAAGATACATCCGGCAGTCCCATCCTTAAATGAAGGAGAATTACTGCCAACCATGACTGTCCATAAGACTATATTGGTTGGTAAATATATTGATGTTTAATCACAGTCGTGATCATAATACGCCCTCTTTTAGGCAATCCTATAGGAAAAATGAGTTGGTTCTTTTAAATGGACGCAAGACTCTACAGGTAACTTTATTATTTTTGTATTATGGGGATCATGCCATTTCGCTCTCTTGGGTAGTGAAGCTATCTGTCGGTCCGGTTATATCTGCAGGTAAGGGATTATCTTTCCAGTTGTATATAAGGCACCTCAAAATCCGGTAGGGTATGGCTGGTCCCATAACTGTCCACATGCATTATTTAGTGTAATTATTACCGAAAGGTATAAATAACTACAACATCCCATCATTCCTTTCGGCTGTGGACTATAACACTATTTTCTCGAAAGTTATTTGGTAGATAATAACTACCTTGAATAGATTTAGCAGTGTGAATAAAGTCAAACGTAAACTAATACACTGTTAAATGTATGGATGTCACACCTATGACCACACCTATGACTCACACCTATGTCTTCGTCAGGATAGGTACAAACTCATCTAAAGTCAACTTTTTAAGCTATCACATGTTCCGAGTGTAAATTTGAAACAATACAAGTTGTGCAGAGGAGGAGAACCAGAAAGTCTTGATCTACCTCCTGAGCTCTTTTTCATTTTATTCTCGAAACAGACTACATTAATTTGAATCACGGTTCCTTTTTGAGGATCAACCAACGACCTTAAATATATCGGATGTATTTGGCCTTCATTTAGAGAACCAACCAATTTCGGGAATAAAATCAGTAGTGTGGCAAGGGTAGTCAACCAAACCAGTATATCCAACCAATTTGTCGCCACACATAAATTTTAAATTAATTTTGGATTGGAATTTTTATTGTTATTAATCTACTAATATTAATTAAATACAAAATATACTACATAAAAATGTTTTCGAATTAGCATAAATATGTTTAGTTTTACACAATCGTAAAATGTAAATTTATGATCAGCGAATTTTTAATTTATTTGTGTAAATATAATTTACTACATGAACAGTATCTGAAAATAATTACAATTGTTGATTATTTATTTATTGGGTTTTAATATTTGCATAAAAATTAAAAGCTTAAATAATTAGGGAAGTAGGACTCAGTCTAGTCGAATTTTCGGAAAGCATAGTAATTATGCCTGTGAAAAACATAACAAAAAAAAATTTCAAAATTTAAAATCAGTTGCCTCAAGAGAAATATGATTTTCTGGAAAGCCTAAACTTCAACACCAGATTAACAAATAGTATATCCATGGCATCGGTTATATGATTAACAATATATCATCTCTTCGGTGCTACCAATGCTTAATATCCCTCGTCCAAAATCCAATACGAATCCATTTCGTTTTATGAAGTCCATTCGCAGGATGACCTTAGCCACAATATCCGCAACCAGAACTTAATGTCTAAAACTGTTGTTTCCGATTCGAATTGTGACCCTATTTCTTACCTTTAATAACCGCACTGTCACCTGTCATCGTTTGTAACTTTGAACCCTTCCATATAGGTCGATCTCCATTCGTGATAAAATTCGGCGGTGCAATCGTCTTCGTTGCACCCGTGTCCAATGTTGTCATACTAGATCGTCAGATTTTGCTCCTCAAAGCTGACTCTTACTCGTTTATCGCCTTCGATGTTGTTTGGTATCGGCTGCTACTTTTCTTTCCTCCGGTGGCCTTCGGTACACTCCGTCGAGATGTATCCTGTTTTGTCACAAACCCAACATCTAATTTTACTATTAGTATCCTGGAATCTCTTGTCAACTAGTTATTTGTTGGTTTAGTGTTACTTCCTGGATTGTGACCGATGGTTGGTTCCAATCTTACACTATGAAGGTCTCGTATCCGGATCTCGTATTCCATCGTTGAAAGCATCGATCTTGATTCACTCTGTATATTCCCTCGTTATGTTATACTGGGTGAGGTGCACTAATCGCTTGATATCAGCCGCATACTCCTGGAGCGTCTCTCCTATTCGTTGACATCGTCTCTTTAATCCCATACGATGTAGCTCCCGTATCCAAAGCCAACATGATTTTGCTGTAATCCTTTCGTTCCTATTCCGGCACAGTCTGTAGTAATTCGGCAGCACTTCTTTTTAAAGCCTTAATCAATGCTGCCACTCGATCCTCCTCACACCAACCGTTCCTTTAAGCCGCCGCATTTCAAACTGGGATTGAAGATATTAAATGGCGTTGTTCCGTTGAACGTTGGTGGTTTTCATTTCATTGGGCTGGTTGGTAGAGCAATTTGGTCGTTGTGGTTGGATTTTACATCCATGTGATCCTTTCTCGATTTTCATGAATCGTTGATCGGTCACCTCGATTTGTTGATCTTTTTTTCGAGAGTTTCTGGATTCATCGGTCGTAGCTTAATGGTTAAGAGAGTTTCGCATCACGCCGCGGTCTCGAGTTCAATTCTCGCCGCTTACCAAAAATTAACATGCCACCGGATGATATAAAATGCGGTTGTGTGTAAAAACATTCTTTGGGTTGACCACCTACAATGTGCACCAATCGTTAAAATTGGTTCGTAAGGTCTCAATTAAGAGGCGGTAAGGGCCGTTTACGGTCTCTAAGAAAGATAATTCTGGATTCATACTCTTCCTATTTGTTTTTCATATCAAATTTGACCGTGCCAACTTTTGCGTTTAATGTAACGAAAATCTCTCGAAATTTCTTGTTCTCACTTTTTCCTTGCTGATCCAACCGTTGGATCATGCTTTCTTGTCCGGTTATCATGATCTAAGCTGTAAAGCTAACAATCCATCTTGTCCAAGAGATATTTTCTTTTCTAACCCGCTGATCATATGTTCCTGTCCATACGTATTTGCTCCTTTGAGTCGTTCTTCAATCGATTTTAGCCGGTAATCATATCTGTTTTAAGCGCACCGATTATTTGTTGCTTATTTGTTTTTAGGCTTGTTGATTTTAGTAGCACAAAATTTTCGATTGAAAGTTGATGCAACAATCGATATATTCTTGTTCATCATATAACCGATGCCAGGGGTGTGCTATTTGACAATCTGGTGTTCAAGTTTAGGCTTTGGCCATGTTGTTGTTATTTTGTTGAAATTTTAGAGGTCTTTTGTAATTTGTTGGATTTAAAAGCAATTTTTGTTGCATAGCTTTTTCGCCTAAATGTTATTCTATTTTGTATAAACACACACTTGTTCTTATTTTGTTATTTGTTATATTCTTCACTTCGGTTAGTAATTGGTGTGGGCGCAAAATATATAGGAAAGCGGTTTGTAGTACAGCTACTTTGTATGACTTCACATTTACGCCAGATGTAAGACCAAGGTTGTACCCCTCGTTGATAAGTGACCTTGATCCCTTAAAGCGATCCAGTTTGAACGAGCAGACAATTTAGAACTACTTTGTATATAAATCAAAAAGTTTTACTATTAGAGCCATGTAGAGGTTGCTGACAGATATCACAGAAATGATTTAATGGTAAGATAGGCTTCAACTGTTTCCAGATGAGAAATAACATTCTGCAACAGCTAGAGAAATAGCAAAAAAAATGAAATGAGATTCCGTCAAGCCCAAATTAATCCATGTATGGAAAATCAATCATAAATGGGGAGGAATTCTTCGTTGCAGAGTTTTTCGTTGCTTAAATGATTCTTGTGGTGCAGACAATTAAGTGAAAATATTTATAAGTGGAGTGCTTTTTGAAAAAGTATGAATAAATTACTCTCACCTCGTACCAACTTGACCATTTGAATTTCGATTTCCCAGCACGATGTTATCTCGCATTGGTTTATATATAAGCGTCATCTTGAACCTCCATATATACATAACATAGTTTCATTTGAAATAGTTTCAAAAACTTGAAACAAGTTACGTACATCTTAAACATTACAATAGGGCTCCAGAATACATCGATAGGATCAAAATACATGCATTTACAGATGGTTTTCAAGATTCAGATACAAAATGAGCAATTGTAGTGTCTTCAAAAGCTTTATTGGCTGAAACCGTTCATTGTGCGTTACTTAACAAATCTGCGTATGAAACATTATCATCCCAGTTATTTGATTAGAGCCAGTAAAGTATACCAAAGCAAACAAGGATACCATCAGCGATGCAGTGGTGGTCGAAGGAAGAAACGAAATTATTGGAGGAAAAGTATATAGTCTTGTATAAGATTCCATTCGACATATATAAGAAATTAAGTAAGGAGAGGATGCTAACTCATATAACCAAAACTTCATCATTCATCTCCATTCTCAAATTTCCAATTGGATGGTTTGAAGGTAACTATATGGGGAAATCAATGGAATAAGCTTATTTGGTAAAAGATACGATTCCTACAATGGAAGAATTCAAATTGGAAACAGTAACCTGTGAAACAAGAAAAATTAAGAGAAAGAGGGAATGCTCGTACGAATTTTTAAAATATAGTTTTTTAATTCAGGTAGTGGGTATTGTAAATAAGATGATTTTGGTGAATTTCAAAGAAAAGGACGACATTGTATTTGATGTTGGAGGAAAAATACAAAGTGACGGTAGTGAAGTGTTTGTTATAATTCTATTGAATCGTCCCACCAAACTAACGCAACACTCAAAATATATGGATAGGACTACCAAATTCAAAGGGGAGTTCGACGAAAACCAGAGGTTGGAGAGGATGTATAACGAACGAGGATGATATCTTTTGGTCAGCCGAATTATTGAATTTTTTGGACAAAAATTCTTCTGTTGTGGGCTCCTATGCCCACTAGCGAAATGACATGATTGGTATTGGAATGTAATGGCCGGTTTTTATTAGATTATTACAAACTTAAACACAAAGCTTGTCTCTATACAGTTTTCATTATCTTCATAATGAATAAGCTTATAAAAGCTCAAAATGGGTTGTGTTTATATTAATTTATTAATGCCCGGAATCAAAAAGAAAGAATTCAGCAACTTGTAAATACTGTCGCAGTTCAGCTATTGAACAATGCAGACACTTTATTTAGCAGGTTTAAAGTAACCAAACCGTTGGAGCTTATGATCTAGTATTCCTGATAATGTACTCAGTGATATACCATGTATATCCCTGAATCACAACGCTGCCGAACTTTCACCGGTCTAGTTAATACCATAGACCATATCTGGTTTCATAACCATGATTATGAAACTATGGGTCTGTTTGATAATTCGAACGGAGCGTGCGGTGCTTACCAGTGTACACCGTACAGAGCGGGTTGACTATCATGCACGGTTGATAAGTGTAGAAAATTCACACTGCGATACACTCACTGCAATGGGTAAATTTTTTTTGTTGATGTTTTTTTTTTGTTTTGAGCTAAAATAATTAACCGTCAAACAAATTAAATAAATATTTATTACTAATTATTAATAATGAATACGTTCAACTTAATTCATTTTATTACACATATTACTTACTTTTAACGCCTTCCTTTTTTTTCAAATTTGCACTACTTACTCTGATTGGTCATTCAGTGTACATTCTTTGACACCGTGTGTAAATGAAAAGTATACTGGGCGAAATAAAAAACGAAGTGTGACAGTGTAAATTTGAACCGGTTTAATATAAAACACAATGTTTAGGGTGAATGTGACCCGGTTGAATAATAAAACGCAGTGTTAAATTTTGACAGCGCACTGCACTACACCGTGCGAATTATCAAACAGACCCTATGATTTTCGGAATGAGAATACATGACAAACTACAGTTCTCATTTCATTTGACAGTTTATAATAATTCATTAAAGTCATTTCTTTGATTTTCCTTTCTTTTTCTTTGGTTTTTCATTAATTTATCAAAATTATTATTTTTTAAACTTCAAATTTTATGAAAACACCAATATTTATAGTTTTCGGTATTCACTAACTGTATAACTGTGGCACTGCCATCACTAAAATGCCATGGGGTGAGAAAAAATAGCTCATTCCGAAACCATGTTTAAACCAAGTTGCAAACCATGGTTAACAGTGACACATTACAACGAAATAATGGTTAACTCGAAACTGTAGTTACGAAACCAGATATGTGTTTATAGTGTAATGAGTTTGCTTTAATGTCAGTTCTAAATGATGAGCAATAGTCTATATAAATTCTGTACTTCAGTAAGAAGTCGTAGGTGTTCTGCACTTGTCCTTTGAGCAGAAATAAGATTTTGCAGCAGGATGAAATTTTCGTTATAGATTGAAGTTCTATGTTTTGTCTCTCTCAATCATGTGAAAATTACGGTTTGAACAGACTAAACTTTTAAACAGGAACTGATAATATAATATGCGTAGAAAGCGTTTCTTGTGCTGATGACAAAGGTCTGCGGAAAGTTTTTTCCTAAAGCTTGACCCATAGTGGGATTCAAACTAAGAACATAATTGTAAATACTCGCTGAACAAAAAATGAAGCTTGTCTGACAGTTGTAATGTAATTGGCAAAGAACCTTCCTTTTATTTCCACTTTTTCGACAAAGTTTAGCTGTTGAAACAATATTCTTTCTTATTGGTCTAAATTCTTACTCTGTACTTCGACAATAGTAGAGTAACAGCTGAGTAACCATTCCTGTTGATTTCTCAAAATAAAACCATTAAGTAATAAAAGATACCTATCAGACCTAAATACATTTGTTTTTTTTAATTAATTAACTATTTATTTTATTTTATATTATTTGAAATTTAATCTCCTTTTTTTGGCAAATATTAACTAGTTTTTGGGAAAATGATGTAGAATAATGATAAACATGAGGGTTTTAATTAGTAACTGTGTTTATATGCTCAAGGCAAATTCGTCCTAAAATATGCTTTGAAAACTGTCTAATTACACAAATCTATTTATTTAAGTATTTAATTAAAATAATCAATCAATTGGAAAAACCAGTGCTTTCGATCTGGATTCGTGTTAGAAAATGTGAGTGGTTGAAAATAATTACAAATAGTACATTGGCGCCAAATTTGTACAACTTACTGCATTTTATATTGTATAACAAATCACGATGAAATTCATGGAAGGACAAGAAGAATGATGGATTAGGCGGTAGTAAAGAACTTTGTGTACGAGGAGCACGTACCATCTTACAGTAAATGCTTACTGGACTCAGTGGGCTGATTTATCGGTTGTAGGCGGTTGCTTATATAAAAAATGAAAAAACTGAGATGATGTGAGAACCAAACATTGGTGGAAACAGGGGTATTAACAAGGGCATTGGAGGAATGACATATAGGAGCGGGTGGCATTCACCTTGGATCTAAGATTGGTTATACTGGTTGGAATGCAGATTGAAACCGAAAATATTACCAATGTCTGTCGATTAACCGAACTGCTAATCGAAAACAGTATATAGACCAATAATTTAACATTAAGCCGTTGGAAACAAGCGGACGGAAAGCAGCCGTATAAGAGGTTCGAACGAATATACGATCAAAAGGGAGAAGATGAATAGTGAATTACAAGATAAGCCTGGAAATGTCAAAAAAGGAGAGCCAGGATAGGAAAACCCTACGTAAAAGATAAAACTGGGATAACGGTCGGGACCTACAGGTTTGAGGTGGAAGGTAGAGTGACGAATCACTGCGACACCTGTGAAAATTAAAATAAAACTCAAAATATTGGTGGAAGGTGACCCTGTCACCAAATGTATAAAAACCAAAATAAGAAAATGTATAACATACTCATGAGGCTGAGCGTTACAAATACGACAAATGAAGAGAAATGGAAAGTTCGCGCAAAATGCGTTCCTGAAAACTGAGCGTATAATAAGAAACAGCTATATAGGAGGCAAAAAATATTCCAAAATTTAAGGGTTACATCACTATTGTGCTCAATATCAGTTAGAATAAATCGTTTAATAAATCGAACCCCACGTCATGCGTCACCTGCACTGTTTCCACAATAATGGTCGTAAAGTATGGGTACCAGAATTTTCGTATTCTTTAAAAAACATTTTATTTTAAACACTTTGCATGCAATCGGCTGAATTTAAGAAGTCGTATTCGGAGATATAAATATAACATCCACAAGTAACATTTTTCCAAGTTCAGATAAAGTTTTAAGATGCCCTGGTGCATGGTCTATGATTTGAAGTGTTCTAAAATTTAGGTTTTTGTTTTGTAACTTACACTTCTGAGCAGAAATAATTAACAAGTCATTGTTGAGGATTTTCCAAGCTTGAAAAAGTATAAAGCTGGAGAATGTCTTGATGCATTTCCACCTTATATAAGGGTCAGTCGATCTTACGCCGCATTAAATCCAGGAGAATGCGTCTCTTATTTAAAAAGAGCGTATTCAAAACTTTGTAAGATGGAGCATTGATACGGTATTACTGTATTTGTAAGAGATAATCAAGTGTTTAATTAAATTAATTGTCACCATTAATCGTCACCAATAATTGTGAAAACAAAGTGACATAACAGTATTTGTGGATTATATGGGCAGAAATCAATTAAGTCTAATTAAATTGTACTTTACATTTGAAACAAGTTACATCTCTATCATTAATCGTGAAAATTCATAATTCGCTCGGTGCAGTGCAGTGCGCTTTGACAAATGCTAGATTTTAATTAAATTTTATTAAACCACTGTTTATGTTTTGTCCATGCATGTGTACTGTTTTTTGCCCAGTTCACTGCCACTAGTGGTTAGTGTAAAAATAATATACACTTTACCAATTTTAAAATGTCATTAAGGATCAACATAGGAGCATTAAAGAAGGCACACTTAATGGACGCTGAAACAGTTCTACAACACCCAAAATGAGACAAAAAAATCTCCTGTAGACGGACAACGACTAAAAGTGTGTGAGATTGAAGAAACAATTAGAATAGCATTAAAGATCGGTGATACACAACAGAACCTTTGAGTTTGACGGATTTGTGTTCAAAATGCCACTGAGCATTTGCTATCAAGTCAATCCAATTTTCAAGATTTCGAATTTTAATTTTGAACTACTCGTAGGAAGATAGTTTGAAAACCTCGAGAGTGAATATGATGAGAAGAAGGCCATGTGGTACATTGTCATTATTGGCACGGACCATAACATCAATTTGTGTTGATATTTAGACACGACAACCCTTCTGGATATATTCTCGTGCTTTCAATTCTGATGTGAGGCTTAAGCATAAGCATTTACACTCACTTTTTATCATCCTGCATTTTCATCGAATATATGACCATCTATATATATTCCACTGGATCTTACCTTCTTTCATATAAAACTGATGTTCCACCCACTCCAATTAAACTATTTATCACCTCTAGGTTTAATGGTAGCGGGCAGTTATCAATAAAACCGTTTTTTATATATTGATTGAGCTTTCCAATTCGTTATGCACATTTAAGACTTTTGCACTCCCTCAATATCTAACACAAACGTTAAACGTAATAGGACCATCTAAATATTGAATTGAGCCAAACCTTTCAACATAGAATAAAGACGATACATCAAAAGCTCGATTTAAGGTAGTTTTCATCCCAACAGGTAATTTGGTCGCGGGCGATATTCCTCAGTGACCTATTTTTGTGCTTCAGCAAAAACTACCTCATTACAAAGCATAATTGTTCGAATAAAGAAAGAAATGTTTGTATTTTGTCTAGACTCATTTGTTGGATATATATAAATAGAATCAATTTGGAGCACGAATTGACGTCGGGTTTTCTTTTTGTTGCCAGCAATTATGTCAATGATGTCAAAATCGATTAAAATATTTTTTTTTCGTATTTTCATTTAAATTTCAACACAAAACGAAACCTGTTGAATGACAAAAAATAAATTCCCGTATCGTAAACAAAATGATTAATTGTATTTTAATTATCGAAAAACATTTTAATTATAGATACCAGGGGTATTTTTTATTAACATAATAATTAACAAAAATACATTATATGGTATATTCGGCTATCAGGGCCATTTTATATCTAAGGTATGGTCTTGTGGTTTAAAAGAATAAATAAAAGCTCTGAGTCATTGTAGCGAAGCTTTGCATGACATATTGTATGAGTTAAAAGTTGTTTACTAGATACTTTCTTGTATAACTGGGGCGAAAAGGTGGATATAATAATTGAAAGATTTGGAACGTGTGAGGAATAAAGTCATTTTTCTGTATAGATAGAACAAATACGTGATTTTTGATAATTTTCCAGCAATACAAATTATAACAGATGTGTTGTTGAGAAGCGTCACTTCAACAATTTGATTATGTGTAGAAGTGAAGACATTATTCTAAAGTGTGATGTAAATTTGTTGACATACTTGTGTATCAATTGACAGATCATTACCTCTCTACTGCATACAAATTGCCACACGGGCGTGCGTAACAATCTCTGCACGGTTGTAGCATGTTCGCCATTAAATAAAATATTTATTATTAGTTTGGCAAGACGTACCGTAAAAAGCAACCCTTTAATAAGAGTTGCATAAGATTCGGAAACGTGTCAACCACCTTAGACCTATTGTGATCTTCGATAATTTAAATTATGTTCGTACCATAATATAAGATATACTTGGAAAGATAGCATTGATACACTTTGAGAAGAAGCAGTGATGGGCACTTTACATGTAAAAAACTTTATTTACATTTTTATGTTGACATTACATAAACTATGTAAAAAAACGTGAAAACTCTGAAAAATAAAGGGTCCGCCATCTAAAGTTTTTTTTTCAACTAGTGCTTATTTCGTGAATGGTAACACTTAGCTCATGTCTGATTTGACAGATAATTAGTTTTATCCTTCAGCTGAACGCATATGGTTGTGTATACGCTTGAACAACGCTGGGAAATATTGCGAAAATACTTTGAAAATTATGGTAATGTTGCAGAATGTGTGCGAAAATTGCGTACGGATTTTGGAAGAAGAGAAGCACCGTCAGCCCCGTATGTTCGTTATCTTGTGAAAAAAAATGAAAGAAACTGGTATCCTCATCGATAAACCAAAGCTAGAAAAGCCAAAAACAGTGCGTACACCCGAGAATATTGATACTGTGGCAGAAAGTGTGCGTGATGCGCCATCAACATCAATTCACCGTCGTTGTCAACAATTGAACATTTCGGAGACATCATTGAGACGAATTTTGCATAAAGACCTTGGTATGACGCCATACAAAGTCCAATTGGTTCAGGAATTGAGGCCAACTGACCATCCAATGCGTTTTCGCTTCGCTGAGTGGGCCTGCGATCGAAGATGTCGAGTTTGCCAAAAAAATCATCTTTTCGGATGAAGCTCATTTTGATCTTGGCGGGTATGTAAACAAGCAAAATTGTCGCATTTGGGGCACGAAAAACCCGCACGCATACATTGAAAAGCCGGTACACCCAAAACGAGTCACTGTTTGGTGCGGATTTTGGTCCAGAGGCATAATTGGGCCATTTTTCTTCGAAAATGAGCAAGGAGTGTCAAAAACAAAAATTCGTTCAACATGACCCAATAACGATTGCCGTTACAGTCAATGGCAATCGTTATTGGGCCACGTTGAACGAATTTTTGTTTACAAAAATTGAAGAGGAGGATATTGGCAACATTTGGTTTCAACAGGACGACGCTACGTGCCACACAGCTGAAGCTACACTCGATGTTTTGCGCCCTGTTTTTAAAGATCGCATTATCAGCCGCAGAGCTGATGTCGTTTGGCCACCTTGGAGCTGCGATTTGACACCGTTGGACTATTATTTGCGGGGTGCCCTCAAAGATAAGTGTTACGCCGACAAGCTAGAAACAATTGATGCTTTAAAGGACAATATTCGTGAAGCAATTGGTGAAATACAGCTGCACAATCGATAATGTGCTTAAAAATTGGACCGATCGTTTAGGCTACTACATAGCCAGTCGAGGCAGCCATTTGAACGAAATTATTTTCCATTATTAACCGGAAGGATTGTACTTTTGAATAAAAAAAGAAATTTGAGAAAATATTCAGTAGTTTTTTTATAGCATTTTCAAAAGAAAAAGTTATTTGGCGGACCCTTTAGCTGGAAATAGTGAATAAATGTAACAAATATTTGTTTATAAGGGTTATACGCATCATAAATATCAATCAAACCGTTCATTTAGACGGTCCATCATAATTAGTTTCGACTTTTAGTTATCTACAAATTCTAGGCAAAGTTCATTTATGTATCTACACTGCCATCTGTGTTTGTCTTAACCAAGCTCTAAAAACGATTACTGACACCTTTTGGTTAAGTTTATCTAGATATGAGAAATATGTTATTTTTTATAGTGTAATACGTGCCATCTATTATCAAATTGTAGCAGTTTACACGGTTTCTTCTTAAATGTCAAACAGTCGAGTAAATGCCATCAACATATCGGTAAGTAAATTTTCTCCACCACCAAAAAATCCATATAGATAAAGTAATAAGTTAAATATATCGAATGATGTTTATTACATGTCAAAATCATCAGAAACCACCATGAGACTCAAAATGGAGGAGGGAATCTTATTCAACGTTTAACTCCGTCCAATACCTACGAGAATTGCAAAGAATTATTGCATCTGGTGTTGCTGAAGTATTCTTTATGAGAAATGTTATGAGATTTGGCTGGTAGGGATATGTTCGGTTGAGTTTTATGTGGAACATCCCCGTTTAACTAACCAAACAGGAATGTATTCGAAAATGAAAAGTAATTTTTAAATGAAAACCGGGAAAAGATCCGGGTCCTCCAGAATTTAAATGAATGAATGTTGATAAGAATAAAATAATCTGGAACGTATCAAACTTAAAATACAGATATTACCAATGCTAATACATACTTACGCTTTTTTTATCAAAAGTATGTTATGAAACAACACAAGAAAACTTATAACTCAAATTTTTGACATATTAATTTGTTTTTGTTTTATTTGTAACGTTACACAGTCAATTTTTACAATAATTAAATTATTAGTTATTAAATTATATAATAGATAGCGCCCTTGTCATGAAATAGTCGTTATTTACATAACGTAATGTAAAAAATAACTTGTGTAATTTACATATAGTTTACATATAAATAACTGTGTAAACTACATCGTGTAATTTACGCGCCCAGCACTGAGTGGAAGTAAATGCTAATTAAAATTCTTTTTGAATATTTAGAGAGAGGCTTAGATTTTAGTACGAGTGAGTCGAACTCCTTTGACTTTTAACTGTGTACAATTATTCCAATGCTGGTAGGATGGAATATAATGGTAATTCAAAGGGAAAAAGCATTTAGTTCCATCTTTTGGTTATGCATAATTCAACTATCGATCACAACTAATTCTAGGTTCTGATTCTTGAACCCAGTCAGAATATCTTTTTGAATCAAACCTGGATCAAAAACTTACAGGCCTAAATTAGTTTCCAATTAGGAGGCCTAAATTCAGTTCTTTCTCTCTCCTTTTCTCCCTATCTCTCTTTATCTATCTCTCCCTCTAATCCCCCTCTCTCTTTCTCTCTCTCTCTCTTTCTCTTTCTCTAATGGGTGTAGTATTCTTCTCTCACTTTTTCTTTCTCTCTCTCTCTCTCTCTCTCTCTTTCTACTTCTCTAATGGGTGTAGTAGTATTTTAGATGTTGTGAGCTATAATATAAGTATTTTAAGGAAGCTGAAATTACTCATTCGATACTAGATTTTACTGGATAAGTTTACCGATAAACTTGTCCAGTATAAAGTCGCGTACAAACTTTACAGGAACAACGTACAGGAGCTTAATTCGTGACCAGTATAAATAGAAAAAACTACTTGAGACTTTGTATAGAGCTTGTTTCTCTAATTTGCAAAATTCGAGTGAAAGATTTGAAAGTACATCGGATACAGATTGCTAATGTTGTTTGACTATAAGAAGCCGCATCTACAATAAGAATAATAACATTTGTTTAATACACCGATTACACCTAAAGGTGAAATATATCCAGAGTTACTCTTTGGTCGCTGATACCTGTTGGCCTATTAATAATTTCGTGCTTGATGATTTTAGATGTGAATAACTATGTATCGTCAGTTTGTACAGCTTTCCTTAATGATGACAGTATAGCTCTGAGTTGTCTCAGTCTGGGTTTTTAGACTCGTTTTAAATGTTCGTACAAATCCTCACCATTAGATTCGCGATGAAATTTCGGAAATGACAGAATCGTTGAATAGTGTTATGGGTAGTTCATCAAATTCTCCATTGTAAAAAGTTGCTTAAGAGCATTTATATAATTAATTGATGTTGTGTTGGATCGCCTAGCCTAAATAGGTCTCCGGCTATTAACATTTTGACATAAATGGGCCAGCAAAACATGTATCGATTCCATGGTTAAGGGGGTGTTTGTCGACTAAATTATGCAATATTTCACAATGTTATCGACGTCCTTAGATGATTGACGGACACCATTCTTGTTCATCCAGCTATGCACAATTCGAGTATTTTGTTCTATAACAAAGATGGAATAACGTATTAAACATATGGTCCATCTGCTGGAAAATAGTATTACTGAATGAGGAATTGGGGCAGCCATCGATTGTGAGTTTGTTTGTATTTGATGCTGTTTCGTACCTCATTGAAATATTTACCTATCTCTGGAAACTATTGATAGTGTTCATGCATGGGTATAGTTTTTATTAGAACTGGTTAAATTCCCATATATATGTAAGAATATCTAAGCCGTATGGAGAATAATCTCTTATCCTATAACCACGTGATCATCTCGACAATGAGTCAACCTATCAGCCTTTTTGAGTCCATCGAGCAGACTGTTTAAGTTGTTTGAAAGCATGGACCTACAATATCTAGTAACTTGTGGCGTCTGAAACGATGATCGTCCAACCTTTGCCAGAGCACTTTCAGATGAGTCAGATGATCGTCGTTTGACCTCCCGGGTCAAACACTTTGTTTATCGCAGAGGCCCAGACAATTTGGCTAGCCCATTGAGTTATTTGTACTGATTTCAATACCCCTGCTTCGAGGAATCAATCCAATTTGTTCTTAACCTAAACTTGAATTGCAAATGGGATAATCTTAGGTTTGAAATATCGACGCTTAGAATTAGGTATTATCCTTATCTGTCTTGGAAATAAAATCGCGATTTTATAATTTTACATACCTTAGTGATTCAAACCAACTCCCTCCCTATAAACTCTATAATATTAGAAATTTCCTCCTGCTTTACCACAGTTAATGGCAACACCATTCAACATTTTTTAACAAACCGGACTTCCAAGTTCTCGATATACTTTTAAACCGACCATCGAACAAATTTGGAATGATGAAATGCAGAATCTATTGACCTAGAATGAGATGCAGAATCAATTGACCTTGAGCCCAATCAACATTTAAGAACGATCCAAATATTTAACCCCGTGACACTCTTTGTGACATTAAGAGAAATGAATTGAGAAGAAATTATGGGCATCATCAGACTTCATAAACCGATACATCTTCAATGCCAGTGGTTTAAGATGGCAGCGAACATTAAATTTTACCATAAGAAATCGGCCATATAGTTGACTATGCGATTAGAGCCACCTTAAGCCTAGAGCTTACATTTATGTGATCATTCTACCTTCTTCATGAAGTTTAAAACTAGCTTCCTTTTCTTATTTTTGGAGTATTCGGTTAGATACTATTGTTATTGTTGTGTTATTGTTAGATACTATTGTTATTGAGGACGAAGATACCTCCCCAGTTCTGACAGCCTCTTCAATCGACAATTATAATCATCTCTCTAAAATAATTAACCCAAATTGTGTTTCGTCAGTTGTTAAAACCTTACCAAAAATATTTCTTATAGGTTCATAAAATGATTGACTACGTCGGGGTCATTGGGGTAGAATGAGTTTTTTTAAATCGTATCTCGATGGTTTAACTGGTGGCACATTTAAAACTCATTGTTTCTTTAGATGGCCGGGGAAGTTCATAAGTTTGGAGAAGTTTTCCTAATTGTGTTAAATTTTCATCTCTTACTGCACTTAAAACAATTTAATTGAACACTGAACTATTGAATCTATTAACACTCTGAACATCCGCTCCACTCTTTATTATACTAAAATGAGGCATGAGGCAGCCAACATTATACAAAACCCCAATGATGGTTTTTGCACAAGCCAACAGGTGTATATTTAAAACGATTCTCCTGAGAAGGTCTGATAAATAAAGAAACCCAACGAGAATATCAAGATGTTTGAAGCAATAGCATTTTAAGGTCAAATAACCAGTTTAATTAGGGACCACAGTCAGGTAAATATTATTGCTGCCCAGGTTTATTGAAAACTAAACCTGTTATGATAATGAAGCGCAAACTCGGTCAACACTCGCAAGGAGAAATAAAACGGAATAGTGGAAATCGCAGGTTTATGATTTAAGATTGCAACAACTCAGCATAGAGCGTCGCGGTTTCTTTAAAGGATGTTAATTCCTTTTATCTCAAGCTGTATTTGAATACGCTCAAATAATGTTTGAGTTGAGTTGAAATGTTAATTGAGAAGCCAGTCTATGAGGAAATTATTATCACCATGCAAACATTAAGGGGAAATCGTTCACCTGGAAATAACTGCAATAATTCAGAGCTCTTAATATTCATCCTTATTGAATTGGTAGTCTTTGCGTCCTTATTCAATTCGTATGATGAAATGAAGCTATATCCGAAGAATGGTTGGTGCAATATCTGCAAAGCTATATCCGAAGAATGACTTGCACAGCATACAAGTTCATTATATCTTGAAAAGAGTTACTGAAACGAAAACACGAACACATGTCGATTTTTGATTTCAATTGATGGTTGTTGCAAGTTTATCACTAAATATATTGTACTTCCAACTTTTGGCCAAGCCTAAAGATTAGAATGTTATACTTTTTATGGTACCTTAGTTGATACTATCACCGTTCCATCCAATGCTCAATTTGCATCCCATGCTTATTTTTCATATTGCATATTTAATATCAAAATTATCATTTCAATTTTAAAAATTTGTTTGGGTCCCACGACAGGGGTTTAAGCTCATCAACTATGTATGCGAACATAACACAATTTTCCGCATCATGAACAAACAGTTCTGAGTAAAAATTATCATCAATATATATACATTTTTGTTGTATTAATATTTAAAAACTCCCACGAGCATATTAAATCATCAAAAGCTCATATAATGATAAGAATCAGCATTAAAAATCGTAATGACCCAATAAACCATATTTATTTGGTATAAAAACCACATAAGCACATCAAAAAGTTTATTTTCTATGAAAATTAAGACCAAACTGTATACCATCACCTAAAACTCTTGTACAGTAATTAAGTTTCTATGCTGCTATATCGATGCTGGGTATCCTATACTCAATAAAACATAAAAATATTTTTATTACGATAAAACGTGTCCGGATGGATCAATGAAGAACAAAAACTATAAATGGTAAGTAGGTTAGCAGACATAAGGTACAAAAAAATAAAATTTTTACTATCCTAAATTTGTGTCCAGCTTGCCATGGTTGACGAAAGACCGGATCTGTACGAAATACTGGGACTGAATGTCTAATGCAATTAGAAAGCAAACCGGGTCGACGTCCAACATAACGATTTTGATTAGACGTCTTTAACGGATGGGTTACCCACATTCATTATGCCTTACCTTGGAAGTTTTTTAAATACTAAAGTTTTTTGGGAAAATACCAGATGGTAACCAACAGATACCGTCCCGAGAGAAAAAAACTGTTCAAAAATCATTCAGCTGTCCGTTCTTATTAGGCAGTCAAGCAAAATAGTTAGAGCTAAAAGAGAACGTAAGCGGTTATTACACCTCAGGCACTATTAAAAAACCGATTTGCGTGAACTTCTTCCTAAACTATCCTAAAATATAACTACAAAAACTAGGATTTTGTTAGGAAGAACTTCACACGTGTGTAGTGTAGAATGAAGTATTTCCTAATTTCATTATTACTAATGGTCCTCTGGGTGATTGGTATTCGAAAATTCCATAATCAATTGGCACCATAGGTACTTTCCTAGAGTTTTTCCGTCATTCAGGAAAACCGGGACCAAAATCCTAGAAGCTGTCACCACGCTTAGACAAATCTAAAGAGGTCACTTCAAAGAGCGAGATGCATCTTATTGACATAGGAAATATACAAATGGTATACCAGAACAGGAATATAACAACAACGAGAAACGGGATAGCCGATGTTCCGGATTTGTCACTTAGAGTGAAGTTTAAAAAATGAGCAAGAGACCGTAATAGAGCAAAATCGGTCAAAATTGGGAGGTCCTGAATAAATTTCAACGTTAAAGTTCAATTCGTGCTACCACCGAGATACGACCCCATTCACTTGAAAGTGCTCTTGAACCAATGAAAAATTGGTCCGATCGAATGGGGTACTGTAAGGCAATTTCAAACCGTTTTTGTTTTATTGCAGTTCTAAATTTAAACTTTTAAATGGCCCACCCTTTACATTCCAAGAGCAGCATCATCTATTTATTTAGTAGGATAGCAGTTGGTTATATGAGTGTCCACGAAACTGTAATAAACGGTCGCTCTACTCACAGAACCTTATGTATATAAAGTCAAAGTCGATTTGTTAATTGTGGACATCCTCAGTGAACGAAAGGTGGACGAACACCCTCTCATGTAGGGTAGCAGAGCAAGTCTGGCCAAAGCTGGACTTGAAACGCTCAAAGACTCTGCTCTTCCCTACGAAGAAGTGAACTAAAAACGATCGTGGGGAGGCTCACAGGACACTGCCTACTTAGAGAACATACGAGGAGGCCAGGTCTAGCAAGTAATGAATTTTGCAGTAGCTGTATGGACGAGGAGAAGGAAGAGACGGTAGTCCACCTCGTATGACATGAATATTTCAGTAAATTCTTAATGGACAGCCTCTCTGATCTCGAAAACTGCACCGAAAGGTGCGAGAATTATCACGCTACATATAAGTAAATCACACTGGTTCTCATAAGGGTAATAAGGAAGTAAGATCCTATAGTACCATAACAGACCGTCGCCTGTCTATGTGTGCTGAAGCAGCCACTCAACCTCACCTACCGACCCTACTTAGGTAACCTACAACTATATATACTAAAACGATTCCATTGAGAATGAGCTCTGTAGCGATTATAGCCCTCTCAATGTTATTTAATAAAAAAACAAAGTTAATTAAGAATTTAAAATTTGCAACACTTCGAGCGATGGACCTTAAACTGTATTTGATGGATTCTGAAGACCAAATGTTTTAAAGTTTAGAATACGAAATATATTTGGTACCTTTTGGTGGAACACCAGCTTTTGAGAAAGTATTGCAAGTATTTGAGAAAGTATTGGGCTTAGCAGTTACTTTATCACATTAGATCCATAGTAATGTAAAAACAATCTAGGATTTTGGTCCCGATTTTTTGAAGGACGGAAAAACTCTAGGAATGCACCTATGGTTCGAATCAATGCAAAATATGTTTAATTTGTTAATATGAAGTTACACAAATACATATAAACAAGTAAATATTTGTTGTAAGTTTAGGAAGATTTAGGAAAAACTTCACTCTCATAAAATCCGATCAAAATTATAACGACCAGAATAAATTAAAAAAAAGATAAGCCACTTGCCACTGGTGAAAAAATTGTCACTAACCTTCGCTTTACTTTTCACTTTAACAAGCATCACTGGTTAAAACGAGACCTGCCCGATGCGGCGATTTTAGATTACTTATATATACCAAAATCTTAACTATAAGTCCTTTTGATAACAAATATAAGATCTTGGTCCAAGTATGACACTGATACGACACATGTTATGGTACTAATGAATACAGAAATACACTTCGACGTTATCAGAATTTGATTGGCCGACAAAAGAATACCATAGAAAATTACCACACTAGGACTCTGATCTTAATAACTCTAAAAACAAACTCGCGAAAGAACCAAGATAGACGCAAGTGTAAAACGTCATAGCCCCCATCAGTGGTAAGTGCGACTAAGTTCATGTCTGAATTGTGATATGTGTCTGCCGATAATTATTAACCCCGATGCAAGCCTGGAGTAGTCCTACTGTTTTTCTATGTATAGAAAAGCTATTTGGATTCTAGAATAACGTCTTTCAAGAAGTCGGACAGTGATTAAATGGATGTTGACAGTTAATTAAAAGAGTTCCAACTACCACTGAAATTAAAAAACCAGTACTCAACGAACAGTCCTTGACACATATGGTACATCTATTCCAATATCAGATGCAATAAAAACCAATATAAATTGAAGCTTTGCCCTATCTGGGAAAGCCAGTTACAACTGTATAGGTCAAGAGGCAAGCAAACTTCTGCCTAGCCAAATACCCGAGACATCAAAGTTAGAATTCAGCCATAATTACCAAAATTCAGACAATAGTTGAAAAACAGGACACCGAAAACGAGATTTATATAGAAACTACTGAGACTGGCTTAGGAGATACTGGCAAATAACAACAGATTTCCTAGACCAATACTATGAAAATTTGAACAATCGATACAAAAAATATTTTCACTAGGACTACATGAATGTATTGATTTCTGACACTCTCAAACGGTTATAGTTCATTACAACAACCAGTTGGCCAAGCTGCAAAATATTAACCATTTTAAACGTCAGCTGGAAAGCTGTTTCAATAACAGAAGATTAATTTGGTATCTAATCTGCTGAGCACTTTATTAAATCAGCACACTAGGAACTAAAGGAAATTCAACATTGGACAAAAATTGTGGCCAGATACTTTTAGCAACACAGCCTTCGAAAGGATACAGAGTATTTACATTAGTTTCAAAATATCCAGGCTCACAGAGCAAGTAGCAGAGAAACTAGACCTCTCGAGGACAAGAGTTCGAACTGTATTTCTACAGCAATTAGACACGCACACCAACTAATAGAATTAAGATTAAAGCTAAAGCATGGTTCTGAGCACTATAACTAAACTTCTTACAGTAAAATTATGTTATGCAAAAGAGAATCTATTGAAGTAGATCCATCCAACAGATTCTCTACTCTATAGTGTCCTCTTGTAACCAACTCCTGGGAGACTGCAAATAAAGTTTTACCCACGCCCCAGTCACATGAAATGTTGGTTTTTATATAGGAAACTAACGATAATTTAAGGAGTACAGCTCTATCTGGTTCAGTAACATTAGTCAATATACGTTACATGTCCTAATCCTGCTCCGTCGTACCATTGAAATTGATATAATCAGTTAAGCATCTCAACATTAGGACTTATTAAGTCTTAACATCAAACATAAATAATTTCATCTTTTTGTTTCATCAACTTCTGTGTTTTTGGTTAATTCTTGAAACTTTTTACCAGATAAAATGTTATTCGTCTTATTTATAATCTTAATTGAGACCATGAGGCAAAAACAAATGAAATTTTAATTGGAGATGAAAAGTCGATACGACCAATGAAATAATGAGGTATCAGATCTTATTGATGTTTTTTCGGTTTTACCATCATTGGAACGAAAGTGGACACCAATAAAGCATCTCGAATTAAATAAATCAACGGAATGGTAAGAGTAATTTGTACTCGTACAAATAATTGGGATGATGTAGGAGAATACTGTCTGAATTTTGAAAAAAAAATGAAATTAATTTACTCTTTACATTGGTACCTGTACCACTTAAAGCTGGACGTTTGCTGATATTAAATTCTGCACTCTAACAGAGGGACATAATTACCGAGAATTTCCTGCGTCTATTAGTAGTGGAACCCTGCTGTATATTCACTACGATTTCCGGCCTGTAGAACTCGATAGCTTGGTAGAGTTTGTCGGTAAATTTTCAATGGTTTTGAAAAAGTTGTAAAGATTTGTATGATTGAATAAATCAAATAATCCAAACTTTCTCGGTTTTGTTGCGATGGACGGAATGAGAACTGTGACGGAATTAGGAGTGTTCAATCTCAAAACATATAATTATGAGATCTATCAGAGCCATAATATAATCTTCGTATATAAACACTTTTATGTCTTTAATTTCGTCCAGCTAGTTGTAAGTCTCCAGATACTAAGATGATGTCAGACAAAACGACGTCAATGTATCGCAAAGTACGGTATATAACTATATCGGTGAGTTGGGCAGATGATATGCAACGTAGGTGTGTGTAAACTTTTATGATCAGTATTTTGGCACACAACTGCTCGATCCTAAATTATCCAGCTTAAGAATTTTATATTGAAGCATTAATTTCCTTGGGACGCACATTTCTAACAATGATAGGTTTTGAAAGCTATTTTATTGACATTTTGTAAACAGGAAGTTTCATTCGTAATTGTTTGTTGTTTGCTTCTGCTTTCGTTCAATATGCTTCCAGGTCTCGTTTGACACTCATATTACTACACGAGAAGCCATATGATTTTAGTGAAAGATCGTTTACTGGGATTGGCTTTGCAATAAAACTATGCACGAATAAATCATCAGTAGATATTATATTGAAAATTAGTCCTTAGACACTGAGTCTAGCGGATTTGCGTAATATATTTTACTACACATGGCCATCATTTGTCTTTACGGAATACTGTGGTTATGACATGCCTAGAACTGATGGTTAGCTAGGTGGGAACTTAGTTGTGATGATAGGTCGCTTTTAGTGTGTGGGTTTCCCAACCCCAGTTGCTCACATGTTATAGAAAAAATGACCTTCCATAATTATCTTGAGCTTTTTCCATTTTTTAAGAGTATTATTCATATCAATTTAACTTTAACCAATGCAAACCGCTCATTTCATCCATCACAATGTTAAACAGTTTAGATCATTTGGAAAAGTTTATAACAGTATTGATTTAGAGGAGACTCGGCTATGAGTGCCTCGGCATCAAGAAATGCAGATGTTAATTATACAGATATCTTCCACATTCCCCAATACGCAGATCAGTACTTTGATGACTCTCTTATATCCTAAAATATGAAACAATAAATTCTTAGTTCGGAATTTTAGTGAGAATCTGACTACGACATCATAATTAGTATGATGTTTAGCAAGCTTCATGGGTGTTGCCACGATGTTGGTGCTTTCCAAATTTAAGACAAAACACTTGGATTTTTCTTGATAGTCATTTGTTTGTAAAACAAAGCAGACGTGCTTTTTCTGCTCAGTGTTTGTTTTTATTTTTTTAAATATTTAATTTTCTAAGCATGAAAATTTAATAAAATAAATAATTATAATAATAATATAATATAATAAAAATGAATTTAGATTAAATTAAATAAATATTGGAACCTGTAAATTTAAGATAAGTAACATAAAATTTTGTAGTTTATAAAGCATTTGTAGTGTATTTGTATTTGTGATTTATCCACATCATTGCAGAAAACACAAATACACATACTATAGTCAAAATTTTGGTATCCTTGAAAAACGTTTGCATATAAATTTTTGTTAAATTTGATATAACACGTTTTTTTGTTTTTGTTTTGTTCTCTCTTCAAATTTTTCTATTCTGTATTAACATACACACCTGCAACGGTTGCATTAGTCAAATAAAATTTTAAAAATTTGACTGTATTTCCCCTTCCCTTTCCCTTCATATTTTGCATATATTATATAAAAAAAAAAAGTTAAGTTGATGTGGCTGCTATCGCACACTTAAACCAAATTTGATCCGTTGTGATACCACTCTATACGGCTATAGGCCCGAGTCTTTCCGTAGAGCCATCTGCGCATTGCATAGCTTCATGTCAGTCCTATAGTACTGGCATGGAAGATGGGTCGGCCCAAGGATTCTAAACACGACAGAGGATTATGTTTATTTTTCACCACCGATCGCACCGCCCAAACGATCGAAGTTGAAAAACCCATTTTGCATCCTGCCTTGAATCGGATTCGAACCCGGTACCTCCCGCTCCAACTGCCGCAGCTTTAACCACTGCGCCACCTGGGCGGTTCATATATTATATAGATATATATATATATATTATATACAAATTTGATTTTGTTTTATGTTTGTGTACATACAATATCATTAAAGCTGAGGCCAATTATTCTCTTTTATGAGATTAATGAGTAATTGGTTAGAAAACAACAAAAACAAAATTCAATTCGTTCGTAAACTGTCGATTTCTTGTAATTTAATGATTCTGCTTTTCTATATCTTACAATACAAGCCTTAACATCAATTTTTGTATATGAGGCATCTACATATGATTATTTATCAGGACTGTCGCAAAATAATACTCAAATTTTTCATTCATAAGAAATTTTCCAGATTTTTGTTTGTGTTTTCGGCTAATATTTAAGTTCGATAATATTTCGTTTATCGAATATGATCACATGATCAAAATGGTTCAATGTGATTCGAGAAAATGTATAAAGAGCGATTATATAACGTAACTCCTCTTTTGCATTTGATTCTTGTAAAGGAAAAACACTCTAGCACACGAAGAATATACAAAGTCACAAAAATTATTATTTTTTGTTTTGTTTACGTTGATTTTTTTTGTTTTTTTTTTGTTCTTGATGGTACATTGTCTGTTACTGTTATTGTATTGTAATTTGTATTGTATGTTTACTTGTCAGCTTGAAAAAAATTGATTAAAAAAAATATATTTAGTTTTTGGCAAATTTAAAATATATTTGCGGAAATATAAATTTTAATAAACATATATATATATATAATTTTGCTATTATTCAATTCATAATTTTATTGACTACTTCGGGTGACAAAATTTGTATGATTTTTAAATCATTAATTCTATTTCGAAAATTTAAACGAAACAGCAATTCGATTATTTTTGGAAATAATTAAATTTACGTTTTGTTAAACTAATATTCTGATAGACATTATTAAAATCGTAATAAAATTGATAAATATCTATAAACCTAAAAAATAATTCCGAACAGATAAAATTTTATGTATTTGTAAAATAAATTACGAAAGCATAAAATTTATTATTAAACAAACACATCCTACCGCCACAACTGCTGGACCTGGTAGCAAACTAAAACAAAACAACCAAATCAAAAATAAAATAAAAATGAAACGAAATGCACTAAAAGACAACGAAGAACAAAACTGTTTGCATTATTTCTAATAAAAATTGAAACGCAGGAAAAATGAAAAAACAACGAGCGGGATGTAAAATAAATTCATATTAGTACTTGCAAACGGGAAACAGAGCACAATCTAACAAACAATTTGCATTTAAACCCAATATTACAAATTCATTTCGTTTTATTTTTCTATTCACGATCGAAAATATAAAAAACTAGATTCTTAAACCTTCAAAATCATGAATTAAAATATTGGTTTAAATAAAAATTATGAATCCAGGATTGTTGATAAATAATTATTTTCCAAATTCTGGAAAGTGAGTAATTGGTTTTGGGGCCTGCCTACCAAGTTATCGGAAGTTAAAAGTCAAAAATTTTAAAAAAAGTCAACTTTCTGATACGTTTGTTGATGTATTTACCACTTTCTAACCAATTACACATACATAGGACTGGCTATGTATTTTTTAAAAAAACGGCCGTGTACATATACGCATTGGTACATATATAATATATCAATGCATACAGTAAAACCTTACATATTACTGGTTTTGCTATTTGACGGTTTTGCATATAACCAGAGAGTGTTTGGTGCTCGGAGGCGGGAACGTGATCCTAGTAGTGCTTGCATCGGTGTTTTAGTTGGAGCATCCACTTTATCTGAATCCATCTATTGCACGACTCCTAATTTGTGTAGGTGGACTTGAGACGGGGCTCTCTTGTGCTCATTGGATTTATGGAGTCGTATTTTGTTTTTGTTCACGTTTGCTCATACACATATTTTAAGGGGGCATATTTTTGCTTGTTTTTTTGTATGTTTTGTACACTTTGAGTTTCGTCGGTTTTTGTGTGGTCGACTGGTCGCCGATTGCGTTATATATTTTGTTTTTCTAATTTACTTTTTTGTTGGTTCTGTTTTTCTCTTGCAGCGGCAGAAATGCGAAGCAGCGGAAGTTGTTTGTGTATGCGATGAGGGACATGAAATGGTTTTCTTCTGTGACGGTTCAATCGCGAAGGGATTTTCAATTCTTTTTACGATATTTAACAATTTAATTTGATGGAAAATTTGAGTTTTAAATATACATATTTGCATAGTTTTGGAAACTGGTTTCTTGGGAGTATTCATTGGGGTATGGGTTGGGTTTGGTTTTCGTCGAAAACAGCTAGGTTTTGTGCTTGTAATTTAAACTAACAACGTTCGTGTGAAACAAAAAACAAAATAATTACAGTTAGACTGGTAGATGTATTGCAATACAATGAAATGCAATTCAATAGAATTGTCAGTTTAGTTTTTGATTTTGTGACCTACAGCTGTTTTTTACGGGAGATGGGACGGACCTACATTTCCTTGAAATTTCTTTTGAGGTTGGTTTTTGCAATTGTGTTGGTGTGTCTATGTGGGGCCGAATTGTTAAGTATCGTCAGGGGCAGTGAAGGGTAGATTTATCTTAGTTTGAGTTTTCGTGGAGGAGGGCCATTTTGGATCCTCCATCACGAATACAGGTAGATATTTTTGTTGGTTTGTTGTTGTTTGCGCGTTTTGTTGTAGCGTGGGATAAACGGATCAAGAGTGGATTGGAGGACTGGAGGTATATTAAGCGATTGGCAATCGGTCGATTGCACGAGGGAGGGAGTGTGTTTGAACAGGCGTGAGTGGGGCTGGAGTATTGTTTCGTGGGGCTGGTGAGCAGAGGATAGCTTTGTTTTGAGTTTATTTGTGTAGGTTTAAACTTAAGCAATGGATGAGTTTAGACTGGGTGCATGCTCCAACTGGGATATACAGCATATGATGAGAAGACCTCAGGCTAATTAACCTAAATACTCCATAAGATAGTAAATTTTTTTCAGAATTATGTACTTATGTTTTAATTAGGTTAGTTTTGAGGATTGGAGTTGAAATAAATAAATAAATTATGAATAAATACGAATAAATTTATTTTAAAATTAAATTAAGTTTAAATTTTATTCAAAATAAAACAGAGCAGATAGGTGTTGCGGACTGGAGAATCCTGATTGGAGATTGCAGATTAGTAGATTAGAATTGTGATTGTCTTGTGATTGTCTGCTTACAGTAGTTAAATAACGAATTGTCAGATGTCTGTAACCGGGTCGTTCTTTTCTTACTAACATACCTTTCCAAAATACTTTTGGATTTTCGTTTAGTTTATTTGTGGTCAGTCACCGATCGAATGTGGACTGCTTCACTGTAATGGAATCGGAGGTATTTAAAATAGTCTCCATCAGGTACTCTCTTCTGACCATTATCAAGGAAACGAATTGTGGGCATACGTTATTGATATAGCTGTGGGTTTTTTATAGATACCCATTGGATCGGATACATTAATGTGCACATCATTTGAGTGTGTCACATTATAACTGTAGATATTTTGAGATACACAATGATAATTTTTCAAAAATATTTTTAACCAGGAAATTTACATATAAATCAAAATAATTGGTTGTTTCACCCCTTATAAGAAAAAAATGGGTAATCTATAAATGAGTTAAACCCAGATACTACATTTATTGTCGTTGTTAATTGGCAACATACTATAACATATAACATATTATTCCGAATGAACATTAAAATAATATTGTGAAAATGTAGCAAAAAGCATTGGGAAAGCGATGTTATTATATCGAATTGGGATGGAACCACCCTCCATCATTGATACATTGTCCTATAGACCAAACTACATTGTTATTTAAATCTGCAACAAAAAATATTTTTCACATGCACATCCCGACTGTTAATAACGAAATCATTGAAATGGGCTTTTTTCATACGCAATTAATGAAAGCTTATAAATACAAATTTCCTTTTGTTCGCATCACAAAGTTTTATTTTTTCAGCTTTTCCGTTCTGTTGAAATGCATCGATTTTCCAGTCATTAATATACTGACCATTATCTATCTGCATTGTTACACCACCATGAATGACTACCACCTAAATCGTCAGTGCCAGCTTGAAATAATTATCGAACAAAATTGCTCGTAATATTGTAATGTGAGCCTGTGCTTTCCACTGTGGCGTACAATCATTAACAATATGGCAACATATTTATGAAACCAACATATTTTCTGTACATGTACGATACATAAGTCGATAACATACATAAAATCGACAACAACTAGACGTGTTTTGTTACTTCCCCATTGTTCTCGAGTTAAATATAAGACGAAATCGATTCTCATCAATATCCTGTCGAAGAAACAAACATAATGTTTTTTTAGCGTATATAAGATAGAAAATGTCTGTTTGAACTACAGCTTGGTATCGAAATTTTAAACTTACTAGTTGGAAGAGTGAATTTTGAGTAACGTTTTAATATTATCACTCCACTATAATCGAGGTAACCATCTAAAACAGAGCTGGACATTTTTACGATGAAATACAAAATTCTATAAGGTGTCCCCATTATGTTGAACGAAACTATTCGATGTTTAACTGACAAGTCGAGATTACTAAGCTGAACATCTATGAAGGATTGATGAAGACTAATATAGTCTTGTACTCGTGTAGAATTACCATAAACTAACGCACCGAGGCATTACTAATGTATGGGGTTTGCATGTGTTGGCGAGTGCTTGTCAAAGTAACATGCAAGAAATTACTGAATAAAGTACAAAGAACAGCCTGTATGGTTTCATTTTCCGGGTAACATCTTCAGTAAGCACCTCTGGACAGAATTTCATCATCTCGATGATTTGGGACTATTGTTGCTTAAATATATTGGGAAATAAAATGACAAAATAACTAGCCAGAAATGATTTAAGTCTTCTTCTGCAACCGGAAAATGCAGAAGTATAGCGGGTAATTACAGCGTGATGGTAAGCGGTTATGCCTTGACGGGTGATATAATGATAAACGTCTAATGTGTATTACAGGAGTACTTACAGGAAACTGTCCTCTAGAGGAATATGAGCTGGAGAAGGCTGGATTTTGCGTCTAATGACGTCTGTTGCATCTCTAAGGTAGAAGGATACCATGGTTCACTTTCACTAACACCTAGCAAAAAGAAGTCATCTGTGTTTAGGCCATTACTTGATATAGGTACTAACTCTCGTAGCTCAGAAAGAGTAATGTCAGAACCTCCAATTCAGTTAATCAGAAGCTCCAATTGGTTAAATGCTAATGAATAAAGAAAAGTGCGATCTATGTTATCATAATGGACCAACAGTGTGCTGAAGTAGTCATGTAACCTATAGCCTTTCGATTATCGAGTCACCACTAAACAATGTTAGTTTGATGGGATTAGTGAATAAATACTTCAGGACATGCCATTTGCATAAGCTTATAGACCTCATTCAATGCCTTGAGGATTATCATTCTGCAAGAAATTGTAACAGTTAAAGAGAGAAGTGGTCAAATTGGTCCAATTCATCGTTATGGAGATCTTAAAGTGGTCGGGAGCTAAGAAGGGCCTCAATTTGTTTAATAAGAATCAGGAACATCTCATATACGTTAGTATATAGGCTCTCCAATCACACGACGCAAATGGTACTTTGTTGATCTTACAGTCGCTTCCCACAATCCTCCAAAGTTTGGTGCTGCCGGCGGAATGAAATGCCACTGGGTTGATTGATCTAATAATTTTGTTCTGTTATCACAATAAATATCTGTAGGAACACCTCGAATGGAGCAAAAGCGTTTCAGGGATGCCAGAAAACTGTCGATGCTCATGTTGATTACTAAATCCAAAGTTGTTGTTTTTGTTGCCATGCATACATATATTACCATACATGACTTAAACATTTTAGCGGAGCGATGATGATGAGATTTGATTAACAACGGTCGAGCTTATTAGATTCCGGGCTGTTAGACGGCCCGTGCCGATGGAGTCACTCGGGAGGGCGGTAGCTGACCCATTAACTGCTGTTGTCTTCCTGAATTGTATCGGGAATAAACCATATACTGGTGGATAATTCATCGCATAAGATTTCTTGCTCTCGGAATCATTATTTTTTGTTTTAAGAAGTTCAGCAACAGTTTTGGCCGTGCAATCAAATGGTCAATATGTACTCTCGCATGATTCGTTCAACAATAGTTTGATTCGAAGGAAGTATTGTAGGATGTTTCGTATCATACATTACGTCTGCGCATTCTCCAGTCTTCCCGTCACCCGCAGAAGCCGATATGTCAATAAATGCGGATTAAAATAAAATATATTAGAAGAAGTTTTTAAAGGTAACTTTTTTTTTAAACCCATGTTGCTGTCTTCAAAAAAATCCAATAATAACACAGCGATTATACGAGACAGTTTTCGATAACAACCATATCTTTCCATTAAAACATCGACAATGGCAGTATTCTTCTATTGAAATTTTCGGTTACTTGTGCATATATCACTGCGCGGCATACGCGCCTTTAGACGCATCTGCGAAGCCATCCAGTTCAACCTCTTTCATCCCAAAAATCCATCTATGAAACTTCATATTGGTTAGTTCATTGAGTTGGCTTCTAATTACTCACCATTCTTGTGCTACATCTGTTGGAGGCTTATCATACCAACCAATACCTTTAAGCCCAAGAGATTGGAATAATACTTGAAATCGAACGGTTACAGATGTAAGAAGGCCTTACGAATCAAAAATTCTAGACGTTTCCGAAAGAAATAATCTCTTCGTGAGCTTATTTGATTTCACCAAGGATAAACGAAAAAACAGTCGTTTCCAACGGGATCATATTATTTATGCCGAGTAACGAGATTAACTTTGTTTGGTCTCTTATTTCCCATTCCCGATTTTCCAGTGGAATTTTTTCTAACATTGGATGATTTATTGACCACTTTCTTAATTTAAACCCTCCTAATTCAAGTAACAAGATCAATTCTCTTTGTTATTTCAACGTAGACTCTAGCGAGTCTCCCCCGGGGCTAAATAAGGGGCTGGAGCCGTACCATACGTTACGGAACAAATAAAAATCTATATTTCAGGTATCGGCATATGATGTAAAGTTCAATAGACTTTCAAAAATTTTACGTAGGCTTTTTTAAGCGCCAAATCTGAACTCAGTTATTTCTCTAAAGAGTAAAATCTTCGTAGGGCTCTCACATTAATTTGGAGGCTGTGTTTTGAAAGATAAATGATATTCGGTTAATGTTGTGTGAAATATTATCGTGGAAATGATCAACACATTTAATTTCATCGGTATGGTAAGAAGATCTGTAGTTAGAATATCCTCAGTTTCCCAGAAGCGTTGAAGATCGTTCTCAATAGTTGATATTTCACACGACACTGGGTTCAATTGAGCATATATTGATTGGAGTGTGGATTAGCACGATTGAAACTTCCTTCGATAATCCGACCAAATCGGCTGTTCCAAGCGATAGGCGATCCTCTATATGAGCTATTTTGCTGTCGGTACACGCATTGAATAAATGTTCACAATGCTGATGAATCCTGGATCAGCAGACGGACGGAGAGATTTGAAATATGTGCAGACATCATCAAAAATTTGGGTTGGTATTTTTGAACAAATAAATGGTATAACCCTTTCGATTAGCCTGCCTTAGAACTATTCAAGGTATTAATTGTTATATGAGCCTTAGCTTTAAAAACTCTCAAATAACCAATACAAGATTCGGTTAGAAATGAATGTGTCGAACCTGAATCCAGTAGTGCACGACATTTTATTCAGTTACCAGATTGATTCTCAATTTCAATTTGCGTTGTAGGAAGGATGCCAACCGCAATTCCGCTTACATATAGGTTAGAATTATATCGTTACAGACTTCCTTGCTAGCACATTCCGTGTAGGACATTCCTTGCTATGATGTTGATAGGTTCTTAGTTTCGTGAAACGGTTGAGATAATTGAACTTGAGACAACTTGGTGGGAAATACTTTAACCATCAGAAAATCAATAGAGCAATGTATTGTGCCTCTTGTTGCATTTTAAACAGTTCCGTGTGTTTTTGCATAAAGTTACAATAAGATCTTCCGACAAACAATTGTAACAACGATTTTGGCTTTTCATTAGTTCTCGTCGTCTTTCAACAGGCAAAGTCAACAGTCACTTGCGAAATTGTTTGCAAGTGTCCAGCTTATGAGACCCACTAGCACATATTGGACAATGCGGTTGATGTTCTACGATCTACTAGTAGAAGGTATTTTGGATGAACTATAGGCTCGTGTGGAGCTAGAATTTACTACAGCATCCATTCGTTTAGATAGAAAAGCGAAAAATTGGTCTATAGTTGGATAATCCCTTTTTTATACTTCGATAAACCTCCGGATTCCTCGTCCAATTTTTTCTCGGCTATATAAATGATCCAAGTATCACGCTCAGATGCTTCAGGACCTAGTGTTTTTAATCCACGAGTAGTTATTGGTGTTGAGTTAATTGGAGGTTTCGATTGTTTCGAGGAATAAGTTTCGATCATTTTCTTATTGTCATACTTCTTAATAAGGCGTTTAAAGTCATCCACGTAGAAATGGCAAATCGTTGTATATGCAGGTCCCTGTAAGTGTCCTAACAAATACTTGAACCTCTGTGCGGGAGACAGTGTTGTATTTTCTTGAACGGTGGAAATAAAAATATCATAAAATGCTTGCCATTGCTTGTACTCTCCTTCAAAGATAGGCAATGTCAATCTTGGTAGTTTAAAATCGGATTTAAAACTATTACAGACATAGATTGATCGTGATTTTCGGGTTTGATACAAATACTTGGAAGTTTACCTCACGAATAAACATCTGAACTTTCGATACCAAAGGAAAATATTGGTCGTCGAAATCAGCATGTCACAATTTGCATCGGGTTTTAATTGGAACATTTTATCCTCAGTTGCAACAACTGACAAAAAGTTCAATTATTTTCGATCATCTGGTGTTCAACTCATCGTAATCGCAATTTTCATCATTTGTGCTAAATACGACCGTGAGGCTATAGGTCAAGATAGATGAAAGAGGAGTGTTTTGTGACCAGCTTGAGCTGAGTATATCCTTTCATCTTCCTGAATACTTGTAGGAATTTTTAGGTTAAAATAAAGGCAATTGAGGACATCCTAATCTGTTTGAGACACAAAGTATTTCCACAGTTGATATCACTATTTAAGTTGACAGTCAAACGACAATTAAGTCGTTAGAATTTGTTTCACTTACGTCTGGACAGATGTTCAACACCCCGATGATTTTAGACTATTGTTGCTCTATCGCTTTATTTTAGACTATCGCTGACTTATGCGTGCTGTTGGATACCACCTTAAAGTAGTGTAACATCCGACATAAATAAGTCGATTATTACGAGAAATTTGTATCACTTCAGAGGATCCAGGAAAACGGTCGTTACGCCGGCTAGGGCTCAGGAAAATAAGTATAGGTTGATATGAACTTAGGAATGGCTTATTTATTTCTTCAGTGGACGTGCAATTTGGTACTGTTTCAGTTCTGGATCTGTATTGCATGCACTGTCTTCGGTCTGACTTTTGATTTTGGGAGCAAAATGATTTGAAAATTTCACTTCCTTTTGCGCGTGTCGCGAATGCTTACAATTTTTTAACAGTGTGGTTTAAGGACATCATTAGCACCACATCCAAAACAAAATCTTCGAGTAATTGGGGTCAAACAATCTTTAAAACAGTGATTCGACTGAAAACAATTCCAACAATTGTAATTCTTAAAAGAGTTATTTCCAGGTTTAATGCTAACAGTTTGGTTGGTCCGCCAATTATTATTGTCTCTAATATTCAAAGAAGAAATTTCATCATAAAACTTTTCAAGATTACATTAAGGCGCAACTTGCACACCAGAACCAGATGTTTGTAATTCATGAATATTTCTCTTTTGACATAAAAGCTCAGGAGTGTAACCCGTACGACTCCACGTATCTTCAGGTGCAACGCATCTTCGAACAAGTTCCTCAATAGTATTAAAGTGAATTCCAGAGACTTTATCTTGAAGACCAACTCGCATATGTTTTCTTATTATGTACATTAATTCAGAATCAGAAATAGGGGTCTCAAACTGCAACGATAATTCAAAAAGGTCTGAATAAAATTCATAAAATGTTTCCCCTATTCTTTGTCGTCGAGATTCTAACTGCCGCCTAATATCCATGTCCGTACGTTGGTCTTGAAATCTTTTGGTAATCTCATCTTTCAAATAAGACCACGAAACATTTTTATTTCGTTCAATAAACATCCAATACCATTCAGCCGCAACGCCTTGAAGAACATAACTTAAAGTATTCACTAGTTGATCAGAAGGTATACCTTCAGCTTTTGCCTTATGCTCGACTTTAAATAAAAAACGTTTTATGTTAGTTCTGGATGGTTTACCATCGAAAACAAAATTCCATTTAGGTGGCCTCTGATGTTCGCTAGTTGACTGAATTGTGTTTAATTGAGGTGGTGGTACTTGTAGGTTAAAAAGTGGCACGGAAGACGAACGAATATACCGGTCGTTGTCTATCGGTGGTTTTTCCAGTTGAGAAGTATGATTTATTTGACTGTCCGGGACAATCGATTGCAAATTAGGAGGTTCAGTGACAAAATTTAATGAGCCAGCTTGTTCGAGATTCTTACTCCGTTGCGATTTTGATGGATTTCGATTTTCAATAAAAAATTTATGTTTTCGAGAATTTCTAGATACATAAGAATGGTCAGAAACATCAGAAAAATCCGAATCTTCTATCTCTTCAAGTTCTAATACTTCTACCTGCGTAGAATTTAATTTATTTAACGAATCGTCTAAATCGGGATATTTATTAATAGCTTTCGCCAGTATTTCTCGTAGCTGCATACAACGTTCAAGTAATAACTTTAACTCTTCTTTGACCGTTTGCGAATATTTAAGATGACATAACCTACCATAAATATGAAGTAACCTAGCCTCACAAACTTTTAATTGATTTTCATCTTTAATTCGAATATTTTCATTCATGAAAATTTGTGCTTCTTTCAGTTTATGAGCTATTTTCTGTACTTCACGTTTGGGATTTTTCTTGGCTGCTAAATGAGGTCTATCTGGAATAAGAACAGAATGCTTCTTTTCTTCTAGGAGTTGGTGTTTTAACTGTTCAAGTTTTTGGAGACGATCACCTTGAATTCCGCGTACTTGACATTCAATATCGAATTCATCGAAGTCTTAGAGTTTGATGTCAATATTATTCTCTAGCTGTGTCATTGTACGATTTAATTTTTAATTACGAAGTGAATTTTAACTAAACAAGTATAACGTGAATGGGAGAGTATAATAATGAAAAAATAAAAAAAAAAATATATAAAAAAATATCTTATCTTATAAACAATCTTTACCAAAAAAAATTCAAACTTATGATAAAGTGACAAAATTTCCGAGTTGATCTCTAGAAACAATACAATAGTCCAGAAATTTCGTAAATTAATAAAATAATTTATATGTTTTAACAACTAACGCAATTTTAGGATAACTAAATGAAAACTGAATAATGAAATGAAATGAAAAACTATTATAATTATTTATTTCTTTACGAAAACTAATTGTGACATGGGTTTATAGTGAAGCTAAAAGAAGGTGAGCTTTTTACAGTGATTAGTGTATCTACTGTACAACTTAAAAAAAATTTGTGTGACTGTAATAGGCTAAAGGATGGGTACAAGGGTAAAATTAATTTAATAATTTGGAAAGATAACATTAAATTTTAAGTTCACATAAAAGTATTCAACCAGTTTAACGGGAAAGCTTTTAAACTTAAAATTGTTCTCTATAGTTTCATTGACCTGGTTTTATGTACTTACATTACAATCTATCTAATAAGAGTAGATAATGCGAAAACCAGCAATAAAATCAAATCATGATGTCAAAGATTGCTCAGAGAATCTAACATTGAAATCAACGTCATTTGACGGAAACAATGCGCTCTAATCAAAATAATTAACCTGATTTATATGAAAAATAAATAAAATGAAATATGAATAGATTGAAACTGTGCATCTTTATCAATTAGCTGAGTCAACAATGCAACCACTGGATGCAGCTTAATATTCGTAGCAAAATAATATTATTAAAAAAAAATTAAATAATTAAAAAAAACAATCAGAATAATGGAAAGAGTCTAACACATTAAGTTAGTTTTAACTGTAAAGAAAATATCATAACGTAAACTTTGTTAGGGCACCATCTGTAACATCCGACATAACTAAGTCGTTTATTACGAGAAATTTGTATCACTTCAGAGGATCCAGGAGAACGGTCGTTACACCGGCTAAGGCTCAGGAGAATAAGGGTGGGCTTTCTGGATCATGAAGCGATCTGTAACGACCGTATAAAAGTGGAAAAAAAAAGAAAAAAAAACAAAAGAAAAAGGAACATCCTATTACCAATCACACTAGCATACTCACCAACCTATCAGCTACACTATAATTCTCAAAAAAAAAATTAACCGAGCATCTTACGTGAGTTCATACAATTCGTGAAAAAAAATGAAAACATTGCTTACGATTTTAAATTTAAAAAATGTGTGTCAGATATATTCATTGAATTAATATACATTTATATATGTATATACGTATATATGTAAATATGATTACTGAATGTAATTAAATAATAATTGATTAAATATAAACTTACCCAACACACCCACAGCAAAGCGCTTTACGTTTGGCGGCGGTCTAAATTTTTCTAATTTTTAAATTATAAAATTATTCAATAAATAAACTTAAAACTACTAGTATTTGATTAATACGATATTGTTTAATATATAAATTATAAAAAGAATTAGTTATTTAATAGAGAAATTAATTAAGGATAAGATAAGATTTATATTATAAGAGTAATTTAATTCAAATATATATAAATAAAAAAAAATATAATGATAGATACTAAAATGACTGAATGACTGAAAATATTACAAACTTCCAGTAAACCAGTGCTTAAGTTGGATCCCATTCGATTACAATTAAATTGTATAACACTCATACTTTATCGACTACACAATATGATGGTCACTTGTATTACCAGCTTGCAGTAATATGTACACGTATACTATAGTAAACTGTACGCTGTTTACACTTATTTTTGTATACGGTTACACTATGAACACGCAAATCTGGTTTTTTCGACCTTGTGTTGGTAAACTATTTATTTCAACTGATCGTTTACTGAAGCACTTGCATACAGTTCCAACTTTATAGATGACAAACAAAACCGTTTGTTCCCTAAAGAAATCAAAATGGAATCACATCATTTGGCATGGCCCAAAAACAAAAAAAAACAATAAAAATGTATACCTTTGATACTATATGATATGACGCGTTCAGGTTCCACAAATATTGATGGAAAAGAATGCACTGATCACACACTATGTAGTCGCCGTGAATTACACTATATGTTATATATGTACTTTTTATGTTTCTTATATTTAGTTGATATATTTCTTTCTTTTTTTTAGATATGAATTAACGAATTAACCAACTTATCACGTACGAGTATCTACTTAGTATAAAGATCGATGGTACAATTGATTTTTATTTCAATTTTTAGAAAAGTTAAAAATAAAACTCACATACGGTAAATCTTTACTCAACGGGAGGGAAAAACGAGTTAATTTGATTGTCATACCGTAGCAATACCCCTACCTGTTAACCCATCATTGAACAAAGATTTTCAAAATGATAATCAGACGTTACAGTAGACTAAGAAATGTCTTTATAACTTCAAGGTTATTTTAACCCATAAAAGTCATCAAAACAGCTAAGACTCTCTCTTTAAACTTCTCATGTTGCAAAAGATTTTTATTGTTCTCACAATGATAGAACAAACACTATATCATAAAATGACAAATGTTTTGAACCTTCAAATTTGAAACTTTTTATCAAAATTAGCTTTCTGTACAAAATTCCTTAAACAAAAATACTAAACCATCGGGTTTTCAAAATGAATAAAAAGGATGGAGAATTAACAAAGCTTTTCCACTTTGTCAAATTGGTTTTCTTGTTAATTTAATTTTGCATTTTATTCGCCTTTCCTTATTGTGCTCTTATATATACTCTGTGTATACACATACATATATCTAAGAAGAAGGTTATAATTTAATTTAAAAGCACAAGACAAACAGTAGAAAGCACACCACAATACAAAAAACAGGACGATCAAAAATTTTGTTTTTCATTCCTTCTTGCCATCTGATTGTTGTACATCTGTATGTATATGTCGTATACATCTTGTGTGTTGCTTCTCTTATAAAACCATTCATAATATTTGAATACGGCGTTGTGTAAAGCTTTCTTAATTGAAAATAAAGTATTGTCAAATTGAACGTGAAAGCCCATGAGATTTTAAATAAAACAATTAGTTGATAAGATTTTCGAAAACAACGATCTAATGAAAGATTATTTTGTCTGATGTATAATTCAGTAGCGTGCGTCATACTTTAAGATATTATTATATAAACTTTACAACAAGTATAACATCTATAAAGCTTACGTGATTTGAATTTGTTTTCAAAATTTTTGATGGAAAATAAAATTTAAGGTGTTTGCCACATCGCATCCCATCGCATATTTTAAATCCGTCAGAAGAGCAAATTTTCACGATATAAAATGGTTTTGTAATTCAACACCAACAACAACCCGTTTTGATACATTAATTTGTGTGTGCGTGTGAGTAAAGTAATGGTATTGATATACTATCAACTTCAATATGGTGATGATAAATTAATTTTTCGGAAAATCTTTTTCACATTATGTGACACATTATCTTTGGCAAAGGTTTCAATTTTCACCTTGTTCAACAAGTTTGAATTGTTTACTCTGGATTAATTTACCGTCTGTGGTGTATAAGAAGGTTACGAGAAATAATATTCTTGTATCATTTGAGAAATAAGATACCTAATCTATCTTTGTACAATTGGTTATATATACAGTTGTCATGCTGAGGGGCTAAGTAATCTAAATGTAGGACGAGTAACACTAACCAGGTGTCATGATATAATGTTTCAGGCTGGAGGCACATTTGTCAAATCTCAGTCCTTATCAGAGTCGATTGGTAATTTTAAGACAGAGATACAGAACCAAACGCTTGTCATTTAGCCTTTTGGAAAGATTAGCTGTAATCTTTGAGATTAGGTCAGAGTCAAGAAGAGCATCAAGTATGAAAAATGAAAAACCTCTTACAGAAATCCTGGGTGGTATCAATAAAGATTCAAATTAAACTCTACCAATGATCGATATGGGTCTGCATCAGAAAGCATTATCGATAATAAGGGAGCTTTGGCTAACAAGAAGAATATTCCTAGTAGGGAGCGTTGACTGCCTTCGAATAACCTGAAATAAAGTTTTAAATAACTAAATGTTTGTGGGCTGAATCTTCTAACCAAATTTGGAAGATCATTAAGTGGAAGGAGGTCAGAGAGACTTTAAATTAGATGAAAGCAAATGTCCAGTATAGAATCCGATTTACTAGAGGAAATTGGATTCTTTCTTTCACGAGACTCAGATGGGTCGAAAAAGTTGAACAAGTGAACCGTTTCAATTTCAAAAGTTCGAGTTTTAGTTCCTAGCTGTGGAAATAGCTCACGAAAGAAAAAATTGCTTATAATGTTAAAATTTACTAAAATTAGCCTTCATCACTATAGGGATGCTTTTACTGCATAGACACAACAAAGACGGATAGATGAATGTAGAAACATTTTAACGGAGTCTTTATCGTGGAGGAACCATGATTCCAACTACATGGGAAAAGCTGGATGATGTGAACACTCAAACCAGAGTCTGAAATGGATCTTTTAAAGTAGCTTGTCTGATGATTAAACAAGTATAGTGGTCTCCGGAACTGAAGATCTATAAGTCGCTATAACAGTAAGAACATTGCAAAGACTTAAGATTAAACCTTCTTCAACGAGAACCTAAAACTATAAAAAAAGAAATTAAGGATGGCGCAAAACAAATACTGGAAACAATTCTGTGATATAATGGAAGAAGTCTCCGAAACCTTGCACATCGGGAAAATATTGACTATTTAATTAGACCAGATGGCTCCTTATTACGGAGGTACACAGTAAGAAGAGAGCAAATCCTTGCGCGTTATGCAGCTTTAACCAAAATTAACTATAGTAGAACTACAGCTGTGAGATTATAAACCACTGGCAAGTAGTTCTCTTTGTAGGATATTCAACGCAAATATATATTTTTAGAAAATGAAAGGAGGTCTATGTTAGGGGGTTAGAAGCTTACTTGACTACCTCTAATGCGGTTAAACCAATAACGTTGTATCATCCTTTATTCACACATATTCTAGCTAAGGTGAATCCAGGCAAATGGTTGAAGTCTCAGCTTGCGTACTGCAAAGGGAGGTTGATAGACATTGAACGATGGTGCACTTCATAGAGAAATATACAATTGCTTCGTTCGCTTTATAGAAAAATTACTCGAGAAAATATTCTTTGATCTCATTCCTCAACATTGCGGGAGCCTTCAACAATGTGAATGTGGAGAAAATATTGGGGAGATTAGCTCTAGTACAGGGGGACTATATTGCTTAATCAACCAAAAGATTAAAAGTGAGGTTGTCAACTCAGAGAGTCAGAGCTGAAGGACTTTAGAGTTATCTCAATTGTCATAAAATATTTCATTAAAGTGTGGATTGAGGGCAAACCAATCGAAAACAGAATTGGTTCTGTTCACTTAGAAAGATAATGTTCCGTCAGTTGCTCCTATAACTTTGAATGGCATTCCACTAGGTTTTACAACAAAGTGAGGTTTCTGGACATAGTCTTGGACCGTAAATAAAGTTGGAGCTCGAATATTTGAAACGGAGTCTGAAATAAAAATGGAAATATTAAAATCAAAAGGTAAAACAAAAGGTAGACACCTGTTGTCGGGTTGGTCGGGGCTAAGTGTTGTGCTAGAATTTAGATGGCGGAAGGAACTTGAAGTGGATAACCTATGGCCCGATGTACAGTGCGATACGAAAAAAGTTATATGTGGTGATGGGGTGGAGGGAAAAGGGCTTTTTTTCGTGTAATAATTGCGAGGAAGACGATCGAAAACAAAAAAAAAGATCTAAAAAAAATAAATTGAGATAGCAACAAGTGGAGTGAGAGAATCAATCAAGTGAAGAGTGCCCAAATAAAGAGAAAAGTTTAAGCAAGCGGTGAACCAGGTTAACAGTGGGTCTAGACGGAGGAAAACACCACACGGGGTGAAGGTGGTTCGTGCCAAAACCACGTGAAGCTAGACCATATCGGCAAGTGGAACGCGAGCAATCGCGGTGCTTGTTCGTCATCCCGATGTCAAGGAAGACATGTGCCAAAGAGAGAGAGAGAGAGAGGGAGAGAGAGAGAGATTGGAGCTGTACATTTTTCCTTACAAGTTCTCAGTGTAACAAATTTCTATATATCAACAGTACAATCCCCCTCCACCCCCAATTGTTACACCCAGCCCGAAGGTCTCTAGCCAACCGAACAGAGCTACCTACATACGTACGCGGAAGCAAATATAATCAAATTGTCTGCTGAATTGATAAGACGGCCCAGATCACCGTTTCGTCGTATAATTATTAAGAAATATAGTGTCAAAATAGAAACCCATTCTTTTTTTATTTCTAACGCGCACGTCACATTTGGCGCCCAATGTGAGGCCAGAGAGAAAAAACGATAATTGGAGCGTCTGTGGCATTCACAAATACGACGAATAGTCACACCACAACAGTGAAGTATTAACAAAATAATCGAAAAAAGATTTCGAGTCAAATTCTGTTATTCGCTAGAACTGTTGCAACATAGCCTCACAAAATATATAGAAACGAAATGCAACATACATCAAGTCCGGTCGGATATGTCTGATGAGATGGATTTGATCTTTTCGATCACACAACGAATCAATGACGTCATCAGATCGAAATCGGCCTAGCGAGCATATAAGACAAACGTCTTTATCGGCTGGTTGATCCAGCACCCAGCTGTCAATTAATGCCACTCTGTGGATTTCAAGTTCAACTCCCACCATTCGTCATTAGCTGTCACAATTACAGCACCCAGCATCACTTATCATTATTCTACACGTCCTCCTCCTAACCATACGGGCGACAACGACACGTGGTTGTGGAAAAATATGGATAAAATAAACAGTGGTCAACGGATTGACCATTTGTGTGAAGGTATACTCTATTTATCCATGGAGTAGTAGTTGCACTGTCCGTAAAATTTTAGTTGAATATTGCTAGGGAAGAATTGTTCTGGATAATTTGTTATCGTTTCTGAGACTGTTAGCGGGGAATTCATCTTCCTTCCTATTCGAAACATGATCCAGGTGGCCGGACTTGAAGTGCTAAGAGGCACAGATCCCTGGTATAATTGAGTAAAAGGAGCAATTTATTACTACCTTGATACAGAGAATTGCTGAACTTAAATTAGACACATAAATAAATTGTACATAAATTGGTTAATTTGAGTATTGTAAATTGGGTTCTTCAATGTGGCATATTAACTTATATTTGTCAACGAGCGACTTTGGAGACATGGTGTATGAAACCGGAGCTGGTGCATTGGATATATAGCTAGACGTATACTAAAACTTAGCTTTTTCGGATCATAATACAAAGAAAAAAAATTCAAGGCCTTCGCCTTAGCAATCGTCGTGTTGTGTATGAAAGGTGTATTCTCTCGGGTTATCGCGAATAAAATGTGTCCCCATTGTCGGATGGTGATGTATTAGAAGATGGGAACACATCGTTTAATGCAGCATGGAAAGAGATGACCTAGAGATGCAACATAGATTCCAGTTTATTTACTGTCTAGAAGTGCTAGTGTTAATCCTTAATATTTGTAAACCAAAATATGGAAATTCTTAGTTTCATGTATGAACACAAGTCGATCAAATGGGACATTGTTTAAACATATACGTTACTTAAATTGGGCGGTATGCCAATTTAGAATCATGATTGTGTCGGGACTCATATGATCATATGAGATCCCTATCGTATGAGAACCCTATAGGTGAAGGCCTTGAATGCTTGTAGCTTATATGTCAACTGATGATGCTTGCTAAACGTCATGTTTGTTACATATCCATTCTCACTATCGTGTAAATTCATTAACACATTCATAACAACGTTAACGTGTACAATATTGGTGCCCATACCAAACCATTCCCAATCCAAGATGATAAATTCATTTTCTTTGTATTTATATTTATATCCTCAAACAAAACAAATACAAACTGACATTATTTTATTATTATTTAATAGCAGCAGATTCATCCCCGTGTATACACAGAAGAAGGAAATCCTTAACGTTCCAACATCAATTTTCCTATATACATATAGTCGTGTACATGCCGACATTTTTTTCACTTAACACCAAAATAAAAATCTTAAATTTATTATACGTGTTGGTCCAGCAGAAAATGTATATAGATGCTTTACTACCATAGTAACCGCCGCGCACAATATATATAAGGCGGGGGGTAAGGAAGTAATTTTGTAATGCAAACGAAATTACCGGAAGTAAATTAAACGGAAAATGTGAATACTGTGTGAAACGTAAATGTGAGTATTGTACAGAAGTGATGTACAGTTGTGAGATGTGTAAAGCACGACCAGATCTCACTATGCTGCTAGGTATAATAGTACCTGCAGGAGGAGTCGATTTCAGTAGATTTATTATAAAAATTCCATCAATAATTATTCATCGACATGGAAATTTATTTTCCAGGTTTTTTTTCACATCACTTAAAAAGCTTTATTTTAATAAATTTATTTTTCACACAGAAAAAAATAATTATGTTAAATTTTTTTCATGTTAATTTTTTTTTCATGTAAAATTTTTTTCATGTTATTACTAATCGATAGTAATTACATGAAAAAAATTTTACATGAATAAAAAATTTAACATGAAAAAAATTTAACGTAATTATTTTTTTCTATGTATAGTACTGTGTGTTTTATTTAAAATAAAAATGCATAAAATTTTAGAAAAATAATTTTTTACATGTTGAAATATTTTTAACCGGAAAAAAAGTTTTTCTTTGGCTAGAGTATTTTTGTTTTATTCTAATCATTTCTACTCTAAATTCTTAAATGCAAGGCGAAATACAGATTATTTTTTTCCTGTAAAATTTGTTTTGTAGTATTAATTTTGAAGTAAAATTTTTTTTCTGGAAAAAATTATGTATTCCAAATTTGTAAAAATTTAGTACTTAAATTTTATATGATTCACACATTGTTTTAATAACATAAACATTTTATATAGCAATGTTTATTCACGTATATACGTAAAAAAAAATTTAAACGTAATTTCGCAACTTTTCCATTTCTAATCTATCATTTTTTATTTAGCATTTCCACTTGCTGTCTTCTTGGTATTGTTAGACACTATATAAAGTTAATGAAAGTGCGGAATTTTTATATTTCTACTCTTTTCGAACAAATCACAATAACATGGTACGGAGGAGGTTAAACTATTCTTAGAAAAGGTACGATTTTCTTAACATTCCTTAAACAATTGATTAGAAAAATCAACGCATCACCTTTAATTTACTATAAGTGTTTTGTTCTCATTTATTTCCTGTCTTAGAAGTAGACGTTCTTACTAGGCTTGACCATCTTACTTTGTTGAGGCTACAGTTTTTATCTTATCCCATGATTCATCAAGTTGTGTCACTTCAGCTAGCATTGTATTTGCCAGATCATCGCTGGTCTTCCTACTTTGCTTTTTCATTGTAGGTTTTAGTCCGATGGCATCCTCGTTATATCACTAAGTGACCAATATTTCTCTTTATTACGGTCTCTATGCTGACGAATTTGGTTTACTATTCAGTTCAATGTGAGTTATGGTTTTAGGCCAGAAGCATTTCAGTATTCGTCAAAGGCACTTGCTGACGAACATCTGTATAGTTCCTTTTTCACGTTTTTGTATGTTTCCATTCCACGCCTCAATTCTATAATGAATAAATATACGTCACAATAACGAGCAGAAATAGTGACAATAATCGCTCCATTATTTTCACTCAGTGTTGCAGAGTCTCCAGAACCATCAATTCGGAGACGTGGTTCCAAGTTACACATTTCTCACCGCAGTTCAAGGCGAATTTTGAAAACTGATTTGAAAATGTTCCCGCACAAAATTCAATTAGTCCAAAAATTGCTACCGAGTGAACAGTGGTCACGTCAATAAACAGAACAGTCGGTTTTAAGGAACAAAGAATCCTCAATTGGTTCATCAAACATCATTGCATCCACTTAAAACTGTATGGTGTGACATTACATGCTGCGGAAACATCATAGGTGTCTATTTTATGAAAATGACCAAGGTGTTGAAGTTTCGAATCATGTCTTGGTACTGTTACTGCCAAACAGTACCAAGACATGATTCGAATTCATTATCCAAAAGTTGCATAATGAATCGCGGTCACCATTTAGCCGATATAATTTTTTCAATCATAACGAAAAAAAATGTAAGGACCAAATTAACTTTTTATGAAAACCAAACCTACTTATCTTTTCTTTGAACAAAGTTATCGGCAATCAAAGTGGTAGCGGGAATGTTACTCACCCTGTATCTGGCTTTATTTATGGGTATGGTTATGTTATGACCTATGTCCCACCAGTTTTTGCTATTGTGCAGCCAAAGTATCATCAAATTCATTTTCATGATCAATTTGTACATTGTTGAAGTGTTTGGGCGACATTCTTAACCCGTACCTCATTATTCAATACGATCAGCACTAGCATTGGTCAAACCCTTGCCCTACTCCTCGATTGTTATACTATTTTTTACTTTGTTTGATTTTATAGTGAACTCGATTTCTTGCATTCCGATACAATCAATTTCTTTGGGATGCCCATTTCGCAAAGTGTCTCCATATTGCGTTTCTTCTTATCGTATCATTGGTGAATTCCATTCACTCACTTCTTCTAATCTAGTGACAGCTTGTTCCGATTTTAATTTTGTACTGATGGTGAGATGAAGACTCTTCTCTTATTTGATTTCACCTTTCTATGTGATTTTATAGTTAAGCCATCCCTAATTTTTTTGGTATTATAACAGTACCCACTTCTTGGGTTATTGGTAGCTGGAAATGAAACTCCTTTCTTTATATTTCGGCGTTTCTACTATCTGGTCTAGTAACCTTATCGTTCTTCAATTTTTCAATGGCATACTTTCGACTTTCCATTCCGTTGGTGGATGGGTCTTGCTTCTTTAGTTATATGTGTCAATTGACGGTCGGAGATTTTCGGAGTTTTACATCTCTCTATTTGTGCTTCATCCGTTGTTAAAACTTGAACAGTATCATGTCTTTGTAATTTAGTTAGTGACTTTCATTACCCATTTTTGTATTGGAACTGCTGTTTCTTCGTATCTGCGTTTCACTTCCGCCGTATTTTGTACATTTGTAGCTTTTGTTGACGGCGTTCCTCAATAGTTTTCTATGTATTATTATTAAACCAAGCTTTTCGATTGTTGGAAGGTGAGTATTTCCGTGGCCGTCTTGGTTTAGACTTCCTCAGTTTGGTTATAGTTTTGATCTATATTGATGGATTCATTTCTAAGGAGATCAAGCTAAAGCGTTTCATTGAAGATGTTTATTGTTTCCGTATCTTTCAATCGGTTTGTGTTGGATTCCCTGCTAGTAGTCTTTGAGTGTTTCACAGCTGAAACCTTGTTTTGACATCTTGTAGTGATGTGAGGAATTTCTGATTGGCCCGAACGTGGTCGATCTAATTTTTAGTAAATCCCCTTATATGATTTGGACGTCGTTCCTGTGTGTTCTTGCTAATGTGGCCTGTAATTGTTCTTCGAATTCATTATTTGTTCTTTGATCTGCTTTTTCAACAGGACAAAGCATCGAATTGCTGGTTTTGTTTCTTATTTTTTTATGAAATCTTGCCACCTATGTCTGCTACATAGTTAATTTCCATTCCATTAGTGGTTCCTTTGATTTATTTCTTCCATCTGACTTCACTGAGTAGTGTTACATTTTGTCCTATACTTATGCTAGGCCTTGAAGTTTCTTTCTGTTACATAACTCAATGCCACTAGGGCCCATGGTTCAACCCATATACACTTACACATTAAAAACACCCAATCGTGATTTTTGGTCACTTAAGAAATCAAACCCGAGATCCTCGAATGACAGAACCACGTGGTTTCCGTTATAGTTTTGGCGATTTGTGTCCGTGTACGATAGCCAAGGGTTGACATTTGAGTTTGCCAAGCGTTGACATTTGAATCATCTCCAAGGGCTATTGAATAAGGACTCGTTCCATCCCAAATTAACCGCTGTTCCAAAGTGGTCACTTACATTTGAACTAACCCAAGCAATAGATTGTTATCGTTTTAGCCATTTCTGCCTCACACACTTTACTATAGATTAACTGCATTGCTTAAGTGTTTGACTCTAACTGAGTTGAAACACTAAATCATCGCTTCTCAATTTGCAGACCAGTATCAAAAGGTTGAAGATCAAAACGTCTTTTGGCGAATACTGAGGAAGAAGTGTATTGTAGTGAAAACATATAAAGACAACTCATTGATCTTTATTATTTGTCTTAGAAATTTTAAAAATAATAGGGTCATTGATTTCACCAAGGAGCACCACAGAACAGCGGCAGCACGCTAGGAGGATCTAGTAAAAGCTCGTACTCAGCCTGGATTGATGATCTGCGTCAGGCAAAAAAGGTTGACCATCTCCTCGTCGAATCGAGTGAAATGATCTTTGGTATTTAGTAGCACCTTCATAGGTCATTTTTCGTTAAGATTCCATCTTTAAAAACATTGGTCTGTGTTTAATGGATAGATGCCTCTGTGACTTGGGAGTAGAACCAGCGAAACACAGTCTATTCGACTATATTTTCCACCAGTGACTTCAACATCTACGAGTAAATGGCAGAGCTTCATGCTCGAATGGATCATCGCCCAAAAATATTATATTGACAGTCTGAATATTAATTGTAATCTTTAAAAAAATTTTATTGACTATGGTGCTTGTGGCGATTACGCTTTCCACCAACATATTAAAAAAACATTTGATATAAAGCAGTTCTATGGTTAAAGCAGAAATTGTTGAATATTTGGTCTGTATTTCCTGTATGTCATCCTATTCGCAAAGGCCCTCAATTCTCAATTCTCTTTACCATTACAAACTGTCGTTTATGCAACGGCATAAACTACAGTTTGTAATAGTTATGACATTGAAGTTGTGATTTATCTCCTAAACATAACTACCTCCAACTCGTTTTATTACATAAGTTTATCAAAAAGCTCGATAAGACGTTCCACAACATAATGCAGCACATATGTGTAGCATAATTTTGTTACCTACATACATTATGTGATATAAATTATGTTTTTGGGTTGCTCCATTTATTACAGGTACATACATTTATAACATACATAAATACAAAAATCAATAAAATAAATTAATTTTCCGAAATTATTTTAATATTTTATATTTTATTACACATAACAAACCGACATATGTAATATGTATATGTGCATGTGTATGTGTGTGTGAGTATTTTTCATAATGATGACTATCGGTTTAATTAATCATAACCAAATAATTTACATAAATATGTTAAGTTGGTCGGAACTATAATACATAATTTATTCATGTTTACGTTCCAAAAATACATGTTGATACTCGTAACCATGTACATATGTGCGTATATGGTACATAAATTGAGTAAATCGAAAAAGAGCTTTTTGTTAAATGAGCTTTGATTGAAAATGTTTGCATTCCAAACCAAATTGTAAATGTTTGTATGGTAATATGTATGTTGGGTTGGGTAATTGAATATTTATATCCTAGTTAATTGAAAATATTTTGGAAAATTATTTAATTCGTCGATCGATCAGTCCATTTTGACACGGAGCTTTGTATACTCGAAAACCAGAGAACACATATTTTGTTTTGGACTAATGGATTTTGAGACCAACGGAAGCTGAACACTGTTCCAGTGGATCAAGAATCTCTTTCACTCCGTTGCTATTTAATCCAATCACACATCAGTATATGTTAAAAATTGATTGGATTATCAGAATAAGATATTGTCTTGAGATGTTCCACTTTTACGAAAGATGTAGTCCAATATGAGAATAAAAAGTATCGGGGACAGCGCATCTCCTTGTGGAATACCAGAAGTAATTGCAAAAATTCTCGATAGCCTTGTCTTAACTTTATGAGTCATAGGCTTTCTTGAAATTTAGAAATACCGATGAAAGAATGAGCTTGTCACTTTGAGATCATTCCCCATTTTTAGTCGCAGTTTCATGTCGAGAGTACGAACCTATATCATTACATAAGTTGGTCTGATTTCTGCCAGCTCTAATATTAAACTCACCAATCACCGATCTGACATCGTGCTCAGGTATAAAGCATATCGACTGCTTAAAAGTTTAGTACAGCCTTTATTTACCTATCGCCCAATGAGAAATCCAATTCCAAGATTTCCGAGGTCATCTCCACTGTGTAGCAACGTTAAGCCTTGGAACACATGGTTTCTTTAAGGCCATGGAACACATGGTCTCATCTTTTTGTTTTGGCGGTATCTGATTTTTTTGTTTGTTGACAACATTTGTGGTTTTTTACGGATGTGGGTCGTCAGCCCAGCGATCCAACCAGATTTAGTCGCCTCTTACAACAAGGTCTGGATACTGTGGTGGTATCCCTTGGTTCTTAGATATCATTCGTTATTTTAACAAAACATGAATGCCCCCACAAAAAGTATGTAAACTGTAAGGTCGTTTCAATGTCATACTTGGACCAAGATCTTATATTTGTGCCATATGTTTCTGGTGTTAGATACGTGGTGCGGTGCTGATCGCCACAAAGAGCAGATATATTTTCTTTGGTTCTTTATACCATCTGCGGATAACACAGATATACAAATTTACAAACCAAGAAATCAATTTATTCTTTGACCGTCCAGGTAGCGCAGTGGTAAAGTGGTAATGAGAACAACAAAAATCGTAACCAAATATAAAAGAGATTTTACAACCAATGAAAAATGCAAACATAAACGATTTTGAAATTCAAAGGGTAAACATGAATAAACATTCCGTGATAGTTAAAAACTTTGATGAATACAACAAAGCACAAGCATCATTCAAAACAAAAAATATGGAATATTTCGAAAAGATATGAAGCCAAAAACAATTATTTTAAAAAGACTTAACGAAGACGAAGAAAATAATAAAAAGTTACCACTGTATGTCATACAATGCTCCACGGACACCAACATGGCAAACATCTACGAAATAAAGGAAATTAATCATCAAAGATTGACATGGGAGGCACTCAAAAACACAAATGAGATAATCCAATGCCACAAATGTCAACGATTGGGACATGTGGCAGCAAACTGTAACCTTGTGTACAGATCCGTCAAATGTAACAATAATCATAAACCCACAGAATGTACTATTAAAGAGCAAATAGACCATAACAATATTTATTGCGTTAACTGTAAGCAAACTGGACATCCTGCATCATTTAAAGGTTGTCCAACATACAAGAATGCTATACAAAGATTAAGGCTTTAAATCAAAGCCAATCAACCAAAAAGATTACCAGCTCAATTCGCACCAGCAATACCGGTAAGCAAAAAAATATGTAACAAGATCTTTGAATTACTAAACCTCGAAAATGACAAGAACCAATCATAATAGCAGGCGACTTCAATTTAAGGCACTCACAATGGGGAAATCCAGTGATTAAGTTTGATGCCTTGATCGCCTCTGCGAATAAATAACGGAAATGAGATACCAACACTAACATACGACAGCGATCATAAGGCCATAGTATAGTCAACATTCTGAACACTGAATGGGTAGTGAACCATACAGCAGAACCACAACGAATAACATACAATTTCTCAAACATGCAATGGGACAAGTGGAAACGAACTCTAACGAACAGATATAAACAATATCTACGAGGTACAGGTCTCTCATCGATCATCCCAACGTATAAACAATATGGAATGTTTCACAAACAAAACCATAGAGAATCTATATAAACATAAGCGATTTATGATAACCACAATCGAAAGAGCTGAAGAAATGAAACCATTACGACACAAAACTCAATAACATACAAAACAATAATTCAAAGAATAAACGAATTGATGGCTCAAAACATTAAAATCGAAACAAACGAGCAACTGAAAAAGATAATGCAAGCTATTAAGTCAAACGAGAAAGTGTTCGCAACACTAAAAACAGTTGGCATGGAGAAATATAAGGTCCCAAATCATCATCTTTCACCGGAAAATGAAAAAAACAAATTAGCAGCGTTAAACATCGATTGGATTAGTCTGCCGAAAAACAATCAAGAGTTCATCAGTCACAACCAAAAGTACAATCTGAAAATAAAAGGGGGACTACATTGAGAACAACCCACAATAAAATCCGGTATTAGGAAAAAAATCTCATGAAGAAGCCATCCTAAAAACAGTACAAAGAAAAAAAAATTTAACACAAAAGAGTTAAAGACAACACACTAACAACAACAGTATTCTCTTCATCTAAAAAGGCAAATGATCCGGTAGAGTCGGACAGCCAGAATTGACAGTTAGCTGACGAATTTGTGGTAAAATTATGCATAGCGACGTACTGGAAAACCGCAAAGATTTACCCAATACGGAAAAAAAACAAAGATCAAGAATTATAGACCAATAAGTTTACTAAGTAACCTTGGTAAAATATATGAAATAATTATTGCCAACAAACTATATGAATACACTTCAAAAATAACCTGATACCGAACAATCAATACGGATTCAGGCATGCACATTACACAATACACGCAATAACGAAGCTCACCACTGGTGCGGTTTTCGTTGATATGGAAAAAGCGTTTATGAGTCCGTATGGTTAGACGGTCTGTTATTCAAACTAAACAAAATGAAATTCCCTGCAGAACTTATAGAAATACTGCACGCGATGCTCTACGATCGAAATTTTAAAACAACCAACAGAACTGAGATCTCCAACCACATATTTAAAATACATAATGGGCTTCAACAAGGCAAGGCTCGATCACTCCATCACTGCTATTCAGCCTTTACACCAAAGATTTAATTGAAAGTCCTATGCTGAACTCAGAAAAGATACAATGTATAGCATATGCAGTCGATATCACACGATATAGTTTCAACACCAAAATAAAGAACATTAAAGACTCACGGCAGGCAGCCATTAATTACACGAGCGTTTTCCTACATACATGGAATGTAATGGATTGTTTAGAAAAATCAATCATGAGGAACTTCAATATATATCAAATAAAAGGCAATTAAAATCAATGCTGAATTAAAATCAAGCAGAATAGATTTGCACATTGTTAACCTAATTCGCCAACACATCCTAAGATCAATTACTAACAACAATAATTCTATGATCTACAGTCCGGTCCGTACAACACGGATCCTGAAATACTCACATCCTAAGATCAATTACTAACAACAATAATTCTATGATCTACAGTCCGGTCCGTACAACACGGATCCTGAAATACTCATAAACAGTATCACGCCAGGTAACATCCCAGGCCCCGAATTCTTCATAATGTTAGATAAATTAAAGTATATACAAAATGAGGAGCAAATACCCATCATCTACCACACCAGTTGAAAATCAAACGAGAATGGATTTGATCCAAGGGAATTCACAAATACAACAACAACTAATCTAAGATTCGATACATCGTTCAAACGAAAAACACCGTAGCAATACATAGAAGACAACTAGAAAAATACTGGTGGCTTAACACACCCACAAACTAATTTACATAGCACAATTCATCTAGGTTAAGTAGTTCAATTCAAATTTTTAAAACAACATAATCGGTTGACCGCCCAGGTGGCGCAGTAGTTGGAGCGGGAGGTACCGTGTTCGAATCCCGATAGGGGCAGAATGCAAAAGGGGTTTTGCACCACTTGATTACGATCGGTGGTGTGCATGAACACAACTATGACCCCGTGTTGGAGTGCAGAATCCATGGGTTGACCCATTTCCATGTCAGGACTATATAGGCTGGCATGGAGCTATTCAATGTGCAGATGGTAAGGTAAATCGGACCTATAGCCGTACGTCCTCGATTTGGCTGCAAAGCGTAAGGTATAAGGACGTAAATAAGCGAACCACGAAAGAGTAAGGTGTGCCTTGAGCCCCATAACAGATTGCATAGTAATAAAATATAAAAAAATTAAATAAATTTTATTCCTTAGTCGGGTTTGTATTTTTTTCCAAGAAAACCATAAATCTTATACAATCTATAATAGATTGTATACGTAAAATATGTAAGATAATTTCATTTGAAATGTTTGTATAGAAATTCAAATGCTATGTTGAATGGACTATTTATGCAATATCATGATATCTCCTGCTAAAAAAAATATTTCGGAGGAATTCATTTATTTCAAGAAAAGCATATGCTCAACATACATTCCAGCACAGTATATCTTTGTAATCATTGCTAAATAAAACAAACAACACCATCATCCTCATCATTTCCAGATATGCCCGTGTACATAAACAAACCAACATAAAATCTTAATGTGTCGAAAGCTTCGTTGGACCAATAATAATCATCTTCATCGATTTTTTTTCATCCAAGGTAAGATACATCTGAATAGACACATGTGTTTATGAAAACATAGACATACAATGTTTTGTTGTAGATAAGCAAGAATAAAATCAATAAAGTTATACAAATATTTTTGCAACCAGATCCTAATTAATAGATTTGTTGTTCAGATAATATGCTGTCGGTCGGGCTTTTATTTAAATCATGAAGCAAATTGTAAAGCACGAAACATTTCCAAGCGACTATTTAAAAAATGTATAGCTTAAGTTGTGGCTTCCACATTTCGTTAATTCTTTGGATTGCCATATCACCACAATAATCGAAGCTTTTCGAAGCAGGTGACTAAATCTAGTTGAGTCGCTGAGCCGACGACTCGTATCTGTCAAAAAATCAAGTCTGTGAAAAATATCACCGGTTGTACCTTGGTGGTTCAAACCTCGCTGTTGGGTAAAACTAAACAAGCTCCGGATGACATAAAATGAATTTGTGTGTAAAAGCATTCGTTGGGCAGGCCGTCTACAATGTGCACCAAATGAGTATTAATGGGTTAATCTCAAAGTATTAAGTATATTCTTTCCTAAATATCCAGTTGCCAAGTCAAATCGACCATGTGTTGATTTCAAAATGTTGAGCTCGATTTGTTCAAGAACGAGATTGAATCGGCCTTTAACCAAATTCGACGTCTGGTTGTTGAGATATGAAACAAATGTTGAGCAAAATTTCGTTGAACAAAGAGACCCACTACCTATAGTTCTTGGTCAGATTTCTGATCGACTTTGAAAGCATTTTTTTTCTTTCCAGACTAACCATCAATTTACATCTGAATTCTTAAAAACTAAACTATAATGTGGTCACTGTTGATCCAGCGATTCACCAATGCCTATTCGTTGGTAGGTAGCTGCTCACATACTAACGAGCTCGAAGCGTTTCGTTATTTTAGTCTCCTAAACGAATGTTCATTATCCAGTAGCCTTGAGGCCTCCTCATGTTCCATTAGCCTTGATTCATGCTTGGTTGCAAATCATTTTATTTCGTATTATACGGTAAAAAACCTTTCAGATAAATATGATCTCAAAAGATCCCGAAAGCATAAATCTAGTTTATTGTTGAATGTTTGAATCTGAATCCAAATATGAACCGGTGGCCCGGTATTACGTCTCAACTTTCTATTATTGGCTTCGTTCTCCTGAGTAGTCTTTTCATTAGCTTTGAAATAATAAAGAGCAGAGATATTGGACGATACGATTTATTTTTAGTGGGTGGTTTACCTGGTTTCCGTTACACAATAACTTCCGCAACTTTACAGGCAGAAGGAACATGTCGTGCTCTAAAAACATTAGGCAAGTAAGTTAGTTTAGCGATGGTTTTCTTTGGTATTTGCTTTATAATTTCTCCCGTAAAATGTCATAACAAGGACTCTTTGCTTACTTCAGATTGCATTTTATTTCCATATTAACTTTTTTTTGGGTTATAAGAGGGATACTACCTTCATTTTCGATTATGGTTCAGATTCGATCTCATTCGGGTTGAAAATGTAAGCCAGATGATAAGCAAATTCTTCAGATTTTGGTTTGTTATCCGTAGCTCACGAACCATCACTTTGCCTTATAGGAGAGGTCTGCGTAATTGGGGTTTTTATACTTTTTTTAGCCTTCCATAGTAAGTAGTGGGCATTTTCATCGGCGGTCAATTTTCAAGAGAAAGACAACGACTTTTCATGTGACTTTTCCTGACGAAAAAATGAAATCGAATACTGTAGCTTCTACTTGATCCTTGTTGTTCCACTTCGTCGAATTGTCATTATTTTGCTATTATCATAATTTGGGTCTTACCAAACGTGACAAAATGAATAGTCACTTGCCAACTGAATCTTTTCTTCATGATATGTCGTACACTTAGCTAATACAGTGAATAAATCGTGTTCCCTTTTTTGGAACCCAGTGTCAAATGATCATTAACACTAAATGGTGATGAATTTCTATTGAACTTATTGGCTAGCTTTTTCGGTATATCAGAACTGCTTTGGTTCCTTTGAGCAAGTAGACTACTGAGCATTTGACTGTCTGTTCATAAATTTCAACACTTAGAGAATATCCCTTATAAGCGTCGTATAAAGAAAATAAATATTTCCCAGGCTTGAATGGTGTATATAAACTGGCGGAATGAACACTTTTCAATCGACCTAAGGACTGAATGTTCTTAAATACATTCGTTTTTGATCCGGCCTGTTTAACTTTTCAATTACCTTTACTCTTCTTTTTATAGAAACCTATGCGGAGCTTTTTTCATCCATCATTTTTATTGGCTAACACCATCGGACTTGCATAACCAGAAGAACTTTGTTTGAAACACTATCATTTAGTCACTCATCAGCCTTCATTCTTAGCAATAGGGTATACAATGGGGTTTTCGTTCGTCAATGTTAGCTACGATCTACTTCGACCTCATGCACTAAATAAATAAAGGCCTACATTTTAACAGTTGTAGTTATCTGGTACTTGGCTCTTCTTAGAGCTTGCACATACATAGAGGTAAAACTGCATAAATATTTATGTCTGAATCATGCTGGTGGTACGGACCGTGTATTATTCGTTGGAGGTGCTTGTATACAATGTAGAAAACGATGTATAACTTTCATCGTTCCGGATGTGAATTAATTCTGAATCCAGGACGCCACGGATCACGGTCCATTGCACAATTAATATTTAATGAGCTTGTCGTACATTTTAGTAAAAGAATGCTATCAAGGTAAAAATTGAAAGCTCACCCCTATACAGTTTCGCTGTATCATATCAATCCAGTGCTGGATTGATATGATACAGCGATTATACAGATCATAACTTCTACTCCTCGCTCCACACATTACGGTGTATGCGGTGAGCGTTGAGCATATCGGGGTAAACATTTGTCATGCTATGAGCTTTTGGCTTTTCAAGTTGTTAACGCGGATAGTCAGATAAAGATATGAGAATACAGATGTACGCTAATATATGCAACTTATACTAAATCATTTTTTAGACCTACAAACAATCCATCTTGGTCAGTTCTTGAATCTTAACATTTAATTGTATACAAGCATGAAACCATAAACATGAAACCAAAACGGACTTCAATTTTCTTCATTAAAACTAAAAAATGAAACCAGAGATACAGTGGTGAACCTTGCAGTATTGCTGATTTTCTGATCATATTAGATCGTAGAGGAGTACTCGTTATAACATATTGTTATGACTTAGACACCATACGTAAACATTTCAGTGGTTAAAACCACACACTTGGCTGGTATGATGATTAGCAGTGCTGCGAACAAAATAAACTGCATGGCCTATACGGTTGCAGTATTATAACTAATTGACCATTGACTCTCAATTCGGTTAGTGCGTTGATTAATAGGCAAATGCTTGACAGTACGAAGTTTATAAAACCAAACCACGATGATGCTTAAGAATTTTTACGTGCAATATAAAAAACTTAATTCCGACCCAGTCGTGAGATGAAAGACAGTTTTATAGATATTATATATCTTATGCAGCTTTTGTCATCGTACACATCTTAAATAATTTGTTTTTGATCTGTTCATGTATCTTATGTTCTTTTTATACCACAAAAGATAAAACGAATACAAATTTGGTATTTAACCGCAGATACGAGAAATTCTGTGAAGCTATATACTGTGGGATTGTATCTTATGCGAGTACACAGATTTTTTTCATCGACATTACACGCAAGCCAAAAGATGTCTTGCATATCTACAAGATATAAAACATTTTGTATACTCTTTTGTAAATTTGAAATTTTAATAAGCAACATAAACATTTTTTTTATAAATATAAGAAACAAATAATTGAATTTTTTATTTTGGTATTTCTTAACAATAACACACCATATATATAAGATAAGAGAGATATCTTGTGCTTAGTGCAATGATTTGGTTGTGTTTGGTTTAAATTTGATTTCATTATCTCCTCGAAGCTTTTTGAACAATAAAACAGCCGGGCCTAATTATATTTTACGTGCATTTGAGTCTCGTTTTATGTCTGATTTTTACGGTCAGATTAATGTCAGTATATGTGTGTTGCTGTTTCGGGGCTACATGCCAAGGCGAATTAACTAAATAATAATGGCAGTCAACAGGACTTTTTTATACTTTAAACATAAAATATTTGCCGAAGCACCTTTCAATTCTTCGCAAATCCCATTCAATGTCCTAGTTTAAGCAGAGTTGTGTAGACAATCTCCACATTGCATTGCTCTTTGACAACCTATAGTTTAAGCATGGAAGATGGGACGACTAAAAAGTTCTGCACTCGAATCTTCCGGTACAAACTTCCGAAGATTGCTTTTTCCTCTAAAAAAAAACGCAACCAGGGCAATATTGATGAGAGGACTTCATATTTTGAGATGTCATGTGGACCTAGAGATCACAAAGTTCTTATAAAACAGAAAATAAATGGAGGTCTCACTTATACATACATGTTGTAATGTAGCTTAATTCTGTGATCTATAAGTCATGACATGTGTTCAATCATAACATATGTTCAATCATCACTATTGCCAAAATACGTTTCAAAATCTCTCTCATCGTTGTTTTTCCGTGGTTAACTTTCAATTCGTGAATTCCTTTTTTCATATATGGCATCATAGTCCTTCACCCTAATTCTGGAAAAATATATAATATTATATGATAGATTAGGAATGCTCAAGGGTCTCCTAACTCTTGCGGTTCGCTATAGCTCCAATTTACTAAGAAACATCTACACATCACATAGCTCCATGCCAGCCCTCAGTACATGACATGGAAGATGGGCTGGCCCATGAATTCTGCACTCCAACAAAGGGTCATAGGTGTGTTCAGTAACACCACCGATTGTTGTGTGATCTTCATCGATGATCGGTGTATATCGACATAGATCACATTTTTTGCCATCTAGTTTCAAAAGTCAAATAAATATTTTCTGGTACCATGATTGGAACTTGCAAAGGCAGGTCAAGTGCTGAAAAAATCGAAGCGTATTGACTGGTTTATTCAACAATCACGTCAACCAATCCTTTTAAGGCGGAGTGACTGTAGGTTATGCTAGGCGTCTGAAAATCAACGAAATATATCTATTCATCCAGATCAACAATTCTGATAATATGTTGAAAAAAATTCGATTGCATCGTGCTGCTATTAGGACTTGATCCTGATGAATGAATAAAAAAAACAGAGTGTATTTTCGCGTAAATGACTGCCGAGAAGGAATTTTAGATTCTGCAGCATTAATATAGGCTAATTGTAACTGTAGTCAGTTCAATGAGAGCCCTAGGGTAGGATAAAAGGCAAAAAGTCCGAGAGTTGAGGAAAGATGACACGCGCTACATGAATATATTTATCATGATTCCTTTCCAAACAGGTCTGATAAGACTAATAATTAAGGCAGGCAAATATATGGTCAGCAGAGTTTTGAATGATTCTAAGGGTGATCGTAACTCCAGACATAACAGCTTCATTCCTGTGATGCATTCCTGTGATGTATCAAATCGATGATAATTGCAGAAGCCAACTATTACTCTTACTAACCTTTTTCTTATGCAAACACTGCACCTACACCCAACAAAGGACAGCAATTGGGGCAGTTAGATGTTGCCTATATGAATAGAAGGCAAACTTTGAGGATAGAATACGCAGGTAGCCATTGAAACTTTAGGTAATAATATTAGGGATGATGGCTTATATCCATTATTAAAAGATCCGAGAGCACTCGATTCCTTGATAAGGAAGGATAAAATGTTGTCTCTCATGTACAGAGCAGTTTAAACTGCCTTTAGATTAAAAGTTTCATGAACAAAGGAATTTATATCACCTGAAGATGAGTTGTTATATACATGTACCAATAACTGGGTAACCAACGCCATTGATAAAGTCAAAAATGTCTACCACCAATCTCATCGTGACACAAATCCAGATGGTATTACCTATACAAATAACTGAGCACTACTTCAAATACATCAGTGGTCGTTGCAAATAACTAAACAATTAAGTGCAACACATGCACACTTTATCTTCAAAAGGCGAACAACAATTTTTAGCCTAAGAGAAATGCGGCGGTTATGCTGATAATTAATGCTGTTGGAGATATAAATAGAAGGAGGCAATTTTTTCATAAAGACTGAAACTTAAGCAAAGAGTCCACGCACTCTAAATGTCTTGATTCCTCAGTTACATCGTTGCCATACCCTAGAGAAAGTTATGATTTGAAATCTTAATAAAACCGAAACTTTTATCCGAGGTGCTGTAAAGAATTCTCCTTTTCTTCCTCAAGATGTGCCAAATGCATTCTTTCATTCGGTATATGGCCGATTATAATATGGAGGGTTAAGAACCTCGGCCTTGAGCAGGACGATTTTAGCATTTACGTAAGGAATCACCGTGAACACCTTTTTCATCAATAAAATGGATAAAGCGAAACCGCGCTTTTGGTTGAGGTAAAGTTTCCCTTAAACACATCTGACACAAAAAAATTTTCGAATAAAAAATACACGCACTTCAGTTTATGGGTCTAGATTCAATAACGCTTCACATGCCCCTTATGAGCATAGATGGACAAGTGTATCATCCAGGCTGCTAGCAGATCGGTCGCGATTTAATTAATCCAAAACCACAAGACGAATAGCACGCTAGAGTAAAGATAGGAAAATAATCTTTGAACCCCATTTTAAAACAGCATTAGTCGTTAGAAAACCGGATCTGATTGCCATTAAAGAGAGAAGATTTACCGCTTCATGAGGGTAAGGATCAATGTACTCGAAGTTAAAGCTATACACCTGCAGCTCTCAATTTGCGAGGTATATGAACCGAACAATCTATATCAACAGCTATCTAACATTCTTACAGGTATAATAATTTGAGAGTTTTTTAAGAGAGTAACAGTCGGAATACTATAGCCATTCTTGTAGAATGTCAAAATGACCATGATGGATTTTTCCATCCTACTCTCAAAAAAAAATGCAAATGCCTCATCCTATAATTAATAATTACTGTCTAGCAAAACCCCAGTCAAGGGATGAACTTGGAAAAATTAGTGGCAAAAATATATCCTGTTGAGGAGCACTGTCTGGCACTGTAAGGAGATATAAGAGGTGTAGCATATTTGGGAGAGTGAGTTTACAAGATTATAAATTAAAATCTCTTATTGTTTCTTTACTTGATGAAATGGAAGAAGTTCACAAAGAATCTATTCACTTATGTGATCGCTTCCCACTATAAGTTTATACATCATAAATTTCCATGTTGATTTATGGTACTTATACTATTTACTGGGACACTGGCAGGTGAGGAATTTATCTTTCAAAAAATAGCCCCAAGGTCATCTCAGTGCAGATTGAAACCAAACAAAGACTTCTTAAGCAAGGTCTATTCAGTGTTACAGAGTTTTTGCCAAGTGGTCTCAGAAAATTTACCAAAGGGATGACTTGCTTGTTTTGAAAAATTGTTTCCCCATACAAGGGAAGGTGATCTATGTTGAGACTGTCGTGTGGCAGGTTAGTTTTACCTTACAGATGAGACGATGTTACTATATAACATTCCTTAGGAACCGCATGTACGGACCACGAGAATGGTGGTTTGATGCAACGTACCTTGGATTATGCCTGAACTCCTCTAAGGTGGTATCCAAGCTAGTCTGCAGTATTAATTACTTTGGAAGGCTTAAACTATTAAATCTAGGTTTTTAGTTGCATGAATGCTTTATGGTTAAATTGGTGCCATTGGAAATTCCTAGTCCGACTTTAGCAGAAAAAGCTTTTATCATTCTTTTATAGGGTGACCCAATAACCGGATCAGATTTGACAAATTGATTATTTTGGCATTGGCAACACTAATGTTATTTTTCTTTGACAGTATATTATTTCTAGTTGACAAAATGAGTCGCTGAAAGCTTTAACTTAAGTGAGACTTGTTGGAAATTAACTTCCACAACAAAAACGAGTGGTTCGAAATCGCCCGGAAATGTCGTACAAAATTAGGTCAGATCACGGGACTCACACCCAACGTTTTCAAGAATTTGCGTGATATTGGCTACCTAGTCATTCAGCCGAGAATATCGCCGCTGTGGCTGTGGCCAATGTGCGTCAACCTCCGAGAATATCTATTCGATATCGTGCATTGGAAATTACCATCGGCAAATGCATCGATGGCGTATTACTGTTTGGTGCGGCTTGAAGCCTGGCGGCATTATTGGGCCGTATTTTTCCGAAGATGAGGCGCAACTGTTACATTCAACAGAATCAACTACCGCCAACCTACCATGTTAACATCTATTTTGTGGCCATATCTCGAAGATATTGGTTTGGATGAACTTTGATTCCAGCATTCGATGGCGGCTTATTATCCGAAATGATGACGTGAATTGGCCAGCAATGAGCTGTGATTGGACTCCTTTAATTTTTATTTATGAAGTGACGTGAAGGACAATCTACAAACAATTGAGCTTTTAAAAGCCAATATTGAGGCAACCATTGCCGATATAGATTCGCACACAATCCTAAATGTACTCGGATTGGACCAACGAATGGAAAACGCCAAGGTCATTCGTTGGATTTGAATGAAAGCATTTGCCATAAATAATCAGGAGGATTGTACTTTCGAACAATTTTTAAACTCAGAATCAATTGCAAAGCACATTGTGATGACTATTGAATCGCCGAAAGATCCCTTTGCCAACTGATTCCTATCAGTGGCTTGGATGAACGTAACTATGATCCCTTGCTAGACTGAATTCATCGGCCGACTCATCTTTTATGTCAGCACCACTGGTTGACGTGTAACAATGCAGTTTCCAGATGGTATGCGTTAATTGGGATCCATAGTCATAAATCCTCAATTACGGCCACAAAACATATTGCAAATGGGTATGAGTAAAAGCTACTAGTCTAGTATTAGCTGTAGTAAAACTAACTAACAACTAAATGACTAAAAACCAATTACTAAAATTAATTGAGTGATAAAAACAGCAACTGTATGATACAAAAAAAATATTTCATTTCCCATCTTAAAGTTTCGTAATATAATATACCATTCCATTCGAGATGTAATCCGATCTGTGTGTCAAATTTCATTAGTTTTATTGTATTTTTAAACTTATAAAGGCGGATTTTAAATTAAAAGTTTGTTTAAGTTAAAAAAAAATTAATCTGTTCGTTACATCCAAAATAATTGTCGGTTATAATAATGCGGGAAAATGATGATATTATGCGGGGGAGGCGAAGCTTGGTGGGAAACCTCAAAATAACTAAGCAAACTATATTACATAAATAAAGAAGGATTACGCTATACTCATACCATGTCTAGCTATTCAGCTAATTTCATGTAGGAATCTGGGAACTATAATTAAATTTGAATCCTACGACTCGTCTTCTCATTTTCTTGTGCCCCCTTTTTGTATTCTATCGCTATTTTTGTATAAGGCAGAAATATAATCGATATACATGTACATAGCTAATAGCTGATCGATTACTTCTGTTTCGTATGAAAATTACTATTCCCAAAATAAAGATGATGTATTGCCAACTTCTCTAAGAATTATTTATAGGAGGTATAATTGGAAATGTACGTGAAAAAATGTCGACAGGCACACGATGAAATTTCTGTTTTAGTTAAACAAATTGGTCCCGAAAACTTTAGAAACGAAAATATCGTATACGACAACATTTAACAACAATTTAGATACGAGAGAGATAAATTTTACGAGCATTTAATCACGATGTCGGAAAATTCAACTATACGAGTATCTCAGTTGAACATGTTTTCGATTTTATTTATTTGTGCTTTGCAATTTGCACTTTATCGAATACATGAAAGCTTGGAGATAAATGTGTTTGTACACAAGGATGGATTAATGGGTGGGAGTTTGTTGGGTGTTTAGTTCATTTAGAACATTTTATCTGTATGAGGGGTCTGGTGATTTTATTTCAATATGTGGTATTTGCATTTGGTTTTCGTCCGAGAATTCTGTAGTCTAAAAGTGGGTCCTAGATTTGGAGAAAGGTTACTTCAGATCATCTTGGGCTTTTTTTTAAACTAGGAAAGTAGTGGCATCATGAAAGAATTCGATCTTTTTAAGGTAGATTATTCTGACAAGACCTGTAGACTTATACTCACCGCTTTAAATCGAAGCTGGAGCATTGGTTTTGCTCTATTATAGCTAAGCCTCCTATACTAATATATGGATTGGCTATTGATAAGTAATGACTGGCTTGATAATATTATCTGTAACCAGGAGAATACTGTACGACGGTGCAAAGAATTGCTTGTATGCTTCTAACCAGAACGCTGAGAATAAGACCTACTCACGATTTTGGGAGTTAAACTTTTCCAGTTTATATCTTCGACAAGCAGAAGGCAGCCGATCCCTCCATTAGGCTGGAGTTTGAAGGCTAGGAATTCCAACGGTGGGTTCTAGATTTTTGTCAAAAGTATAGTTATACAGAGAGGACCAATATTGGCCAAATTTGTTGTTTGAGTGGGTAGAGCTACTTAAATTATTTGAATTCTTTGTAAACTCTAACACCATACAGCTTTTAGACAGTATCGACGAAGCCATGTAATTGAATAACTGGTATGTAACCAATTAATCTGCTGAACTGCAGTAACAAATTATATAAATTGATATCGCTGGTCGATGGGACGTAGTATTATTTGGCGATACCTAAACCTTTTCAAAGCAAGCTCAGTTTAAGCAACAGGTTAAGTCTCCAAAATATCATTATAAGTGTATTCGGTTAAACATTTCCTGGCCTTATTCCTCGTTACGTCATAAAGTTAGTATAAGCCGATGTGTCGGCCCAGCTTATGCTACAAACTGACAAACTGTTCTGAAGAAGAGTTGTCTAACGATTTCTGCTAATTAGGGTAATGTAATTCCAAATCTTTTTGTTTCTCTAATATGTCTCTCTAACATGTCAAGTAGAAACAACAAGAAAAGGATTGGTTATTGTAAAAGTGGACTATCCTGCATACTGATTAATTAATCATTTGCTTGAAAGCAGGGTTGTCTCAAGCTTTTACTGGTAAAGGGAGATTTACAAGTACAGTCGTGCATATTTATCTAAGTTGGTAGTCAAATATTATGGAAAGGGTGAACAAAGCCACCATAGCCATTATACTCATTAATACTTGGGGCTTTTAACCGGTGCATTGGCTTTATACGGTTAGAGACATACTATAGAGTTAGCGCGTGGTGGTCGACCACTAATATGATATAAAATATGGCAACATTGGAGAAAATGCAAACGGAAATGTATTCTTCCAAGGGAAGCATTGAGGACAACATTTACAAGAGATTTTGTTGAGGCTTTAAACTTGGTGAGAGACATAATATGCTATTCAAAGTCGCTAACGTGATATATGTTTATAGTCATATGGCAGTCCAGTCCATGTATTATATTTCGCTTACGTCCAGGGTGGGGTTGAATCTCCTCCTCCGGTCTCCCTTCTTTAACCGAAATGAGTATATATTGCAACATGCAGATTATCTAGGTTCCTGGACGCTTTGTGGTTTTGGAAAATACAGAACAGACGATCTAACTCCATCACGTTGATTAAGCGAGACCAGTCTGGCCAACACTATACTTGACACGCTCAACAACCCTAGTTACATTCGAAAGACGTTCTTTAAGAATGTATATTAGGAGCACTGTATTCTGGAGACATGTAAGGTGGTCTTCAGTTTAAAAACATCTGTATGAGTTGTCAGAATCTAGAAGAGGAGGTGGATGATTTTCTCTGCTCCTGTCCGGGATTATGGAATCTCTACTTGGAGAGCTACATTTTGGTATGCCTCTCTGAGCACAGAAACAGTAATATGAAAGATATTTTGCGCTTTATTAGAAGCTCAAAATTGCTTAATCAAGCATAAAGAAGAACTGTTGCTTAAAGGTAATCACTGTAACCTAATCTAACCTAATCATCTCTAAAATGATTACTTTCTCCAAGGTCGTTATCCCATAACTTTTCCAATAGTTTTTCCAGGCTTTGGGGGTGGATTCATCTATGAATATACGCTGCTAAAGTGTGAAAGTCTATTGTGTTGAGCCTATTGCTTGTGGTTTTGATGGAACAAATGTCAATGACTTTATTTTAAGATGCTGCAGTTTTTAAACCCAATCGTATTACCAGAGAATCGGTATTCAAGCTCAGCTGTGACCTAAGATCAGTAACAGTAAGCATAAAAGTTCTCGGTTATTCTGTAACCTTTATAAAATATATTGATGGGCTTAACCACCATAATTAAATATAGTCACGATAAAAGATTTGACATCCGGCGATGTAGAGTGTATACTTATATTAATTTAGGAGGTTTCAAGAAAAAACTTTAACAGTATTCATAACGATACCAAGCGTGTTACAATTTTTTGATTAAGTTTGGACATTCAACCCGATTGTTGATGTGTCATTATTAAACTTGAATGGGGAGTTCGTTGGGTGTTATTTATTTAGAAGATTTTATCGGTATGAGTTTTTCTGTGGATTTTATTTGAACATATGTAAGTTATTTTGTTTTTTCTTCCGAGAATTCTGTAAACCAAAAGTAGGTCCTAGAATTGGAGAAAGGTTACTTCAGATCATCTTGGGTACTTTTTTCTAAACTATAGGAAAGTAGTGGCAACATACAAGGATTGGTTATTTTTAAGGTAGATTATTCTGCTTCTAGATTAACCAATGATATGCCTGTAGCCGAATATGCAAAGAGTGAACAAGATATGCAGACTTATACTCACCAAGAAACTGATCTCAATTGGGAAGAGATTATGATTGAAATCGAAACTGGTGCATTAGCTTTCTTCTGTTATGGCAAGTCCTTTACTAATATATGGATTATCAGCCCTTGTAAAGGATTTTGATTTCGAACGAGAATAACAATCCAACAGTGGGTTCTATATTGCTTAAGTTTGAGCGAGTAAAGAGGAGCTACTTAAGTTATTTGAATCCTTCGTAAACTGTAGCATCATTTCAACAGCGGCAGCAAACCGAAGTAATTCAATATTTTGAGCAGAAACTGGCATGGATTGAATAACCGGTAAAAAACCAATTTATCTGTCGAACTGTAGTGACCAAAGATATACTTTGATATGATTGGCCACTGGGATGTGAAACCTAAATCTATTCTGAAGCAAGCTGGATTTGATTAATAAGTCTCAAAAACATCATTAGAGTATTTGAAGAAAAGTATGTCAAGCCAATTTCATATGATGTAATCGTCCATATTCTGACATAAAGTGCTTATAAGCCGAAGTGCACGGTTTCGGTCCAGTTTGTCTTACAACCAAGAAACTGTTTTTTGTAAAGGAGAGTTGTCTTATGATTTCGACAAACTGGAGTAAAGTGACTTTAAATCTTTATGGAACGTACACTTTTAGTACATTTGACAGTTAGACCCAACGTTGGAGTAGGTTCACTTCCCCAATCATATGCTTGAAATATGATGGTCACTAGTTTTTACTGTCAAAACAAGATCTCCGGACCTGTCTTTGATAATGAGCTTAGTTCGAGACCGAATATTATCGAAGGACCGAATATTATTAGTTGGGGCTTTTAAACAGTGATGGTGCATTGGCTTTACGCGGTTATAGGTTATATAGTCTATCTATAATCGTGTAAAGCCAATGCATAAGCGTGTAGTGGCCGGTGCCTAAGAAGATAGCAGAAGAATACTCCAGTAGATGCAAAAGGAAATGTATTCTTCTAAGAGAAGCATTGAGGCCAATTTTTACAAGAGCTTTTAAGGTTATGTTTTACCTTCGTGGAATAGACATATTAGGTTTGTATAAAATATCCGGTGACTAGGCTGTCTGCTGTAGAAAAGTGAAAAAAGAAAAGTGAAAAAAGCGCGGGTGTTAACAGGTCCATTCCAGTACTAATGAAAGACAGATAGACTCCACCACGTATAGCAAACAACAAATATGACCAAAAGTTTACTTGGTACAATAAAAAACGCTAATTGCAGCCCAAGGACGTTTTTTAAGAATATAATAGGAGCACTGTATTCTGAAGGAATAATGCTAGCGGGCGGGTCTGTAATTATCAAACTTCTGTAGGAGTTGTGAGGATCTGAAAAAGGAGGAGATGGTGGATGTTTCTCTCTCCAGGACTAATATATGATGGGATACCTTTCTGAGTATGGAAACGGTAATATTAAGGATATTTTGCGCTTTATAAGAAGCTCCCAATGGCTTTATGATGCATAAAGATAAATTTTTGTATAAAGGTAGCCGTTCTAACCTAACCTGCTCTTAAACGTTACTAACACTCATTACCAGAAAGTTTAATGATGGTCCCATAACTTTACAATAGCTATATAGTCCAGGCTTTGAGGGGTGGATTAATTTATGAATATACGCTGCTAAGTGAGTGTAAAAGTTTGAGCCTATATTGCTTGTGGTTTTGTTGCATGTATACGAATGCCAACGACATTATTTTAAGGTGTGATACTGCAGTTTTGATATCCAATTGTATAACCAGAGAATCGGTCACAAAGCTCAGCTGCGACCTGGGTCCAGTAAACATCTGGGTTCAATAATACCCTATCTGGGATTAAATACTTTAATTGGAAAACACACAGTTTAGTGCGAAAGTACAACGAACTTACGAGTTGGTTGCCCTTACCGCTGAACCACTTCCTCATTACTCCAGATATAAGATTATTGAGTTTTACGCTAGTTGCATATTTAACCAATGGCTTACAATAGAATATCATTGCCGTGATTCAGGTGATGAATAAATCTTTTTCTGATACCATTCATCACACATAATATAATTGATTTGAAGGAGCTTAAAATAAAAAATAATTTATTGGGTAAACTATACGAGTAGGATGAGCATAATCGACGTGACCCAAAACAGTCCAGACATTTATAATTATTATGTTGGAATTAAACAAAATTAAGTTGATAAAAACTTTAATTTATTTAGTGAAATCTTAAGAAGATTATATAATATACACTCTAACTTTAATTAATTACAGGTGGTGACCAATCCTCGAAAAAAGTTTTTGGTAGGAAAAGCTTCAACCAGCATTTAAGTGTATAATTATTTAACTATTCAACAATAAAAAAAAACTTTGTCTCAAGTAAAAGTTTGAAGGTACAACCTTTTCAAATATATAAACATTCATTATCACCTGAAATGCTTGACAGGTTTTGTCAACAATTGTTATTCGTTTTGTTTTGTCAAAAAATCAACAAAAAAAACTTTTTTCATTATAATTTTGTTTAAGCTTTATTGTTTTACGTCACTCATATTCTGTTGATTCCCAATGGTATATATACCTGCATTGCCATTTCAAATCGATATATTTAGCACGTGAATCGGCCATTAATATATGAATGATTGAATGTTGGGAGATACCCTTAAGATTGGCAATGTGTGACATTATTTATTGGTCGATGATACGAGATATTTGACATGAAAGGTGGCAAATATGTAACAAATATGCATTCAATAATTTATGGGTAAATATGTAGGTAATATACAAACTTAATTGAAGGCGTCCTTAATGAAATGGATGATTTTTCGATGAGCAGTGAGATTGGTGTTAAAGTCACCTGCGATCACAGTAGGTATATCGAAGTTCAAATTTATATATGGTGGCTCGCATTGCTATGGTTATCGATACAGGTTTATCGATACAGGATAAAATTATGAAGATCAGATCAAAATGTCTGGGGGGGTTGGATAATTCTTTAGATAAGTGAAATAATTTTACTCAAAACGCATCTGCCTCGAAGACAGACTGCAAAGCCGAGACTCTTAGGGAAGCGATTGTGAAAAAAGTTGACGGTGTAGTAGCAGTGCATCAAAAAGAGTTAGCAGTGGTTCACATTAGGGATCTAGAAGAAGGAACCAGTGATTCTGATATAAAACAGGCAGTCCGGGCAGCTCTTGGAAAGGAGAGTGGGGACGAGATACTTGTAGTATCAGCAAGACCGGCTTACTCTGACACGTTAAAACTTCGTTAGAAAGCCACGTTAAAACTTCCCAAGGAATGGGCAAGGCAGATAGTGGACAGGAAGCTCATTCGAATTGGATGGGTTTTCTGCCGACTGCAATTGCATTCTGACGACCGTCGCTGCTATAGGTGCTGGGAAACAGGACATCTAGCAAATCATGCTGGGGGCTTGACCGTCGTGCATGCTGCTTTAGCTGTGGAAAAAGTGGGCAAATAGCACTTATTATATTAGCCACAGAGATTGCCACCACTAGTTTCGGTGCTATAGAAGGAGTTGTCTGGGTGGATTTTGACGATCTCATTATTTTGAGTTGATATTTTTAACCCAATAAACTGGTGGATGAATTTGCCCAAAGGCTAGGAACTTGGCTGGATTATTCGGAGTCTGAATAAAGATGTAACCATACAAGGAGATTGCAACTAAAAGTCCCCACTATCGGGAGTTGAAGAACTGGAGAACAGAGGACAAATGCTCCCACACAGCACACTGAACTGCTTCCTGCAATTTTAACAATTTAAATCTAAGGCAGGTACCAACCTATGAAAGAATCAATTATGGCTCTTTCTTCGATGATACTTTTGGTTCCGAAAGAATTGTTAACCTGCTTCGGAGCTGGGAAGTTCTAGATAACGAAAGCCCTAGTGATCATCGCTATATTATGTTCGACGTGATTACAAACCAGTCAAATAGGAGAGTAAAGCAGAAAAAAATTGCAAATAGGAATTGGCAACAGGAAATGCAATGTGCAAGGAAGTACATGAAAACGGTTTTACTTAAATCAAAGAAGAATTGCTGGCAAAAGCTCTGCAGCAGGATAGAAGAAGATCCATGGGGAGATGCCTATAAAATTATAACCAAGAAATTTGGTCGAATGGTGCCCACCATTACTGCAGAAACTGTCACCACCATAGTTGAGGAGCCTTTACCGGTTCACGAGCGAGCAAACCATAAGTCCATACAACCACAATCATTTCTAACATTCACTAGGGCAAAACTAGAGACTGCATGAAGAGAGCAAAAGATGAAGAAAAGTGCAGGACCGGATGGGATCCCACCAGAAGCATCTGGAAGATAGCTAAACTTGTGTTAGTTAAAAAGGAGAGGAAACCGGATGGGGTGCCTGCGTCATATAAACCACTATGCCTGTTGGACACCTTCGGGAAACAATATGAGCACCTACTGCTTCACATATTTATAGACTAAGTCAACAGAATTGGCGGACTTGCAGAGAACCAGTTCGGTTTTCGAGCGGGTTGTTCCACAGTACATTCGATACAGCGGAAGTCATGAGGTTTGTCGATAAAGCAGCTGACGGATCAAAACACACACGACGTATCCCAGTAGTAATTACCCTAGACGTACGGAATGCATTCAACAGCGCAGCTTGGGAGTTAATCCAGCAAAGGCTTGAGGAATGTCAAGTATGCCTGAGTCTTATGAAGGTTCTTCAGAGCTTTCTGAGTGAACGAGGCTTAGTTGTAGAATCAATGTGCGTAGCTACTCAGATGGAGGGTACGAGTGTTGTACCACAAGTTTCAGTTTTAAGACCACTGCTCTGGAATATTCAATACGAAGGTATTCTTAGAATACCGTTGCCTGAGGACTCCAAGCTAGTGAGATATGCAGATGACTTGGCACTTATTGTATCGGCGAGATAACGCACAACAACGCAGACAACAACGTATAGATCAAGTAAAAGCCGCAGCTGGGCGAGTATGGGGATGGGGTCGCCTATGGAATTCAACAAAGGAGGTATAAGAATTGGACCAACAGCAAAAATTAAGTACCTGGGGGTATGGCTGGACCATCGAAGAAGTTTCCAAGAGCACATTAGACAAACGATAGAAAAGGCGAATAGAGCAACAACTGGCCTTATTTGGTTATTGGCAAGTAATTCAACGGTCCGTCCTCAACTGAAGCGAGTTCAACGAACTAATGCACTCCGAGTATGCAGTGCTTATAAGACAGTCTCGAGGAGGTAGCATTCGTACTATTAAGTATGCCACCTATGACATTAATGGCCAAACATTACACAGTACTCAGTGGGACTCCTAAGGAAGGCGCCAAGCAAGAAATGCTGGAACAATGGCAGAAACGAAGGGAAAACGCAGACACTGGACCGGACAGCCGATTCCTAAAGTTAAAAAAGTGGATGGTGACGCATGCGTAAGCATGGTGAAATCAACTTCGACTCGAAAGAGAGGCTCTGTAGTTTCTACTGTGATGAACAAGATACACCAGAACACACTATTTTTCACTGTGAACGGTGGGAGCGACAGCGTTGTGAGGGTACTGATAAAGTAGGTCAGCTAACAACGGAAAATATTATCCCAAAGGTGCTGTCGGGGGAGCGAAATTGGAACACCATTAATACAATGATAATGATAATATTAAGTCAAAAAATGAAACGATATGAAGATAACAACATAAATTGATAAGACCATGTACATCCAACGCCTGAAGTTATGCAAATTTTGCGATCTCGGTCGTGTGGAGGAGCGGAGGGTGGTCTTTAGTCGGTAATAGTCCAGCACAGTGCCTCCCTCGAGGCAACAAAAAAAACAAAATATATATATATATATATATATATATATATATATATATATATATATATATATATATATATTGAATTAAGTTTTTTCATGAAAGTCAAATATTTTGTCTCAGTCGGTTAGAATCTCAATCTGAAGAACCTTAACTACTCCCATCTCAAATATGCAAGTCGAAATCGAGAAAAGAACGATTTTGAGACACGAGGATTTTGAGAATCGAAATATATTGTTTGTGACTGCTCATTCATTTATCGATCGTTGGTACTGTCAGATATTATTTAAATTGAGAACCACATGCTAGCAATACCAAGAAATCTACTCGTCTAATGTCATAAATGTATCCTATTGTTTGTTGTTTATCGACACACCAGCAAGATCTATCATAGTCACAGTTCAATATCGGTATTAGGTTGATTCTAGGGAAAATCGAATTATTTATTATATATTCCATATTATTAATAAATATTTTCTATTTATTTTGTTTATTGAATGTAACCTGCGAAGAATATATCATTGTTGATATTGTGTGTTTTCTTATCGCACGAGAAATTCCAAATCAAATCTCTCTTGTTCGAATGTTCTATTTATGGTTTGTGTACTGCTGCTAGACTATATTGTTGTTTCATTTATTTGTCTAATGTGTAGTTCAATTTTATTAAGAGGATGTGTGGGTATGTCTGGTACATATACACTGAGATATTTGTCTATCGAACAATTCTGTTCTAGCAACGACCTGGTTAAAGAACGATACCTGGTAATTTAACCCTTCCTTCAATATATATATATATTATAATCCTGATAATTACAAAATATTTACCTTGTTCTAATTTGAATCATCGAAATTATTTATTCTAATTGAAGAATCGAATTTCATCAAAATAATTATTTAACAATACATAAGTAGAGTCCTCTAACCTGTATCTAACAGCGAAATGAGTAGAAAATTTAATCCTTAACCCCATTACACAAGCTGTTATTAATTGTTAATGGTGAAAATTTTTAATGATTTTCAGGAAATTCAAATTCTGTCGATTAAAAACCATTGTTCTACATTGTGTTGTGTTGTTAATGTTGTGGGGTGGGCGTATATAAATGATACCAATTTTTTTTTTGGTAGGAGGGAAAAATATTTTCTCTTATTGAAAATATTAAGGAATTAAATAAATAATAAAATATAATGGCAACAATAAAAAATGTTAAGAATTTAAATACTTGAGAATATTTATTTTTTTGTTTATAGCTCGATATAAAATATTATGTTCTATTGTAAGAGGTAGACAAAATCATTATACAGTTGATTACGTCAATACATTTAGTTGCTATATACGTAGCTATGGAATAAATACGTTAAAGTGTATGTGTACGTAAGGATTAAGAAAAGTTTTTGAAATTATGTATGGTTTCGTATGGTTGTATCCGTTTCAAACTTCAAAATGTGATTTTCAAACAACTTAAGTTTTTATAATTTTACATTGAAGAGACGATGAAAACTTATAAAACCAATATAAGTTGGATTCTACTTAGAAAAATTATTTGCGTCTTCGACAGGATCGATACATTTTTATGATATATAAATTCAGGTGATAAAAAAAGTATGTTTGTTGAACTGAATAAAAATGCATGTACTGGGATTTTTATATAAGAAAATTATACAGGAAATTGAAAATATTAAAATTTTAATTTTTTTTTTCAAAATTTAAAATTTGCTATTTAAATTTTTTTACGGAATTTTTTTTGTTAATCATTTTCCAAACTAAATTTGCTTTGTACTGTCATATCTCATTCAATTATTTGCTCCTACCAGCAAGATCTGTGACAATGACAACTCGATGCAGGTTTACACCAAACACTTCAATGCGTATCATTGTACCCTCATGTAACTTTAGCTTTTGATTAAATGTCTAAAAAAATTGAAAGTATCAGGTAAATTTTTTTACACGTTAATGTTCAGATGACATATTGACCCAAGATGTAAAATCTAAATAATAAACAAATTGTTTTTAAAATGTATTAAATGCATTTAACTAAAATGTAAAGGTAAAATTTTTAAAACTCAAAGGTAAAATTTTTTTTTAAGTGAACTTATTATTTTTATTTTCCATTATACTAGACTTATGATTTCTGAATTATTTTGACTTATTAATTTAAAAAAAATATATCAAGAAAAAAAATCATAAGTTAAAAAAAAAATATCGAAATTTTTTTCCAGTAAAAAAATTTTTTTTTTATATAATACTTTTATTTGAATGGGATTGTATTTTTATGCATTATAATGAATAATGAATAGATTGTCTGGTTACATAAGTTTAAATATAAAGTTTTAAAAATTTTAGTACTAAAATATTTTGGTGATTTTTCTTAATTTAATTTTTTTATTCGGATTTTTCTTTTGACTAAACCTACATTTTTATTTTAATACATAGTTAAATTGGACTGGTTGAAATTTTTTTCAAAATTAAAAATTTTTTATTAAAATATTTTTACTGAAATTTTTTTTTGTTAATTATTTTCAAAACAAGAATTGTTTTGTACTGTCATATCTCATTCGATCATTTGCTCCTACCAGCAAGATCTGTGACAGTGACAGCCCCATGCAGGCTTACACCTAACACTTCACGGATCACAATCATTTTTCGCGGATCATTGTATCCTCGTTTTTAAGTTAACTTAAACTGTTGATTACGTGTCTTAAATATTGAAATTAAAACGTAAATTTTTCACAAGATTATATTCAGATGACATATCAACCCACTATGTAAAATCTAAATAATTAACAAATGGTTTTTAAAACTAAAATTCAAAGGTAAAATTTTTAAAACTAAGAGATATAAACTTTTTTAAGTAAATTTTTTAAATTTATTATTTTTATTTTCCAATATACGAGACTTCGGATTTTTTAATTATTTTGACATTTTAATAAAGAAAAATATTACGAGAAAAAATTCATTAAGATAGAAAAACCAATTATATGAAAAAATGTTTCCAGTAAATTTTTTTTATAATGCTTTTATTTCTGGATGGGATTGTATTTTTATGCTTTATGAAAAATGTTGATAGGTTGTCTGGTCACATAAATTTAAAAATTAAGTTTTAACCAATTTAGTTTCCAAATATTTTGGTAAATTTTTTTTTAAATATTTAATATTTTTATTCAGATAAACACATTTTAATTGAATGATTTCCTGTTTGTCTCTTTGCAATCCCAATGCTCTCCTAACTCTTTTGCGGTTCCCAAATTTACGCTCTAGTACAAATCGAGGACAAATGGCTTTAAGTCCGATTTATGTAGACCCATCTGCAAATTGCATAGCCCCATACCACCCTAAAGCACTGACATGGAAGATGAATATGCTCATGAGTACTGCACTCCAACAATGGGTCAGATAAGTGTTCATTCACACCAACGGTCGTAATCAAATAGTGAAAAATTCTGTATAATGTCTTCAAAATTTCATAGGTAATTTTTTTCTGGTCAATTTTTTTTTTAATGGTGAGACCCATCCCAATTTTTAAGGAAACTATGATATTTCACAAAAAGCTCAGTTATGAAAGAAAGTTGTTAAAGTAGAAAAAATGTTTATAGATATTTTTTTTGGTAAATTTTTTTTTCATAATAATTTTTCTTTTCCTATTTGTGAAATTTCCATTAATTTTTTTTTTTGAAGTGCGAGTGAAGTTTTGATACTCTCCAGTTTTTTTAATTGAAGCTCATATATAAAATATATAAGGTAGACAACTGGTGAATGCTTAAATAGTGGTTTTGGCATCTCAATCGATCCGTTATTTTGAACCTTAAATAAAAAAAATTTTTATAAAACTAAAACTATAAATTTGATAAAACAATTTTTGTCTCAATTTATACATGAAAAATTATTTTCTAGTAAAATTTATTTTTTAATATTTATTATATAGAAAATTTTAATAAGATTTTTTCTATAAATATTCAGGAAATTTAAAATATTAAAGTTTTAAATTTTTTTCACAAAATTTAAAATTTTTATTAAAATTTTTTTACAAAAATTTTTTTTGTTAATTATTTTCAAAACAAGATTTGTTTTTTACGGTCATATCTTATTCGATTATTTACTCCTACCAGCAAGATCTATGACAATGACAGATCCATGCAGGCTTACACCAAACACTTTAATGCGTATAATTGTAACCTCATTTTTAAGTTAAATATAAATTTTGATTAAATGTCTAAAAAAATTAAAAGTACCAGGTAAATTTTTTACACGTTAATATTCAGATGACAAATAAACCCAATATGTCAAATCTAAACAATAAGCAAATAGTTTTTCAAAATGCATTAAATGCATTTAACTGAAATTTAAAGATAAAAAAAAAATTTTTTTAAGTAAACTTATTATTTTATTACCGCCTAGGTGGCGCCGTGGTTAAAGCTGCGGTAGTTGGAGCGGGAGGTACCGGGTTCGAATCCCGATTAAGGGCAAGATTCAAAATGGGTTTTTCACCTTCGATCATTTGGGCGGTGCGAACGGTGGTGTAAAACGAACATATCTGGATCCCCTGTCGTGTACATAGAGTGGTATCACAACGGACCAATCACCGGTCTAAGTGTTCAATAGCAGCCACAACAACCTAACCTATTATTTTTATTTTCCATTATACTAGACTTAAGATTTTTGAATTATTTTGACTTCTTAGTTAAGAACAAGTACGAGAAAAAAATCATTAAATTAAAAAAAAATGTATCGAAATTTTTTTTCAGTAAAAAAAAATTTTCTTTATAAAAATAAATTAAAGTTTCACAAATTTTATTATTTAAATATTTTGGTTATTTTGTTTTTTTAATTTGAATTCTTTTTTAAAACATTTTTATTTAAATAGTTAAATTTGACTTTCTCAAATTTTTTTCAAAATTAAAAATTATCTATTAAAATTTTTTTACGGAAATTTTTTTGTATAATTATTTTCAAAACAAGATATTTCTGTACGGTCATATCAGGTTTACACCAAACACTTAAATGTGTATCATTGTACCCTCATTCTCAAGTAAACTTTTATTTTTGATTAGTCTAAAAAAAATTGAAAGTACCAGGTAAATGTTTAACACGTTTATATTCAGATGACAATCAACACAATATGATAAATCTAAATAATTAACAAACTGTTTTCAAAACTAAAATTCAGAGGTAAAATTTTTAAAACAGAGAGATACAAAATTTTTTTAAGTAAATTTTTTAAACTTATTACTTTTATTTTCCATTATACTAGACGAGATTTTTGAACTATTTTGACTAATTAATAAAGAAAAATATTACGAGAAAAAATTCATTAAGTAAGAAAAAAAATTTATAAAATTTTTTTTCAGTAAATTTTTTTTTAAATAATACTCTTATTTCTGGATGGCATTGTTTATGAATAATGTAGATATATTGTCTGGTCACATAAGTTTAAAAATTAAAGTTTAAAGTTTTAAAAGTTATATTTTCCAAATATTTTGGTAGATTTTTTTTTATATTTTTATTCGGATAAACACATTTTCCATTAAAAAGTTAAATTTGACTGTGATGCAATCACAATGCTCTTGAAACTCTTTTGCGGTTCCCATATTTACGCCCTAGTATACGCCATTATATAGCCAAATCGAGGACGAACGGCTTTAGGTCCGATTAAGGTAGACCCATCTGCAAATTGCAAAGCTCAATTCAATATTTACCCTAGCTATTTGTATTAATGGTGTGAAGTTAGAAACATAGATTATTGGTCAAAAATAAGTCTTTAGTTGGCTTGACACTTGTAATTTTTTTATTTAATTGAATTTCGATTTTCGCTTTAACTGTTGTGTTGTTTTGACAAATTTTGGTAAAAAAAAAATAATTTCATGTTGAAGCGTGTGTTTAGCCACGCTTTTGAACAATGTTAAAGTTAAAAAAAAAAAGATTTCCAATGGTTTGATTTTTTAAGTTCTTGCATAAAATTATCCATTTTGTCGTAATTTTGGGAACATTTTGGGAAAAAATTTCCATATAAAGATTTTGTGCGATTAGTAAGATATTAGTTTGGAGTGTGCATGAGGGGGTTGTGAATATACGGAAAACAGTTTCACATCTCCATCGTATAGCTACTTCAATAGATGAGTTTGAATTGTATATAATTTCAGGTGTTGCAGGTTCAATATTCATAATCATTTTTGAATACGTATGATGTATCATCACCAAATGGTTAGAGAGAAGAAACTATTCAAACCATTCATCAAGTGTGTGTTCACAGTCCCAATATATGCCTACCATAAAGTGTTACATCATTTCGACAGAATAATATTCATTTAAATATTAAAATAATAAAAAATTATATTCTAACTATGATGCATGTCAACAAAATGTTCTTGATCCTTGAATTTTGAGCCCCAAACACCATACTTTGACTTTTCATTTTCGTATTTGTCCTGCTCTACCTTGCGCGTATAATATAAACTCTCCGATAGTCGAAATAATTAGCATAATATCGTTAGCATGAAATAAAATAACCGCCAAAAAAATATAGCTAACATAATAATAATGAGCGCAATTGTTGCTTAATTTAATTATTTTTTTCCATAAATAATTGGCATGCTTGTCGGATATTTTGCTCAAAGATAACTATTTTTTAAATCAACCACGACTAAAAAGAGGAGTTTCCTGTTGTTCTATGACTATTTTGATCGGTGTTGGTTAGGTGAAAATAGCTAGGGTAAAAGTTTCCGTCCTCGCAAAACAACCTTAAAGCACTGACATGGAACATGGATTTGCTCATGAGTTTTGCACTGCAACAAGTGATCATATAAGTGTTCATTCACACGTTCAACGATTGTAATCAAATAGTGAAAAATACTGTATACTATATTCAAAATTTCATAGGGAATTTTTTTTCGATTAATTTTTTTTTTAATTGGCTATTAATTCCTTATTATTAAGGAAACTGTGATATTTGACAAATATCTCAGTTATTAAAAGAATGTTTTTAAATTAGAAAAAAAAATTTAAGATATGTTTTTAGTAAATTTGTTTTCATAATAATTTTTCTTTCATTATTTGATATATTGAAAATTCCATTATTTTTATTTTATTAAAGTTTGAGTAAACTTATGAAACTCTTCAGTTTTTGTATTGAAGCTCAAATATCAAATATATAAGGCAGGCAACTGGTGAATGCTAAAGGAGTGGATATTGGCATCTTGATCGATTCATAATTTTAAACCTTAATTAATAGCAAACTATTATAAAACTAAAACAAAAATTGGATAAAACAATTTTGGCAAAATTTTTGATGAAAAATTATTTTCTAGTAATTTTTTTTTCAGGTGAAAACTGTTTTCAGGTAATACTGAATGCATCCTGTTTTTGAGCATTTCACGATATTTCACATAAAACGCAATTATCACGAGAAATATTTAATAGAAACAAAAATTTATTAATTTACAAAAAAAAAAAAATTTCTAGTAAATTTTTTTTCATGATTATTTATTTCATTCAAATTTTTTTTTCGGGTAATTTTTTTATGCAAAAAAACTGAAATATTTTTATAAAATATGTTTAACTTAGGAATTACTTCGTTATGGTTCATGTAAACTTTAAAATCAGGCTTTTATAATCTCAATTATCTATAACTATTTATATATATATATATATATATATATATATATATATATATATATATATATATATATATATATATATATATATATATATATATATATATATATTTATATATATCTATAGCTCTTAAACTCTGCAACCGGCTTGAATGATGACATATTTTGTTCTATAACTGGCTCTTCGATAAAACTTCAGTTTCTTCTCTTAATTTAAGATATGAGTAACTATATATTGTGTGAATCCCTCAGTGACGATTAAGAATGTGAATTGTGATATTAAGTATGCTAGAGAGGAGGCCGACGGGGTTATGACTAGCAAAGAGGAAGACTAGCTAATGAAGAAAGAGAAGTGATGCGATTTGACTGATAGTACGAATAAACGTGAGATAAACGAAGTGATTAGGGCTTTTCATCGAAAAAACAACGAAAGATTCAGAGTTACTTACAGACCTACATATAGTTACCTTTCTGGGTTCTTCAACTGTTATCTCGTTCATAGGTTTTTTTCTAATACATTATGCAACAATTATGAATGCTTAAGCTGAGGCGTTCACTGAGAACATTTTAGTAGACTTACTACACAGTAGGAAAATGTTTTTCAATTACATACCAGCAACATACATGTTTGCCTTTCTATATATAATATGTGTATGTACAGCATAGATATTTTTATATGTGTTTAACGTGGGTTTGAATGAAAAATTGAGAAAATTCTCTAAATATTGATTTTAGCATGGAATATAAACATTCTAACAAGTTAACGTCCAATAAAATAGAATTTTCTTCTTACTATATGTACCAATAACAACAACAAAAAATCTAAAAATCTTTGTCTAGATATTTTACAAGTAAATATTGAAATTGAATATCAAATATGTATATGTATAAAGTATATACGGGTACACACATCGAAGTGGCACGAGTAGGGGGTGAATTATGGTTTTTGATTCATTTATGCTATGTATACATAAAATGGCGAAGATAGCTATATAAACAACAAATAGGTAAATCGACAAGTACATAATATATAGATAACTCATGTACAAGTGTATATTATACACGGATGGTGTGGTTACACTGCTGGTGTCACTCACCGTCGACATATACGAGTAATGCAAAGGGTAAAATAAATGATGTCAGCATAATATGAGATCATCGAATTTTTATATCCCCAATCAATAATGTTTGGTATACATCGAAAGAAATAATATGCTCCTTAACCATTCTTACATATAAAATGTATCATAAATTTTGATAAACGATAACAATAGCACAATTGTCTTAATACGGTAACAATTGAAATAATAATTATTATTGAGCTTTTTGTTTTCATCTCAGAACGTTATAATTTATGTCTTCTATTTAGAATTAAATTTTTACTAATTATTGTGCTCCAACACAATCAAGCAAAAACAATTCGTATTATTTCCATTGTTGTTGCTACCCTATCGTTTTCGAATTAAGAAGGGGTTGATAATAGAGATATTATAATTCTATCTGTATAGGCTTTTAATGAGCTTTTAAAGGAGGCCCAATCCTTTATACCGAGATACAGAGTAAAGGTTGGATCAATCAATACATATCAAACCATTGAAAACTCGATACCATGGTTAACTATTAAATCGATATAAAGAATTCTACGATCTCAATGACGTAGATTTCAACGTAATCGACATAATATAAATTTAAAATATTTTAAATTGAAAATTTGAATTGTCATAAAAGCTTTTCGAGACTTCGAATATTGTTTTTATAATATTTTTGAAGATGAATTTTAATATATGGGATCAATGCCATTTTATATTCAAGGATTAAAGTTTGAGCATCCAAAAGCTTTAACTAACTAACTACGGGGAGGAGAAGTTGGAAAACGAATATTCACAAAATGAAATAATTCTTGGTACTGTTGATATATTGTTCTGAAAAGTTTTGAGTGCAATTTAGCAATCTGATCCCATTAAGCTGTAATCATGCTTATAACAACAACAAATTTGTATTGATTTTAGTTGAACATGTAACTCATCATTCACTTTATCTACCGCGCTTTGCTTAGAGTATCTACCTAATGAGAATCATTATATTCTTACTCAGTACCGATAACTTGCCTTACTTCTAACATCACTAATAGTATGAGAAGGGAAAAGTCACATCATTCAGTTCATTCCAGATTTAAGCGTTTCAAAACTTATTTGATTGGCGAATTAGATCTTCAGATTAGACAGTATAGTCTTAAGTTACGTATGGGTCTTGATAAATCAGCCGTATGAAAGCATTTCTAAAACACACATAAATCTCGAACATATGGGAAGGAGAATCAAGAGTAGAAGTTAAATAGACACTCTTAATTATTCTAGATGCTTGGCTTTGAAATTAAAGCTTACCAGATGTCTTAAATGTGAGAACTATACTCCAATCTGGATTTTAAAGAATCTTGAAAATTGTTAGAGTTTCAAATGGAGTGAAGTACTACCATCATCATAAAAATCCAAGATGTTTGTCAGTTTCAATCGCTGTTTTATTTATTGGTTCAGTTCAAGACGTTTTCTATAATCTCAAATGTCGAGATTCCAAAATGTATCAGATGTAAATAGCCAAACTATAGATTCGCCACGAAGTTTAATTTTATTCAAGAAGCTTTTAAAAATTATTTCTGCGATGGAAACTAGAACAAGAGTCAAAGAAAGGACGAATAAGAAGACAAGCGTTTAAAAAATATGAAATGGAAGTCGTGCCATCTATCAAAACGTGAAAGCTAACCTCGATTTCAACGCTGTCCTCGATTTCCATAGTAAACCCTTATGTGACATACGCCTTTCAGATATCAAGCCCAATAGCTTGTGATTCAGCAGATGAATAAATGCATCTGTTCCATAGGTCAGTGACAAAATAAACCAAGTCGCCCGCTGAACGCAGTCAGCGTAAACGTATGTTCCAAATGTTTCCAAACGTTTCTTCAGTGGAAATTGATTATGGTCAATACAATACAGTGATTGGATGATAATCTGAATGGATCTTTTTTTGAGTGAGACCGACGATTTACAATAATATTTGGGAATACCATCCGGAGCGGGTGACATTTAGTGTTAATGTTTGTATTGCTTTTAGCGATAACTTTAGGCCAAAATTTAATAAAGCTTATTTGATGAGCTGGTTGGGTTAAATACCTCTGGTGTTAAATTATATATTCAGCTAAACTAGAGTTAGAAGCAAATTTTCAGGCAAAGAAAGTTGCTTTACCAGGGAGGAGTAAAAAATATAGTCTCCTTCATTCGGAGGAGGTATAGAGTATTTTACGGGTAAGGGACACTAAAGGTCCGATTGGTATTACTGGATTGATTTCGTATTTTCTAGCTTTGGATACCATTCGAATTGATAGGTTAATAGCTGACTTGAATTAAGTTCAATTTTTAGCGGGCTGGTAATATAAAAATATATTTTCGGTTCTAGTTTCTACATGGGCAGTTCTGTAGTCGTCATTGTGCTTTTATTTTTTGGCCCAGAGTGACTGAAGAGAACAGTTTCCATTCTAGTAAGAATGACAAGAGAGAGAGAGACCAGAATGCTTCCCTGTTAATAATACCGAAAAAAATGCGGACGCTATTTGAACTCTTGAAATGATTTGTTCATCCAGTTTACATTGTTACAGTCCCACAGTCGGCGTTTAGGTTGAATTCTATCTTAGTCTGATCACAACCTTAGAAACTCCGCAGTAATATAAAATGTGGAACCGATAGAGATATAATATTTCTCATGACGTATAAAAAAGAGATACAGTAGATGACCTTTATCGTTGACCGTATCTGAACTTCTCTTAGACTGACTCACGAGCTGTGTTAGTTGGTGTCAATTTGCAAATCTCAGATGTCCAACTAATCGGAATAACGGATTTATAATATGGAAGACATTTTTAATTCTGAATATTATAATCACTTGTTACACAGTATCCAGTATCAGTGGGTTTCTAAAGGATGTGCTTCGCTGTTTGTAGTATTTTGCTTCGTTTTGCTTTTCATGCCCATTCAATTTATCTTGACTAAAACGCCACACCAGACATTTAACATCATCAGAAAATTGTAATTTTTTAATTGCATGGCATCCACATGACATATAAAAGACTGTTGTTCTAGGTTTTTGTTTTTTCTTTTATTTGGCGCCATTATAGCACCACTGTCTTCTGTTATTATCCAAATTAAGATTAAATTCTATTAGAGAACCAATTATAGTTTCATATAACCTCGCAACGTGTCGCAGCTATACAATAGATTTATCTGCTCAGAAAACGCACTTTTATACAACCATTTCGTCAACATCCAAAAATCGAATAGTAAAAAAAGCTTCTCTACATGGCTATTATTAAGAGTTGTATCGTAAAATAAGGCTTAACTGTTTGACCGATAAAGGTCGCCTCAACATATCTTCCAGTTGAAAATTTGATTTATATGATCGTTTCATTTTGAATAGTTTTTACACATAAGCACTGATAAGAACACTAAAGCTCTACATCTCATATATCGTACATTGAGCCATCACTGTTCTCTTCGAGAGCAATACAACGAGGATATCGATTTTCCAACTTTTCAATACCACTTTTATAGTACAATTTCTGTTTCTCGTCAATAAAGCATTCTCTTGAGATTTGATAACAGGTAAAAGAGAAAATCTGGAGAATATGCTGGGTGGATGAAAAATTCGAAGTCCAATTCGTTCAATTTGCGATCGGTTTCATCGATCTATAACACGGTGCATTGTCTTGATGGAACAACATTCTTTTCTTTTGAAAATGTAGCCGTTAATTTGCGATTTCAGTATTCAATTGATTCAAAAGTGCACAGTTATAGTCGTTGTTGATGATGGTTACTCTTTGGAGATAGAATTTTATTCCGTTCCCATCCCAAAATACAGACGCCACCACCTTACCGGTCGACTGTTCGGTACGTCAGTTTTTGTTTACTCAACTGACTGTCTTTTTTGAATTATGGTGTGTTCGCACCCACTTTGCACAGGGCTTTCGCATACCCAAATATTCGTGTAAAATGGTAAAAGCACTACATCTACCATGTCTTTAAAATGTCAACTAGCTCATTAACCTTCAATTTGCGATCGTTCATAACCAACTTGTGTTTTTTTTTCGGGAATAACAGCCTCATTTGGGCATCCATTGCGCTCTGCATCATTTGTGCTGGTACGATCACATTTAAATCCAGCAATCCACTTTTCTACCATTTGTCTTGATAGAACAATAAAACTTGCTTCACAGAAAATACGCCATCTATGTCTCATTCTACAGACTTTTTGAATGACCCTGTAGATATTTAAGAGATTCAAATTTGCCATTACTAAGCACTTTATAATACAATGTAAGCATCACAAGAACAATATTATCTAATAAAATAAGGTTTGAAATATAAGCGAAGCTTAACTTTCCCAAGATGCCTTAATTATCTTCTGGAGCCAAAGGGTATATTTCTAGTCAAGCACTGGTACAAGAACGGTGGACATACGATATTCAAAATCATTCTAAAAGTTCAAAAATTTAGAATACTTTTCTGAAAAATAATGCAGATAAGGCAACAGACATTTCAGTTTCAGTTTCAGTGAATTTATGACGAAGGAAATATTTTGAATTGATTAAGACAGCTTTGGCTTAGTAATGTTGCCCTCAAAATTCATATGAACTTGTGATACACTTCACGATCACCTTAAAATATTTTCTAATCAGTTGATACTGGCAAGTGAATAAAACAAAACAAATCTTTGTTAACCTTAACATATTTGAGCAGCTAGCCCTCGACCATCTACGAACTATTAAACGAATTTCCATTTCCTAAAACTACGTCAAAGATTCGAGGACTTCCACTCCTTTTCAATTACTCTTCAATTTGTTTTAGATTTCATGTAACTGCCGGTTGACACGTTAAATGAAGTTTCACGGGCATAATACAAATCTTCTATGACTACTTCGGGTTTGCGCCGCCTGTAGTACAAAGTAAGTGTGCCATTCCACAAACAGCCAAATGAGTTATGGGAAAGAAAGGTTTCACTTTAACAGTTTACATATTCTTACATTTTTGTAACGGTTTTAATAGGCCATTTGTGGCCAAGATGTGGTCAATACCACTGAAATCAATTGCGTCTTGATCTCTTAAACCAATAATCAGATATTTCATTTTGGAGCTGATTTTGAGACCAACGGAAACTGAATACTGTTATTTGGTATTCCTAATATTAGGGCATACCATAGCCCCTCTCGATTTATCGAGTCATAGCTTTGAGTGAAATCAGCTGCTGCGTAGAATTTGATCGAATCCTGTACGGAATCCGCCTTGGTAGTCAGTGATAGTTAGCTACGGAAGAGGAATAATTTTTTCCAAAATAAAGTACGGAGGACTCTTGTATTCTGTTCAAAGGAGAGCTGTACCAAGATCATTCCCGCATTTAAAGAGATGCTTTTTAAGAATCGAACTTTTGAAATCATGCGGTCACTTGCTATTTTTTGGGCAAAGTATTTCGTCATATTAATCGAATAAGTTCAAAACTACAGTTCGAATATGTAACCTGAAATCCCTAATGAACATCCTTGCGGTCTGTATTTGCGGGTATTTAAATATGTGAACGAATAAGTAGGCCAGAAAAATGTTCACCTCATGTATCGGGTATTCTTGTCGCGAATGTTGATCGGGTTAATAAAATATGGTGCAAACCGATGATATCTTTTCATTGCTGCGATATTCTACTTACAGACCGTAGTCTTTCACGATTCGTGTCGAGAGTTTCATGCTGTTATTTCTCAATCCTTCACTGGAGAATCGCGATGACATACACAAATGTATTCAAACATCCTTCTGATGTACTTGCATTCAAGAATACTACTGTACGTCTAGAATAATTATGTGGTGAAGAACTAGTAGATGAATTAAATTGCAATCGACGTCTATTAAAAAAAATATATATTTTATATATTGCCGACAAATCATGTTTTGTCGGCAACTAGGTTAGCGTTTAATGACTTTTTAATGAATTTATCATCACATAAATATGATAATGTACATATCTATACATAAAATTGTACCACCACATCCTCGTACAACACATAATTACAGTCAAGTACACGTCCAACAATTTTACTTATAGCTACAAATAAATCCATTTCACTTTAATTAAAATATTCTTATTATCGTCTTTAATTATTGTAATAAATCTTAAAGATCTCTCTCCACAGTAACGAGACAATGCTCATTCTATTTATATTCCCGTTGAATTTCTCGAGCTTTTTTAAGTATATATTTGTACTAGGTATTCGTATTCTCAATGATTTTCATAAAATTATGGGTTTCTTATCTCCAATTCATGTTCGGTCTTTATATACACAAGGTGGATGAATAGCATATATCAAAATGGCAAAACTATAAAATTAAGATGAGCAAAGTAGAAAAATATAAGACATTCATCGTCTACATATAGATATGCTGAATCAGGTGTCTCAATTTGGTTTGAGTATACACATATATACATACATCTAAATGGGGTTTATTGTAGCTCTAAAATAATAACATGGTTATCCTTTACCCGGTCTTATCCTTACGAAAGAACTATGTACATGGAACGAAATGAGTACACATAGAGTGAAGAGATTTTCTATTAACTTTTTTTTATGAATACAAAATCGCAACAAATCTGAAAATGAAAACACTTTTTTTTATCCAATCTTTCGTTCGATATACAGTGTGATCTACAGATTGCTATGTGCTGAAATATTGGACGACAATTTCACTCTGTATAGAAATCAAACTGTAAAGATAAGACACAGTTGATTGGGTTATTTTTAACAAAATCCTAATTGGTTCTTTTCGAGCTTTAATTGGTTACGCTTCTTGCACATGCAAGCCAGATGCAAGCCAAATAGTCACATCATTCCAACCGAGCAGCTTCGAAAAGACAGCTATCACTTGAACTACAATCGTTGATGGACTTTTCTCGTTTCTGGGTTGTTGGTTTACATTCACTCTCGAACATACACCAACTCGAACTTCTTCATTTACCTGCTATTTCAGTAAAAACAGGTTAATATGTCGTGTCGACTGTAACCAGACTTAAAGACTGAGTAAATCGCATGTCTTCCAAAAGAAAATAATAATACTAACCTCTCTCAACAATTGCGGATGCCATCACTGGTGCTTTAACAAATGAAACTGCCTATAATATTATCAAACCAGCAGAAAAAAATGCAATGAGTCGAATTAGAACCAGAGAACTATAGCTGGAGAAATAATGAGAGACCATCAAGAAATGAAACATCAACGAGGTTCCGGGATAGTAACGAATCAGATCTTGGGCTTGCGCTTAACTAGGTCATATATCGTGAGATTATTGGGAAATTAGACGTAAACGAGCAAGAACACCGTCGCCTTTGTACCGTAGATCCAATGATGAACGCAGTAGATCAGAAAGCTAACCCTGCAAGATCACAGGCATCAAACGAGAGATTGGATTGCTTCGATGTCTCGTTCCGGACGGCCATGTCTCGTTGATTGTGGTCGAGTGGAGAGTAAGGAACATGTCTTTGACGTGAGACTTATGCAAGTGTTACCATCCGATGAATGGACCAAGGAAGAAATCAGAAGATCCCGATTTATCGTTCATCTTAAAATTCGTGAAATATCAGCACAGACCATTATGGAAGGAGATTACTGACATGAGTTCGATAGTTAAGGCATATTAGGCTAAATGGGATAGTCTGTTAATCGAAGATGGTTGTTTAAAACGGATTTGAGAAAGTTCCGATGGTAGATATAAACATTAGTGGTGGTACCGAGAATCCGAATTCCAGAAATTTTGAGGGAATATCATAGAGGAAGAAGTGGTGGCTATCGAGGCATTAACGATACTTTGGCAAAGATGAAAGATTTTACTGGGCAGGATGCAGATAGTTGGTTGCAGAATGGTGTCAAAAATATGATCAGTGTATGTCAGTTAAGAGTCCTGCAAAACGAAGCCATGGAAAAAATGCAGCAGTTATACTGCGGAGCGCCATTTGAGCGGATCGCTATGGATATTGCTGGTCTATTTCCTACCAGCGAAAGCGGAAATAAGTATGTTTTAGTGGTGATGGATTATTTCAGTAAATGGTCTTAAGTATATCCAATACCGAATCATGAAGCCGAGTGTCTACGGAACTGCATTCAGATCAGTAAAAAAAGAACAACACCTTTCCATCATTTAACGCTACGTTAGAAGAATTTCTAAAGAAAACTTAGGATAGAAACCAACATAATTGGGACAAAAATAAACCACTGTTCCTACTGGCATATGGGTCAGCTACGCATGAGAAAACGGGAATAACACCAGCTACCATCGTTTTTGGACACAATTTAAGATTGCCTGGGGACTTTAAGTTTGGAGCAATTCCTACAACACCTTTGTGTGGACAAGCGTTTCTCGATAAATTGAAGGAAAATATCGACGAGATACACAAATTTGTCAGAGAAAGGAAACAAATTTCAAGTAATAGGGTGAAGGCATGATATGACATCCGTGCAAATAATAGAAGATTCGAAGAAGGGCAGTTAGTCTGGCTTCACAACTAACAACGAAACAGAGGCTTATCATCAATGATATGAAATCATATGAAATATATGAAATATCTATGATATATGAAAATCAATGATATAATCTACGGAATTCAGAAGGGCATTCGAGGAAAACCAAAAGTTGTACATTTTGAAAGGTTGGCTCTCTATAGAGGAAGAGAATTGGATTCTGTTCGGGACAAACAGGTTTGGGCGGCGGGTGGTGTTACGGCCGCGGGTGACATCTCTGATTGAATAGAATATCTAAATGTTTGCAATTGGAAATCAGCATGAATTCCAGTATATAGGCGAAATAATAAACAAATGAAAATATCTACTATGACCGAGAAGCGGGTAAAATGAGTATAAATACGCGAACAGAAAGCGTAGAGTTTCAGTTTGAATTAGGACAGCGATAAATTAAAATCGGGAAAAAGTGATAAATAGTGAAATAGTGAAAAAGTGAAAGTAACAGTGAATTAAAAGTACTATAAAAGTGAATTGTGGTGAACTTTATTAAAGTTATAGTGTGAAAAAAAAAAAAAATATACATATATATATATATATATATATATATATATATATATATATATATATATATATATATATATATATATATATATATATATGTATGTGTGTGTGTAGGTACACCAAATAAGAACATATACAAGCGAAACGACAGCCAAGTTGTTTAGCAGTACAGCTTCTAGGAGACCGTTCAAAGGGCAATTGAAGGACCTTAGTTTTCACCACATCTTATCTGTTAAGTATTCTTCAGGTCACACTGTAGACGTAGAGTACCTTTATATTATACAGAAGTGTTTCTAGTAAAGTAGTGTAGACTGTATAGAATATATGATTTAGAATTTTTTTTCCCATTTTACATTATTCTGTTGAAACTGTTTTCATCCCTTTTTCGGTCAATTTTCTATTTTTAAGGAAAATTTAAGCATTTTTTGCAATCAGGGTAGATTTGTAAGAGATGATCTTTTGTTAAGGATAACAATATCAGAAAAAAAAAACCATTTTCGTTGACTTGATTATACATAGACGAAATCAGAATTGATGTTGATTTTCAATTATGCAATTGGCAAGCTAACAAAATAAATAGAGAGGACGAAATGGAAAATGTTAAGATGTTTTCGGTCAGGTTGAACATTTTGATGGATTTAAAATTTGGATTTTTTTTCTTCGTGTCCCAGAATTGATTTTAAACGTAATTTTACGTTCATAAAAATGCAGCTACAAGAAGTCATAGTTTGGGACCTATAAATAGAAACATTGCTTCATCCGAGGACTTGCAGTAGACTTGCCTAGTTTCCATTCAGTTACATACTATTTTTCACTCAGCCTATGAGAATATAAGGGATCTATTACAGAAAATAACTTCGAGCTAGGATGATCTATACGAGCGAATCGATGTACAGCCAGACTTCAAATGATCATAATAGGATTCATTCAAATGTAGGATGGAAGCCTTACAAAGAATCGAGAAAAAACTATTGCGATATATTTTGAGACCAGCTTTTCATGTTCTTGGGTGACTCGTCAATGGAGCAAAATCAATAACACCCCGATAACAAGCCTAAGACATTAAGAATTGGTACGTTAATCCGTTATTTTAAGAGTGTGAAACCTATAAAATCATTGCGTTTACAAAACTGGTAAATCTTAAGTATCGGCTTAAAAAATCTCGTCTCTTAGATTGAGCCATCAATCACCAAACTGATATTGATCTCTTAGCTTTTGACTATACCTCTTACTACGTCATTGGTAGAGCAGTGCAGCAGAAAAACTAAGGCAAAAGGGATCCGACCCATGCTCATGTATAAAGTCATATCACAGGATATGAGTCTATTCCTTTTGTCTCTTCTACTTTGCCTCTCTGACGATTGGCTCAGTATCTCGACTCATGGGTGTGATTCCGATAATAACGCGGTCTGGTTATAATCACTATGGGCAAATTCGATGAAATCCTATGAATTCATAATGCTTTTCACTTTGTGAACAAAATAGTTGCTTTAAGATCCCAAAGGAAGTCAATTATCTAGGAGTAATCCTAAATGACAATTTGGTGAATCCTTATTGTATTTCTATCATAAAAATGTTAATGAAGTATGAATATCACCACTGAAATGCTTTTCGAATATATAAATGCCTATACCAAAATAAGATTCCAGAAACCTAGATTTAAATGTGGTTTTTCTCTGACAGATGCTTGGAGTTGGACTGGTATTTTTTGAAAAAAAACCTTGCTATCGTTTATTATACGGATGGCCAAAAAATGGGTCAGTGATAGGAATATTTGAACGATCTCACACTGAGGTCAAATCCACCGCAGTTTTAGCAGAAATATGGATGAAAAAAGGCTCTACACTAAAGGCTGGTCGAACGAAAGATCTAAATACTGCAGTAGTTTATATTATATCGATCGACCAAGCAGCCTCAAAGGACTGTTTTAAATCAGGAAAAAGTTAACGCTTATGTTGGAACAGCGGAATGCTAAAATTGAAAACCATGAGATCACTGATAGCCTGGTTTGTGTTGGTTCGGCTCAACCATTTATTGAACCAAAACCGTCCTGCGAAGCAATGGTGTATCATTTTGAGATTCTCTTTGCCGATCGAACCAAAGAGCTTCTAGTATTTAGCAAACCATGAGTTGCAAAAATACCTGCTTAAAATAGATTTGAGTTAATCTAAAAGTAGCAGTTTTAGTGATCCGAAAGGGGAATCTAATCAACATGTCTTTTGCTATTACCCAGCTGCTGTACGCTTAAGATGAATCTTGGGTTCAGAATAATTAATCGTAAATGGTGACAAAAATGGTGACTAAAAGGGTGACAAAAAATGGTGACAAAAAGGTGACAAAAATGGTGACAGTAAATTTTTTTCATTAAAGGTTAGATTAGGGTATATTTGGTGGCTGTCCTGAAGGTGAGACTTGAAGACTGTATAACGATTTTGTTTCATTTTTTTCATATTTGGTTTTTGGTGTCTTTCAAGGTATAGCTACTCCAAAATATTTTCCAACGAAATGTTTAGACTCCATACTTCCCGTGGGCAGGAGGTTGGTTTAATAATTTTTCTCCTTTCTCTCGATTTGGCTGTGCCCAACACTACTAGAATTTCTGTCCTACGGCTGTACGAGCTGCATAACGCATTATCTAGATGTGGTATGAATAGCTCCAACAATGTCATGGCACACAAGTCCTGGCAGGTCGTTCAGAGGTTTTCTTCTGATTAAACTAATAAACTAATATTTATAGTATACAATATATATATATATATATATATATATATATATATATATATATATATATATATATATATATATATATATATATATATATATATATATATAGATATATATATACATATATATATATATATATATATATATATATATATATATATATATATATATATATATATATATATATATATATATATATATATATATAAATATATATATATATATATATTTGTATATAACTCGAAATTATTCTTAAAGATGAGGTTCTTGTTAACACTGATTGTGAGATATAAAGTTGTTATCACGACCAATTTTTTGGCTCCAAAATTAATAGAAATAATGACAAACCAGGAACTTCAGTCTTTGAGGAGATGCTCTTGTCATGCACCTTTAGTAAGAAGACTATCCCCAAAGCTTTCATTTTAAGTTGTTGGTTAGCCATTGAACTGCTTTATCTAAGAGATTTCATTAACATACGGACATCCAACTTCAAGAAGGGGTAAAGCGTCCCTAATAATGATCAATTGGTTTTTCAAAGGATTGACATTATTTCTGCACGCTACATGTCACGGGAACACTCTTCAGATACTGATAAAACAATGAATGACCAACTAAAGTAAAGAGTAAGATTCACGCCTATAATTTACGGCTGATTCGTGAGTCAAGCATCTTTTGAGATAAGATAGCATGGGGAATAAAATAAAAGAGGAAACCGTATGGTACTTCTTATTCTAAGAAAATCGTTGACATTTATGATTCAAAGTATTGTCCATCGTTTGCTACAGTTCCACTGCCTTGTTTTAGACAGCATGCAGATCTAGCGTAACAGAACGTTAAAGAAGCTGGTTAACTTTGGAAGTGATTCGATATGTGGCTCTTAATAAGATCGGAAGTAGAGCTCTCCACTTCAACTTCCCCAAGTATGTTGAGAGCACTGTCATAACATAGAGGCGAGTCTTGAAATACTGAAAAACTATTCTATCGTGTGTTGCACTGCATTGCAACCGCTTGCCTTTCAATTTTTTGCTTAAATGCATTAGTTTCGATAACGATCCCTTTATGTTCTTTCAGATGATTTATTCAGCTCATAAGCTCCGCAAGGACGTGCGGTCCTGTCGAATACAGATCGTGATCAATGGAGCCGTGAAGATAAATTTAAGGACGGCGACGTGAATTCCCATGATTTTCGACGCTTGGGGTTATCGTAATAAACCAATATTTCGTCCACAGTCACTATGCAATGCAGAGATCTTTCCTATTTACCTCTCAAGTAACTATTCACAAATAAACAAATTGACACGAAACTTTATTTCGTCATACATAATTCTTCAACCGGGAGCGCCCTTAGTTTTTTGTACTTGCCATCGGTTACTCCAGTACAGTTACGATTGGTCACAGTACGTTTTTTAAAATCTCACATGGGCAATAAATAAGTTCTACCCAGACACTTTATAGTTTGATTGTTATCGGTTACCATAGCTAAGATGCAACGAGATAATATTCTCTTACTTGTGTAAGGTGGGATGGATATTCTGACGTAAACCAAATGAGCAAATGCTTAGATATAAATGGTCGTAACTCCATTAAATCAGTATACAGAGTGAGTCAGGATAACCCATTCAAATGTGTCGGCTCCATTAATCGATCATATTCCGACTTATTGGAACGTCTAATCAACCTGTGGGTGGGCATATTTGTGTTTCGTAAATATTTCGAACGAAACATGAAACCCATAGAATATCACCACAGTATTCAGAGCTTGTCGTAGGAAGCGACTAAATCTTGTTTAATTTGCTGGGCTTACGAACCGTATTCGTAAAAAATTGAATACCGCCAAAACAAAAATGATCCCCCGCTTAAGTACCCGGAAACGAGATTCAGGATTGACGCGAGGAACGTGCAGTCACTAAGAAAACCTTAACAACAAGTATGGCCTTATCACATGTATGAAAGAGTATCGGTTGGAACATCTTAGCGCTCCAAGAAGTTCGATGGCCTAAAATTGGAAATCATGTGTCCCAGGGCTATACGTTGCTACACAGTCCTCTGAAATCTTGGAGTTGGATTTCTCATTGGGCCACAGGTAAAAAAGGCTACTGGATTTTCAGGCAGTCGATAAACGAATGTGTATAAGCTTCGCTTGCACATGAGATTAGCCAATCTGTCAAGTATCTGTGTACATGCCCTCCCTGATGTAAGCCAACCCCAAGATAAAGACTCATATAACAATAATTTGGATTCTCTGATGGGCTCTATACCCTAGCACGATGTCAGATCGGCGAAACCGATGGAATCAGATTGTTGACACGGTACGGGAGAAAAATGGGCTGTAAAAACCGTCAAATAAAAAATCAACTACTTATTGATTTTCCACCTACATCCAATGTAATTTCTATGTAAAATAAAGGATTGGACTTCTATGTAAAATAAAGGATTACGATGATCCTCTCAGGATACAATATGAAATCCAATAATTTAACAATTTTTATGGAGAGTATCCTACTAGTCATAAGCAGCATATCAAACTAATTTGTAAAATGAGAGTGGAAAACCAGAATATCCCCAATAATGGTTGTATACAACATATACAAGACCAAAACGAAAAGTGTTTCCAAATTAAAATACAAAAAAATTAAAGATAACAACAGCTAAATTGTCTAAAGTAATCCACTAAAATTTATTTATGGATAAAGAACACCCAAATTTTTCCTTCCCTCTCACCCACCAAGACGATAATACATTGTTTTTGCCTTTTTGTTTCCAAAACTACAGGTTACATTGTAACACCATCACAGTCTACAGAGATGTTTACCATGACAACGTTTTTCGGTTGTACACTGTCGCCAAAACCGAATAACATGCCGGATAATCGGATGAAAATACCATTTTTTGGCAAGTATAAACAAAACAAGTAAAAATTTCGAGCAACGAAAATTGCAAATAAAAGAGTCATAAAAAAGTCGAAAGCTCGAAATGGTGCTTTTAGGAACAAACAAAAAAAAAATTTCCTTGAAATGGGATTAGTAAAAATGTGGTAATGAGATATTTTTTTTTTTTTTTTGGTTGAATCAAAATTAATTAAATAATATCTTTATTAGTTTTTATTGTTATACAGCATCCTTCAGGATACGTATGTATGTACCGGGATGATGTCGTGCTTTACCTAATTTATAAAGTTGTTAATCGATTTTTAGAACAAATCTATACCAAATATATCACTTATGTGTGTAAATATTTTACTTATGATCCTTAATACAATAAATATGTCCTTGGGGTGTTGGTCACATACAAATATTCCTAATATGAAAATCACATAAAACCTATAGATGAATCCTACCCACCCAAATTAATATTGGTCCACATGGAATATGTAAAGGGAAACTATTATTCTATATTCTAAGGGATGGCTATTATTCTATGCTAGAATATGAGGGCGGTTTTAATTATTGTGTCTATTCAGGCTATACGAAACATAAAAAAGGAAACTCTAGGCCTTTTTATTATTTATTTATTTATTTATTTATAAAAGTCGACCCTTAAAATAATTGTCTTTTATTTTTCTAGTTTTTTTTTTAAGGGATGGACAAGGAAGGAAGGATTTGATTCTTTATATGTTCTTTATATTAATTTTAATTGAAATAAAATCTATTTGGAAATTTAATTTGTTTATTTCGGAAATTTAGAGATTAAGGCAGGATACATGGAATGGTTTGATTTATGGTTGAGTGGAACGGTTTTTGTGTACCTTATGTTGGATACAATATATTTATTTTACTCTTTTGGAGATTATGAACTCATACTATATATTTAGAGCAGTCAAGAAACACTATTTTGTATTATCCTTTATAAAAATAAATACCGGTCTATTCCCGATATAACGAACTCTAAATCTTCCGAAAGTTCATTCCAGACTAGCAAGCAGACAAAGATCATAAGTCTGCAATAACTCGAATAGGATATAAATATAAACTGTTTGGGGGAATCAAGTTGACAGCTCCGTATCTTACAGCTTCCACAAGTGTTCGTGTTACCTCCTCGTGGTGACCATCGGGCAACTGGCTAACCACTTTAAGCGGAGAGCCAGGCAAAAACACAGTGCTAAACAACTGTGCCCGGTTAAGGTGTCAACCGTACCGTGCCTTTAACCAACCTGGCTGGGAGCCCAGTTTAAAACTCAGTCTTGAACGGTGTATACGGATACCAAGCGCGTTCCGGAACATATAGTCTTATCTGTGCATTGGATCTCCGCACAGGCGGCTAATTTTTTCTCCACCACTAGTGTGAGCATTTTATGGATTATACAGACCTTAATTTCAATAAAGAGGAACTGAACAGAGCAACAAAGCTTAATAATTTTCGGCTTCGGGGGTGCAAATGATCAAAAGATCTTCAACTAAGAAGAAGATCTCGGAATGCTAGCGACGGAAAAGACAAGAACTCAAACGTTCACTTGTCGATTCTGACGGCAAAATTCCCTTGGAAAAAGAAACAGGTCGGATACGATAACGCCCACCCCTGGGAACCAAACTAAAAACAGAAGGTATCTTCTGGCTTCAAGTCACAGGGGAACCGGGAGAAGGGCCCAGGTTCAGAATAAATTCCAAAATTGGTGTTAAGAGTAGTTGTTCACGAGTGCCGTGTGCTTGTAAAAGACTGGCTTCGAGCTAATTGCTGGAAAAGTGATAAATACACCATCTGCTTCTGGAGATCCTTTTGCTTTTGAGGGCGGTGGTTTGTACATCGGCATATATAGCATGAAATGCGCAAACGAGACAACTCTAAAGTATGGGTCCTTGAAGCTGTACTGGACTGAAAAATCAGAAGCCAGGACTAAAGACTAGCAAATGGATCATCTTTGCCAAAAAGAGGGAGCCAAAATACTTCTTCATCTTGGCCTAGATGAGCCATCTGTTTCAATGATGGGCGGACTTGGTTTAAGACCCTTCTTCACTCCAAGTAGGGTCACAATAAATGTGACGCAAAAGAAACTAAGGAGGGTCGAGGAGAAACTGTCCTCCACAGTTGCATGTCTTTTTGATTCAGAACCGTGAATGAATTACAGACATCTAACTGAAATTTGTTGATGACCTTACAGCAGTCATCGCTGAAGTTAAAGAACAGGGTATTCGACGTGAGGTTCCAGTGATCTCCGCCTATTTCCCATACGATTTGGAAGTTCATCCTCCTACTCAAGAGTTTATTCAAGCAATAGATTACGCCAAACCTGATGATATCCCACTCATTGCCAGATGCGATGCAAACTCACATGACGTATGCTGGGGTAGCACCGATACTAATCCTAGAAGAATTTTCCTCTTGGAATACCTATCCGCCTCTGACCTAACTTTTGGACATCCTCAAGGCAAGAAGTAATTGATATTACTCTTGCCTCACGGAGCCTGGGTGGAAAAGCCTCATCCTGGATGGTCTAAGATGACGTTATTCTCTCTTACCATCGTTACATCTCCTTCTCTCTAACCAGCGATAAACCTGAAATAAGAAAACTAAGGAACCCAAGAAACACGGATTGGGAACTTTACAGACTCCATCTCAACCAGTCACTTCTATCTTCAGTAAAGAAAATCAGAAAGTATGGGGGAATGGAAAGGGAAGCTGACAAACTTGAAGAAGCACTTATTAGCGCCTATGAGATGTGCTGTCTTCTAAGTAAGCCTAAAAGAACTGGGACACCATGGTGGCCTGCTGAATTGAGCAGACTAATGAAACAGACAACAAAACTTCTAAACAAAGCCACGAAAACCCGTTCAATGGAAAATTGGGACCTGTACAAATCTTTACAAAGAGAGTACAACAAATGTATCTGAAGTGAAAAAACATCGAAATGAAGATTTCTGCGAAGAAGTGGACAGCCTTACACGACAAGCGATAAACATGAGAGTCACTATCGGAACTCTAGAGAAACCTTATGGAACTCACACGAGAACAAATCAGGAAGCTTGAGATGTACTTATAAAAACTCATTAAGTAAGAATTCAAATGAAGATCATGGAAATTAACTCGCAAACCAACTACCAAGTTTAAAGGATTGGAGATTGGTATGGCGAAGGTGGTGACAAAAGACAGAATCCGAATGAGCATCGGTTCTTTCTCACAATTCAAAACACCAGGTTCAGACGGGATATTCCCGGGTCTCCTACAGGAAGGACTGGAAATTATCGTAGACCACCTTGAACATATCTTCAGAGCCAGTTTGGCTCTAGGGTACACTCCAAGATCTTGGAGAAAAGGTCCCAAAGGATAAAAAGCCTAGATATGATCAGGCAAAAGGTTTTTGGCCTACCAGTCTGTCCTCTTTTTAACTGAAATGCTTAGAGCGATTGGTTGACAGGCATTGCAGAAATAATTGACTTTTTCAAATACCATACACTTCAATTAACACGCATACCAGGCATATCTGTTGAAACAGCACTCCGAGAAGTCATTGGACGGATTGAAAGATCACTGGACAACAAAGAAGTTGCCTTGGGAGCGTTTTTGGACATTGAAGGCGCTTTTGACAATGTGTGCTTCAATGCAATGATCTCTGCAGCTAACCGACATGGCATAGAAACCACACTTGTTCGGTGGGTTAGCGTCTGCTTAGGTCAAGGAGAATTACTGCAGACTTAGGTATAGTGATTCGATGACGGTGATTGCCCGAAAGGGATGTCCTCAGAGGGTTCTGTCTCCACTCTTGCGGTGTCTTGTGGTCAATTCACTCCTAGTCCAACTCACAACGACAATGGATGTCAACGACAATGGTCACAATGACAATGCATCTGAAACTTGGTAGTTGGTTTGGGAGTTAATTTCCATGATCCTCATTTGAATTCTCACTAAATGAGTTTTTATAAGTACATCTAAAGCTTCCTGATATGTTCTCGTGTGAGTTCAATCAGGTTTCTCTAGAGTTCCAATAGTGACCCTCATGTTTCCACAGAAAATTTTCTTGAGTTTAGCGGTTGCCGTGTAAGGCTGTCCACTTCTTCGCAGAGAGATCTGCATTTCGATGTTTTTTCACTTCGGATACATTTGTTGCACTCTCTTTGTAAAGATTTGTACAGGTCCCAATATACCGTTGAACCGATTTACATGGCTCTGTTTAGACGCTTTGTCGTCTGTTTCATCAGTCTGCCCAATTCTCTAGTCCACCATGGTGTCCCAGTTCTTTTAGGCATACTTAGAGGACCGCTCTTCTCATAGGTGCTAATAAGTGCTTCTTCAAGTTTGTTAGCTGCCCTTTCCATTCCCCCATACTTTCTGATTTTTATTACTGAAGATAGAAGTAACTGGTTGAGACTCATCTGTACTCAACAGACTCCATCTGTAAAATTCCCAATCCGTGTTTCTTGGGTTGCTAAATTTTCTAATTTCAAGTTTATCGCTGGTTAGAGAGAAGGAGATGTAACGATGGTAAGAGAGAATAACGTCATCCAAGACCATCCAGAATGAGATTTTTCCACTCAGGATCAGTGAGACAAGAGTTATATCAATTAATTCTTGGCTAGAAAGTTGTTCAAAGGGAAGGTCTATGGCTCACATTTGAAATGACTAGGACAAATGCGGATAGGTATCCCAAGGGAGAAATTTCTCTAGGATTAATATTGGTGCTACTCCAGCATCGCATCTGGCAATAATTGGGAAACCATTACGTTTTGCGTACTCTATTGCATTGATAAACTCTTGAGTAGGAGGATAAAGTACCGAATCGTATGGGAAATACCCTTTTCTTTAACTTCAACGACGACTGCTGTAAGGACATTATAACAAATTTCATTTAGGAGTCTGTAATTCATGTTATTACTCAGAAAATCACAGGTTCTAGGTGTCGAGCAGGTATCATTAACCAGGAAAGAACCTAAGGTCCCTGGATTGAGTCCTTTGATTTTGTTCCCTTGAATCCACGGTTCCTGAATCAAACAGACATGTTTAGATAGTAATTTATTGCAGTTTTTCATACGTCGTTCTATGAGAGAATGCGATGCCTCATTAGAAAAAATATTCTGAAAACAATATGGAGCGACCGCACAGGTGGCTCAATGGTTAAAGCTGCGGCAGTCGGAGTGGGAGGTACTGGGATTAAATCCCGATAGGAGCAGGATGCAAAAGGGATTTTTCACCACTTGATTACGGTCGGTGGTGTGAATGAACACATCTATGACCCCCTGTTGGAGTGCAAAATTCATGGGCCAACCCATCTTCCATGTCAGTACTATAGGCTGTCATGGAGCTATGCAATTTTTCTAGGTAAATCGGTCTTATAGCCATCCGTCCATTTAGCTGTAATGGCATATAAGGTAAGGACGTAAATAAGCGAACCGCGAAAGAATAGGAAGTGCCTCGAGCCTCGAAACAGATTTTAGAGATAAAAAAAACAAAAAAAATATGAAGCGTCTTTTTTAAGTCTGACTCCCTTTGTGGAAGTTAAGAAAGTCAGACTTGAATAAGGCCAGTGACAAGGGTATCAAATGCAATATATGTTGGCCACTAATTTATCCCGAGAAGAAGTGTATCGTCAGTTTCTGTGGGAACTTTGAATTTTTAATTAAAGTGAAAATTTGCATGAGAGAGGAGAAGAAAATGGTAACTTCCTGTGACATACATGTTCCTTCCACATTATTATCATTGGTTTGGATCATGGTTCCTTTTATTATATTAATCAATCTTTTATTTTAACTTTAATCAAATTTATTATATTACAAAATTACCCGGAGATATCTTCATCAGCGGATCAACCGCTTTTGGAATCTCATTAAGGAAGGTTCGGCCAAGCTTATGTGGTTTTCACAGAATTTTTATAGATATAGAAGTCTTGTGATCTCCCAAATTTGATAACAATTTATTGCGTGGACCAACCGTTTGTGGAATCGTACTACGAAAGTTTTGTTTTAGCTTATGTTATTCTCCCAGAATTTTTCTTTGAGATTGTCTTGCAATCTATCAACTCTTAAAACCTTTTGTTGGGCGAACCAACTGATTCTGGAATCGTATTAAGCCTTATGTCATATTATCATAAATAATCTATGATATACTCATTTAGACCAGAAAACGTTTTCTTGGTGCGATTCTGGAATCCTAGAAAAATCACAAAAGCTATAGTTGCAACTTTTTGAACTATACCAATACTATCATATATACCAATATATCGGGCTTGATCCAAATTCTTATATATAAAAAATATGTAGAAGTATATAGTATGGGGATAAAATTTTGGTCCAATTACACCGAGGTCAGGGTTGGTCACTAGGTATATAGAATTTAATAGAAATGTTCATCATATTAAAACTTGATCTCCCCATTTTTTCGAATTCTAAGAACTTGATGAAATAAATAATATTTTTTTTACCAAATTTCTTGGTTTCTATAAATAGAAATTGAGGATGTTAACATTTCCGTACCATATTTTCTCCAATAAATCATACATCGACCAATACTTTTCGAGCCTAACCGTAAAACTAAGATGATTGATGGTTAGCATACATCCCAACTTAGGTGACCTGAATGTTTTTCCTTCGCTTGTATACTGTGCACGTTTCTTTCTATATAGAGAATGAATTTTTAATTGAAATGTGAGAATATTGTGGAAGTACCACTGTTTTTTATTATAAATTTTCTTAGGAATTCCTTGCGGCGCACCACTGGAATTTCAATTTATATATATAATATGTATACGTATGTAAGAACAAAAAATGAAAATAATAAGACGTTTTGTTATTTTATATACGAATTTTTGTTGGAATGATTGATTCTCAGCGTTTAGAATTTTTTTTATCAATATGTTAACATCATCCAACGTCGATGCGCTTCAAAATGAAGAAAGTTAACCAAAAATCGTCTTATTTTGTTTTTTTTTGGAAACTGTTCGAAAATAATTAGACACGTGATTGATTGACATGAAATGGTTCTGTTGTTGTTTACGCTTTATGTACGAGATGCTTTAAAATGAAACGATTCGTGTACATGGAATTGTAATTGAGGACAAATTTTAAACTATATATAGAATCCCCTAAGTCGACTTTTGGTATGAAGTTTCATCACAAGTTTTTTTTCAGTTTCTGAGTTTGGTTTTGAAGAAAGAATAAGAAGAAGAAAGTAAGTACCAAAAAATACTGACGAGAAGACCTGTAAGGCATAAAACCACATGAGTTATGATTTTCATCTTCTTTTGTACGAGTATGTACATACATTTTCCAGTTAAGATAATTTTATTTGTTTTTTTTCTTGAGATGATAAGATGATAACAAAACAAAAAAATTATACATTTTATTTAAATAAATAAGAAAATGAAAAACCTAGTTTTTCCAACGACAACAACAAATTAACTTCCAACTCACTGGATGGAAACATTATGAAAAAAAAAATTATTTCCAAATTATTTGAGATGAATGTTTATTTTGTGGCGTCGCGGTTTAAGCAGTAGAAAATTATATTTTCGGTTTAGGAGGATGAAACACTTGGTGATTGTTTGTTTGTTTGTCTTGTGGCTCGATGCACTTCAAACTGTTTCGCGGTTCGCTTATTTACGCCATTACAGCCAAATCGGGGACGTACGGCTATAGGTCCGATTTACGTAGAACCATCTGCACATTGCATAGCTCCATGCCAGCCTATAGTACTGACATGGAAGATGGGTTGGCCGATGAATTCTGCACTCCAACAGGGGTTCATAGATGTGTCCATTCACACCACAAATCGTAATCGTAAAATCCCTTTTGCATCCTGCCCCTATCGGGATTCGAACCCGGTACCTCCTGCTCCTGCTAAGTCGCAGCTTTAACCACTGCGCCACCTGGGCGGTTGGAGATAGTTTACAATATATAAGATAGTGTTGACTTTTCGTATTTACAGGGTGGCTGAGATCATATGTTACCAAATGAAAACGCTGTAATTTTTTTAATTTTGATTATTTTAGATTGAAATTTCGTGGAATATGGTGAAAACATATTACATTTTATGAAAAACATATAACTGCTCGATATAACCTCCTTTGGCTCTGATTATTTGATTCAGTCTTCCATAGAAAGCATCGCATGCTGACCGTACGTGGGCTTGCGGAATTTTATTCCATTCTCGAACAAGAGCTGACTTCAATGCATCAACACTTTCGTATTTTTTAGTGGACACCTTACTCTCCAAAATGGACCATATGGAGAAATCCATGGGATTCAAGTCTGGTGAATATGGTGGCCATTCTTTCAATGAAATCAGCCGCGGAACGCAATTTTGTAAAAATTATGCTGTGTCGCTCGAGCTTTGTGTGACGGTGCCGAGTCCTGTTGGAATGTCCAACGGTTCGTACCAAAGTGCTTACGTGCCCAAGGTAGCAAAGCATCGTTTAGGATCTTTTGGCGGTACATCGCTTGGTTTACCTTGACTCCATGTTCGATGAAAACCAGAGGAGTGCGTCCATCTGCAGTAACTGAACTGCAGCCCAAACCATAACATAAGCTGGTGATTGCTTCCACATGGCAAATCTTGTGTCCAAATAATCGTTGGACTTGTACTCTAACCAAACACGATCATTTTGTTTATTCACATACTGTTGAATGGTGAAAATTTTCTCATCAGAAAAGACAATTTTTGGAATCTCATCACGTTCGGCCAAGGCCTTCGACGCTCGTGTTCTTTCAATCCTAACTTTTTTTGTGCCTCCGTAAGATCTTGAACTTTTTGTATCTTGTAGGGCTTCAAGTGTAGTTCATTTTTCAATATGGTTTGAATGCTGTATCGTGAAACATGAAGACGTGCGGCTAACTGATTGGCACTTTAACGAGGATTTCATTGAATTCGTTTCTTCACCTTTCGTATCATTTCTTTTGATGTTGCTGTCTTTTTAGGCCCGCCTCTGTTGCGTTTAGCGATGCTACCAGTTTCGTTGTATCAAGTTATGGTTCGATACACAAACATTTTATTCACATTCAAATGCTAGAGCTGACGAACTATTGCTGTTTGTGAATGTCCACCCAAATACAGTGCAATTCTATTACGATTTGAATTTCATTACGATTTTTTTATCAAGATATTAATTTAGAAAAATTATTTATTGTTCACATATAAACAACTAACCAAATTTCAATCTGTCAAAAAAATGACGCGCGAAAAATGACAACTACACAAATGACAGCAGAGTGAAGTTAGTAACATTTTGTCTCAGCCACCCTGTATAATGAGTGTCAGTTACGATGTACGATGTAAATCAAGATTCTATCGGAAATAGCTTTGATGAGTCTGCGTCGACATACTGCAGAGCCTAAACCCTATTTAATGGTTATTCGTTTTCAAAATATTATCAATACCTCCTCTGTCATCGTTTAAGTTATTACGGCCGCGTGATAAAAGTGACTAAAATTATCTTAATTCCAATCCTGGGATTTCTGACATCTCAGAGATAGGTGTATCGACTATCGGTTAACTCTCCAACTACATAGTGATCAAAAATTTCCCGGACTAACCACCATGTGGCTGAAACTTGTTAAGGTCGAACATCTGTGGTTGGTATTCCCTCTAAATTTTAGCATCAGAGCTTGACATTTGCAAAAGTTACGGAGTCAAGAGAATATACACCTATCTCTATGTGTGGGTTGGCGATTATTTATAATTTTAGAAATGATTTAAATTTGCAACAACGACCTAGTTTTAAATTTTGCGTAAAAAACGGATTTAAAGGTGAGCGAACGTTGGAAATGTTTCGGCAACGATTCTCTAAAGAAAACGGTCTTTTACAGGCATGAACAGTTTACAGATCATCGACATCGAAAAGCGACTAAAACATTCATAAAGTAAAATTAATTCACCATTAGAGGGATAGCGGAGGACTTGAACATTGCCTATATAGATTCGCTCATAACATTTTGGTTAATGACTTGGATTTCCATCGTGTAGCAAAGCTGGTTCCAAAAGTCCTCAATTTAATGCAAAAAAGAGACCGTGTTGACTTTGAAAAAGACATGATTTCCGAGACTGAATGCGATCCCACATTCATCGAAAGGATCATTACTGGAGGCGAGACGTTGGTTTCTGAGTACGACACACCAGACATCGGGCAAGAGAATGGCGTTCTCCAAATGAGCCGAGACATAAAAAAACAATAAGTTTTCAGTCAAAAAAGAAGGCAATGCTCACAGTTCTCGTAGATTACAACGGTGTAGTGCATCATGAATTTTGCCAGAAGGGCAGACTAAAAACGAAGAGTATTATTTGGGCGTTATGAGACGTTTGCGTGAAGTAACTCGCCAAAAGAGGCCAGAATTGTGAACTGGTGGATTTTGCGTAATGAAAACGCACCATCGCAGACATCAGGTGTATATTATTCGTAAATTTTTGGCAAAAAATGCAACAAATACACCATCCAACAGCCACCGAATTCACCTGATAGGGCTCCCTGTAACTTCTTTATGTGCAATCGAGTTTAAAAAACCCATTACGGGGAACGCGTTTCAGCAGCAGACAGGAATGAGTCAACCTGCTTTTTTAAGATTATCAAGTTTCAGGAAACTGTTATTTTCAATCGAAGACAATGTTTATCTCGTACTAATGTACGATAACTTTACTGGAACTAAGACAAGTTCAAGATGTATCTGATAGTCGATAGACAGTAGAAAGGCGCTTGGAGGAAGCCAGTATCACGTCGAGTGGCCAAGGAGGTCCGTTCTCTGAGCAGACTCACTTTAAGGAAATTCTTTCACTGACTAGTGGAGAATATGTCTCACTAGTAGTAATAGGCATCCAGAAAAGTGGTTTTTTCAATGGTGGTTTGCTGAAACAGTCTCGGCAAATCGTTTGAAGGAAAAATAGATGTCTTAGATTATAAAGTGCCCTATGCTTGTTATAAAGGAGAGATTTCAAATTGTTGGATTGGTTCGTGTATCCTGGTTTCCGATATAAAAATGGTTTCTCGGGACATTTATTCTCGTTTGGTATATTATGAAATTTTGTTGTCGTTGTCAATACTTGAACAGGGTTAATAAAGAACCACATGCGTTTTAAAAAATGCGTTTCTGAAAGCGCTGACGGTTTGAGTTACTCATTGATTAATGAGTAACCCAAACCTAATTTAGACTAATTGGTTTACGATGTGATAGTTGCTTTTTGCGTCAATACCTTATACATTAATCAGGGATATGGTTATCTGCACTCCTGAGTTCAAATTTCTCTTTTGTTTTGAAAAGTTTAAGGCAACGTAAAAGACGCTTTCTCGATGTTGTTATACATCACAGGATTTGTTGGTTTATTACCACCGATGAATTTTAACCATGAGCTAGTGTTGCCGCCAAAAAGACTCAGAATATAGGACGGTAAAACTATTTTAACGAACAAAACTGGCCAATTAAGTAATAACACTATTTAATCAGAGCTACTAGTTAAATGATGACTATGAGCAATCTGAAAGGGCAATCATTTCTTCCTGAATACTATATGAGGAGATAATTGAATTTGTTTGCTATTTTCCCAATCCCCACGGATAACCTGATATAAATGAGAAGTAGGCTGTCCAAAATTTATTTATCTTCCACGACCGTTCCACTTTGAAACCGTGCTGCAATACTTCTTAAAATGACTCGTAGGGTAGCAGTGTATCCAGTTAGTAAATTAGACTATACATTAGTGTAATAAGAAACATAATGAGTTCAATTGATAGTACTGGAGTACAGTGCATAGATCAAAGCAATACGTTATAATACAGGCCTTAACCCCAATATAAGTTTTGGTTCTAAACCCCATCATTTTTTAATACTAGAGTGACCAAACCTAGAGGACTTTTGTAATTATAAATTAACTCAAACGAGTTAGAACATTCAATTTACTACGCCCAGTACTGACGACTGTCACTATTATCAGTCTTAAACGACCTAACATATACATATGTTCCTGTCAAAGATAATCATTCTTATATGAAACATGCTTGCCTCACACTCCTAAGCTTTTTGAAATAAACAAGTAGTTGGACCATAACTAGGAGTCCCAATTAATGTGAGATTACTCTATCGTGGGGAAAATCATGGTGTATTAACCTGATACCTAACAGTCATCTAGCTCAAGCTCAATTCAATAACATGTGAATTGAGCATAGAGGTGATCCACTTCACTATATGGAACCGTTATTACCAAATTAGTAAATATAAAAACTCATCTGTAATAAATCTTTTCAAGAGCTATTAGAAAACTTAATGATATACTAATTGATCAAAATGACTTTAGGTTGGTATAATCAGAAAATTTCAGAAAGGAGATCAATTTGATTTAAAATTCTTAATGAATTATTTAAAATATAGTTGATATACAGTGAATAAAACATTACAATATACAATTTAAAAAAAAAACTGAAGAGATCATGTGTGACGTCAAGTATTTTTCCGTTAGATTCTTGAAGTCAGTTCATGCCAATTTATAGTCCAAACGATCAAATGTGAGGTAAAACGTTTACGCTGATGGTGTTGAATTATTATCTAGCTTATTGTAAAATGATACCAATGATGCTGTTTATACGACGAAATAAGTTGACATGGTCATGGTGCCAGGAAAAAAAAATAATTTTACTAACTTGCTGTCAAACGGTACAGTACCCTAATTTGTAAAATTTGTATTTCACCTTGCTTTTGCAGTTTTAATTCATCTGGTTCAATTTGAAAGGTACTCACATGACATTGACGAATACTGGTATTTTCGAAATTTCTTACATTCACTCTTGTTTGTTTACGAATAATCAGCGCCCGAAATAAATAGTATCTTTCACGACATTCCATTCACTTATAAATCCGGTATCTTGAAATACTCGATTACGGAAGCCTGGCTGTAGTTCCAATAAATTATACCTTGCTATAGTCATTTATATCGACTGTCATCATTTTCGCTTCCATTGTTTCTATTTGAACTACTCGTACTATCAAAACTCAATAATTTTCGAAAATTCTCGTTTCCATTTATGAATTATGTCACATTTATATGAAAAACAAACTGCTAACTTAGCTTGCTGATCCGGTATTTTTGACTTTCTGCGATGTCAAAGATCACTATTTGAACTGTTCTCTTATGTATACTTTGTTTCACCCATATAGTAATGCATCAACGGAAAAAGTTCTTCTGAAAGAGCTTTCACATATATATTAAGGCGTTTACAAATTGTCACTTAACTTTTTGTTTGCATTCATGGAGATCATTCACAAACCTGCTATTGATTTTAAGCAGAGTACTTTGACATTTAAAACATGGCTTACTTACAAAGCAAGACATAGAAAACGTTTGATAAAGCTGGCTTTTATATTTTCGAAGTGAAAAATTATGGAAGCACATTTTATTCCAGAGGCCAAATTGCTCCATTTACACTGTGAATCAAATTATAAATACTTGTGTTAATAAATTGTTGAAGCTTTTAGTTCAGGTATAAATAATTTTTCTTCCCATGAACTCTCCCAAATTTGATGGCCCATATTATGTTTGGTAGTTGATGAAAGGGTTTATTTAGTCAAAGGTACTTTAAAATTCTACTAGTCGTTAATCGCAACCTTTTTCTTATATATTACAATCATTTCCAATTTTATTCAAACCAACATTTTAATTTGAACTTTCATCACTTTATAGTAAACATCGAACTACAAAGAGCTTTGCAATTTTATTTTTATTTTTTCAATTTCACATACTTCTTTTATCGAATGTTAGAAGCAAATTTTTGAAAAAACTGGATCAGTGCTTGACTGATATGGACGGAATTCCACTTGGTAGTCACCGACAATTTCCTCAGCCAGTGGAGTTAATTTTTTCCCAAGATAATGTATGACAGTTACTTGTATGCTGAACAAAGGAGAGCTATACCACGATTATTCACGCACTTCCAGCTTTCACGCATTTTGAATAAAGGACATAATGCGGCCACTTTCCATTCTTCGGGCATAAAATCATTTCGCCATATCAAACGAATAAGGCCGAAAAGACAATATCACTCAGTTAGCCCTCCGAATATCAAGACATCTGAATTAATGCAATCAACCCCTCGTGAACGATTTTTTTTAATCTCTGCATGGCCATTGTGAATTCTGCATAGAATAAATTCCCAATGGACAGCTCTGCGGTATGTGTTTGAGGGTATTCAAATACAACTTGTGATCCATGTGGAACATTAAGTAGATCAGAACGTTATTAACGTACCAGGTAAAAGGTATGTACCTATAAAACACGCATTAGAAAAACAGTACAACACATTATACAAAACATATTGTTACAGCAAGTAACAAAAAAAAACCAGAGCGGATCGCAGAAATAGGCCAAATGTAATCATCCTCATTCCTCAATAACCACGTGGAAAATCAACCTCAATACCCTCCGTGGAATTGGAGTATTGAGGAAACAACAGCATAGCAGTTACAACATATCGATTAACAGCAACAGCAACGGCTGAGGAAACAACAGCAGCAGTATCACCAAAAGCGAGTACCAGCAACAGCAACCAGCTGAAGGAACAGCAACAGCACAAAGTAACAACACAAAGAGTAGCAGCAATAACAAAAGTATTTCGGCAAGATATTTATATGCAGTATTATTGAAGTACTATTTATTTTTTATTTTTATCTAAAAATTTAAATTAATTCAAAGTAAAGGAAATTCTAGAAATTCTAAAAACCAATAGTTAATAGTAGTATTTAATTTGCAAGGCATTTAACGCCAAATAAATTGATTTTATAGGATAAATACTAACATTTGGAGAGAGCGGAAAAGCCCCCACCAGTGGTAAGCTCGCCACTCTCCATCTGGGTAATAGTTACAATTAAGAGCATTTTTATTTATATCAAACGGGTTTCTCTGTGCAATTATACGATCCGCAGCCCAGCCCCAAGAGTCGTTGAACTACAAAACGAAGCGAAGCATAAAATAGTGGATCCTAAATCCAATAGCTATAGCGCACAATAAATAAATTTAAAAAAAAAACAAGTGAGACCAATCTACGTACAGGCTCGCAATACTTAATTATAAAACTAAAATTAATTTACAATGTCGGACGACGAACAAAAAATGGAGACCAACGACAAAGATACTGTACCAGCAGAGGGTCCTACAGCGACAAGTGACATACGCATAACAGATTTCGCGAATAGTAGGGAAATAGCGATATCAAGCGTCAAGTTGCAACCATAATGGACGGCTTCACCACTAAATTGGTTTAGGGTGGCCGAATTGCAATTCGAAACGCAACAAATCCGAAAAGACGAAATTTTTGCATGTACTGAGTGCGTTCATGCCAGAAACATGCAATTTAATTTCTGACTTTTTGGAATGTCCTCCCATTTCGCAGCAATACCTGAAGTTAAAGAATGTACTTTTAGAGCGATTAGCTCCTTCAGAAGAACAGAAGCTCGCACAAGATTTCCTAGTGAAATTTGGTTTGTTGGTGGATCTCAAGCGAAAAAGGCTAGTTGATTCAGCGACTCAGCTGTACATATTGGCTAATGAGACTAATGCATATATTGCAAGTCCAATACATTTCGCAATTGAAAATGATTATGAAACCATTCTTAGAAAGTTTCCATCGCTCACATCCGAGCCAAATTATAATACACCAGTGAAACATCCTGTTGTTCATCATATAGTCACTGAGGGACATTTACCAGTGACAACACCGAGAAGCCATAAAGCAGCGTTACTATAGAATTTCAGCATATGGTTGAATTAGGCATATGTAGGCCTTCATCTTCTCCAGTATCATGCCCATTACACATGGTTAAGAAAAAAGATCTGGATTGGAGACCATGTGGTGATTATCGCAGATTGAATGCGATCACAATCCCGGATCGTTATCCGATCCCTCATATACAAAATTTTTCTATGAATTTACATGGAAGTAAAATATTTTCGAAAATCGTTTTAGTCAGAGCTTACCATTTAATTCCCGTAGCTCCGGAAGATATTCACAAAACAGCGATAACCACTCCTTTTGGCCTTTTCGAGTTTACTCGCATGCCCTTTGGTTTACGCAATGCCGCACCAACATTTCATTTAAGAATTCAGACTTCGTATTCGTCTATATTGACGATATATTAGTGGCATCTTCCGATGAAATTCAGCACAAAAGTCATTTAGAACAACTTTTTCAGAGATTAGTTGAATATGACGTGCATATTAAAAGTTCCAAATGCGTATTCGGCGCAACTTCTCTAGGTTTCTTAAGCAATAAGATAACTCCTAATGGTATTCTGCCCTCTCAAGAGAGAATTAATGCCATTATGGAACTCCCTTCTCCTGAATCAATTAAAAACATTCAACAATTTGTCGGTATGGTTAATTACTACCACCGGTTTATACCGAATTTAGCCGAAACATTAGCCCCAATCCATACGCATTTAACGACATTACTCAAAAAGCCTAAGACCCCGAAAAATTTTCGTGGCCAAAGGAATGTGATGATGCATTCCAGCAATTAAAGAGTTAATTGGGTGCAGTTACATTATTAGGGCATCCACTGCCAAATTCCAAGTACAGTGTGACTTCAGACGCATCAAATGTGGCAGTCGGAGCAGTGCTCCAGTAATATAATAATAATAGCTGGGAGCCATTGGCATTCTTTTCAAAGAAGCTTACGGATGCAGAAAGAAAATATTCTGCATTCGATCGGGAACTATTGGCAATATATTTAGTCATAAAGCATTTTAGGTATTTTGTAGAAGGTCGAGAATTCACAATATATACCGATCTCACAAACCATTGACTAGGCATTTAGATTTTATAAGCCAGTTTACAACCGATATCCAGCACGTGCAAGGTAAAAACCACGTCGTAGCAGATGCATTGTCAAGAATCAGTACTGAGAATAGCAGTACTGACAATGTAGACATCAATACCATAGAGGCAAAGCTTGACTATAGCGCAATCATTTCAGCGCAACAAAAAGACGAAGAACTTAAGAATATTATATCTGGTTCGCGTCGTCACAAAGCTTCATATAGCCTCGAAAGTTTCAAACTTCGAGGTATACTACGAAGTATCGACTGGTAATAACCGTCCGTACGTACCCGAACCTTTGAGGAAAGAAATTTTTAAGCAACTGCATAATCTTTCACACCCAGGAGCTCGTGCTACACGTAAACTGATTACAGCTCGTTATTTCTGGCCTAGTATAAATAAAGACGTAACGCAGTGGGCACAGTCATGTTTATCTTGCCAGAAATCAAAAGTCCAACGGCATACAAAATCGCCTTTAGAACAATTCGAGATACCCCAAGGTCGATTCGAGCATATCCACATTGATGTAGTAGTACCGCTTCCACCATCAAATGGATATCAATACTTACTAAACTGTGTCGATAGATTCACAAAGTGGCCAGAGGCATATTCTATGATTGATATGTCAGCAGCAACAATTGCAACAACGTTCGTATATAATTACATTTCGCGATTTGGTGTACCTGCAACAATAACAACAGATCAGGGCACCCAATTTGAGTCCAAACTTTTCGTCGAACTTACCAGACTACTTGGCTCACATCGCATTAGAACTTCTGCATACCATCCTCAAGCCAATGGGATGGTGGAACGTTTTCACAGGCAACTAAAAGCAGCATTAATGGCCCGTGGCAATATAGCTTATTGGAATTCTGAGGTTTCAATAGTACTTTTGGGAATTAGAGCAACAGTGCAAGAGGATATAAAGTACTCTCCGGCAGAGCTTGTCTACGGACAAACCCTAAAACTACCGTGCCAGTTTCTTACGGATAATTCTCTCACTCCTATGCCAACCCATGATACTGTAATCGAACGGTTGAGAGCAACAATGCATGATCTCATACCAACTCCACCACGAGTAACCGAGAGCAAGATAGTCGTGCCAAAATCCTTTCAAAATTGCGAATATGTTTTTGTACACAAAGACAAATTACGAACGGGACTTACTCCGCCTTACGAGGGTCCTTATAAAATTTTTCGTAAATTACGCAAACAATTTGTAGTTGACATCAAAGGCAAGCAACAATCAATATCAATTGATCGTTTAAAACCAGCGTATGACATTCTTACCTCAATAGAAAAGAAAGAACAAATAAAGCATGTTAATTTTAATTTAGCAAACAATAAATAGAAAATAATTTCTATGTAAGTAATAATAAATAAAACGATAAGTCGTAATACACTCTTCACTTCACCAGATTGGTAATTGAATCGCAAAATGCTATTCCTGGTAAGATCTTGATATTTTCGTTGCGTTTTGTCAGCTATCAGACCTTCACAGGAGAATCGCATTTTATATGTGTTGTCCTTCCTGATTTGTACGACAATCTCCATCGTAGCTTTGCAGTGATCAGATAATGGTCGCTTTCTACAAATTTTGTTGGAGGCCGACACGTTATCACGTCAATAAAAGGTCAATTTGGCTTCAGGATGTTTTATGTGGATGTGTTCATGTTTCCAAATGGATGTTTTTTTATGGAAAGAATGTACTTGCCACTTTGAGATCATGAGCATTCGCAAAGTACACCATTCTTTCTCCATTATCGATTACATACATCGGTCTGATTTCTGCCAGCTTAGCATTAAAGTCACCGATCACCAATCTGACATCGTGCTCAGGTATACGGCCCACCAGATTGACCCACCAATTATTGTAAAATGAGTCTTTATCATGAGATTGACTTACATAAGCGGACACAGACAATTAACAATCATCAGACAGTTATCAACTGTCGTGTATACTCAACCACAACTGCCAACAAAATAGCATACAAGTATATATAACATGTAGTTGGAAGTGAAATTCAACAACATACTGTATTATTTAAAGATTTTTTGTATGGGTTTCGCTATAAAATATTTACGATTCTGTTTCTTCTTAACATAAAGTCGCAACACGAAGAAAATTTGTAGTTCATCAACTAGACAAATTTACTACATCATGTTAAGCTTCTATATATAAGAAATAGGTGTATAAAAATAATTTTATATATATACAACACTTTTAAGTTTTAATTTAACTTAGTTTTTAGTTTTTGTTCTGTTGGCAACAAGTAGATTGTGTTTACTGTCGTTTTCTGTTGCTAAGTTTTTTAATTAAATTTTTTTCACTTTTTTATTAAATTTGCACGCTGGAAATTTCCAAGAATTACTTATATTTTTACTTGGTACATATTTTCTTTGTATCATCTGCAGGTTTTCTATAAATTTCATAATTTGTTATGTTTTTCGTTTCGACAGTGCTTTTGATACTTATTTTTGTGTTTGGTGATTGGAAATGTATATGAAATTTCGAAGATTCATTCGAGTGTAAAATAGTAGTCTTAATTTTAGGGAAGTAGTCTTTTTATTTCAATTCCAAAATGTGGATTCAGGTAAGCCGACAAAAGACAAGTAAATTTATACTATGTAGATACGAATATATCTACATTGTGTAAATTTACGTGTCTGCTTTCAATTTTCAATTTACACAGAAGAGGAGCTTTTTATATGCATGATTACTTCTAACTTCATCTCCAAGTGTGATCACTTAATACGTGTGCAGCGTTTTAAACCGGTTTGACTATTGTAGGACCTTTAATAATCCTAAATAGCTGGTAGAAGCTTTTCATCGTACTGGTATAGAGTTGATGGGTCTTATGAAACATTAAAGTTTTGATTTTAGAATCTCACGCATTTGCCGACAGTTTACTATAATTAATAGAACTGTTTGGTGGAATTGTGTTAGTGGGAGGATTTACCAAAAAACGAGTTAACTGTTTTCTTCGGATTTATTTGGGACCACTTGTTAATTATTTGGAACCTGGGAACTATTAACGGTATCAAAGTGTTGCATAATTCCACTTACGTGTGGGTATAAGAGAATAAATCATTTACCTTGAATTAAATGTTGGATCTTTCCAAGGTCAATTTCATTAATTGTTGAATTTTCGAATAAATGGTTCATCGCTACTATAAACCCATTCTGGTGGTTCCCGAATAGTTAAATTACTGCTTTCAATATCAATTATAGGAATTAAACCAGCGTTCAATGTTGCTATAGCACTATACCTTAGCAGTCGTTGCTGTTATTTTGTTCTGACACTCTTATAGTCTCACACACTCTTATCGATAAGCCATTCTGGAATAGCACACGACTCACTTGTGGCCAGTATTAAATTTTATTATAATTTATGATGGCTGGAACCTTATTAGGAGTGCTCAAGGAAACAAACGGCCTATACGGTGAAAACCTGTAATTTCAATAGAGCTTAGATAACTGGAGCAGTTTGAACCAGGTTAGAGAAGACAGAAGATTAATGAGAATTTTTTGTAGTTGAACGCAAGGGATCTAATCTATCATCAATATCGTCAACATATTAATCACATATGGCAAGTCCCATACGATGAAGATGACTTTCGAAATGGTCATTGCTAGTAAGTAGTGTTTCCTCTCGAGAAATATTTCTCGAGAAGTTCTCGGGAAAATTACTTTGCTAATATTTCTCATTTCTCGCGAAATATATCTAAATTTCTCGTGAACAGCAAACAAAAATTGCCCCGTTTGTTATAACATGCATTTATAATTTTCTTTCCTATTCTGCTTCTCTTCACAATTTATGGCTATATTCATACGAAAATAAGATCATTCGGGGACACACAAACGAGAAAAGTTATTTGACATGTACGAATATTGCACGTTTATTACGTTTCGAATTGCAGCAGTATTTTATGTGGTTTATGCATCGCTGTAAAATTAATAGTATAGGCATAGCAAGCAAAAAGTAGTGTTCAGTTTCAGTGTAAGCATCTAAATTGTTCCGTAAACACGGTAAGTTATATTGCATGTTTTAGAGATTATCTTAGATATTTATGTAATTTTAATTTGGAATCTTGAATTAGAAAAACGAAATATATTTAACTGTGTTTATATTTTATATTCTAAATTGGATTAGTTCGTCAAAATGAGTAAAACATATCAAGATTGTTGGCAATATTTAAAAAAAAAATCAAATGGGGAATCAACTACATGCACTTTATGTCCAAAAATACTTTTATGTAAGAGATCACTACCACCGGTCTTCGTAGACATCTTGAAGGTATACATCATTTAAAAAGAGAAGATTGTATTTTACAACCAAGCACAAGTGTTAGTATTAGCAGCAGTGATTCGAGAAACATGAAGCGAATAAAATACGACGTTGCTATCCCGAAAATTGAAAAATTTATGAAACGGCCTAGTATGCAGGAATATATTGCAGAAATGATTGCTATCGATGGTTTAAGTTTCCGTCAAGTTACAAAGAGTCGTGTAATTAGAGAAGCTATGTGGCAAAAGGTTTTAATTTTCCACGGAGTCCTACATAGATAAAACAACTGTTTATTGGATTTTACGATGAGAGAGTGCAAGAAATTATAAATAAAATTAATGCTTTGAAGTCATCAGGAAAAAACTTTAGTGTATCTATCGATGAGTGGACGAGTATCAACAACAAACGATACATGGATGTATATTTGTATTACAATACCACCGATTCGGATAACTTTGGTTTAATACCCATAAATGGAAGCTGCCCAGCCGATAAAGCTTTAGAATTGATCAAGAATAAAATTGGTATTTTTAATTTATCCATGCAACGAGATATTGTTGCTGTTATGAGCGATGGAGCAGCTGTCATGCAGAGTTTTGGAAAATTGTCCCCGGCACATCAGCAGCTATGTTATAATCACGGATTGCATTTAGCTGTTTTAAAAACACTTTATGTGCCAAAAAATCCACAAATCACTCAAGTACGCAGAGTGATAATCAACCGGTATTAGATTATGATACTGATACAGATGTAGATCTAGAAGAAACTCTTGATACCATAGCTTATAATCCGTTGAAGAAAACTTAGAAATCACAAACTTGCAGCTAAGACCATCATACAACATGGTTATAAAATCTATTAGGGAGATTGTCAAGGTGTTTAGACGACCCCAATTAAAAATGACATTTTGCAAAAATATGTCGAGCCTATTGAAGGGAAAAAACTAGAGCTGATTCAGGATTGTAAAACTAGGTGGAATACCTTAGAAAGTATGATAGAGCGCTTTATGAGACTTAAATTACCTATTAAAAAGGCATTGCATGATCTTAATTTGGATCACATGTGAAAAGAAGAATACAACAGGCCTGCTGAAGATCTCTAAAAGGCATTAAACCCAATACGCATCACAGTGGAAAATTTAAGTCGAGAAGATTCGATGCTGTTAACAGCTGAAGGGGCCCTAAAATTTTTATTTAACAGCCTCGAAGCAATTAACTCCTTACTAAGTTGTGAGCTTCTTGACGCAATTAAGATAGAAATATTGAAACGAAGAGATAAACCGTTAGTTTCGCTTTTAAAATACCTGAATAATCCACGATCCTTACAAAACGAAAATAATCAATTTTTTAGTCTAGTGTCGAAAACATAAATGACTAAACTTGCTAGAACTCTTTCATCTCGAATGTTTGGGCCTATCAACTCAATCGATAACGACGATTCGGATGTACAACCAATTGATTTGGAAGTTCAACCACATAAGGAAGAATTATCATTACAGGAGCAACTGCAGCTGTCGATCGCAGAAACCATCAAAGCCTATGATATTGAACTAGGAGAAAATAAATTTCATGCATTGAGCAAAGAATTTGCGATTCTTGAAAACACAGGCAAGAAAACTGACAATTTACAGCAATTATTTCATGCTTTATCTATTATACTATAAAACCTACATCTACACAAAACGAGCGAAATTTCTCTATTGCTTATGATTTTGTCACAAAAAAAGGAATCGATTGGCGGATTCTACAATCAATGCTCTATGTTTTTTGAAGAGTTTTATGAAGAAAACATTTTTCAAAATGAGTCAATTATTTGTATAATTTTTGTTTTTTATTAATTTTTTTTTTTTTTTTTTACCAAATTACTTTTATTGAACTGTTTATGTTTATAAAACATTTATTTAATATGGAAAAAATAAATTGAATTTTTATTAAAATGAATTACGAAATATAATTCGATATTTTATTTTTACAAAATAACTTTGGTTTTAATTCAAACAAATATGATAATCGTTGATAACTTTACACAACTTCTAATATAAAACTTTAGGCAAACCCGAATTTAATAGTAAATTTTAATCATAAAACGTTTCTCGAGAATTCTCGAGAAAATAGGTATAAAATATCTTTTCTCGAGAAATGAAAAACATCGAGAAATTGGACACACTACTAGTAAGTATAGAAACCAATTTTGTCAAGTTGATCATTTTCAATAAAAGAACGTAATTGGTCAGCTTCGAGGTAAACCCTCTGGCAAAGTAATTGTTGGAACATGTAAAGTTTAATCCTACGCAAAATACTAACCTGGCATAATACGACTGTTTTATCATTCTTATCTTAAAATATCAACAAAGCCTAAAACGAATAATTGTAAATTAGTTTATAAGTAATACTTACCTCTACAAATGTTTCAATTCTCGTTAAGCTAATTTGCATTATCTACATTATAATTAAGTATAGATTTAAAATAAACAAATGAAATTAAATTTAGAATTTACTTACCTTAAGTTCTACGAACAATTGAATTCTTTTGACATTTCTTAATTTTGCATTGTATTCATTTTTTGCAAATTATGTATTTATATAGCGCGATACCGAAATTTATGATGGGTTTGCAGTGTTCTCCTTTATCATTGGATTAAATCTTATCATTGGATTAACACTTATCATTGGTTTAAATCTTAGATACACCAACCATAAATTTCTTTTTGATACGCTTAATTGTAAATGACTTCATTGTAAAATTTTAGCTGTAATAATTTTAGTATAAGTTTGGAAGCCGTACACACTCATTTTGTTATTAAAACAGAATTCATTCTACAAGTTCTTTCTCAGTGACGAGAAATTCAATACAGCCACTCAAATATATACATACTCATCTCGTTGGGACAAAAAGCAAGCCGCTTGTTTTATTTTGGAATCTTAGCTCTCAAATGGATTGCTTCCAACCATATGGTCCTTCGAGCCGGATCGCACGACCGGTATAAACTAAATCAACTTTAACCTTTCTTCAGAATTCATTTTGGATCGAAGCGGATATCTATTACGTGAGTTGCTTAGGATAACCTTGACCTTCACGTGGAACTAAAAACTGAATGTAGAACGGCAGTAAATCACATGTATTATTACATAAAGTAGGTACGCACATTTTATTTAATTAATAGTTGTGGTGTAAATTATAAATTGGCGTGATTGAACTATTAATTAAAATTATACCTTGCGAGTTAATGGGCATCCGGGGTTTAAAGGCTCTTGGAGAAACCGCGGAAGCGCGCGACCCCTGGCTGATGTTTATTCTAATGAATAAGTTAGACGAAAAATCAAAATCTCAATGGGCGCAAACTGCAACTGATTTAGAAAATCCTAAACTTCCAGATTTCTTTGCCTTTCTGTCTAAAAGAATTGATACCCTCGAGTCACTAGCATCTACCTCTAAGCGCACAATTTCGAAACCAACTATTAAGACTCATCTCACAGTTAATCCTTTATCACTCAAAGAGATTCAACCAAATTGCGCATTGTGTAAAAAAAATTGGACATGCAATACTTCAGTGTATGGATTTTAACAAACTCGATGCAAACCAACGCAGAGATTGGATCAAGTCTAGCGGCAGGTGCTTAAATTGTTTAAGTTCGAAACATCCAATTTTCAAGTGTCCATCAAAATATCGATGTCAGGTCTGTAAACGGAAACACCACACTTTACTACATGGAGCTGAAATCACACAACCGGTTGAAACTCAAGGATCCAGCAGTCCGGTAACAGTAGTTGCGCATTGTATAAAAGGTGGCTAGCTTCATCACCGAAACTTGTAGCCAACGATTGCAACTAAAAAGAAGCCATGCTCGCATCTCAATCAAAGGTGTAGGTGAATCAACTGCTGGCATAACTTAGGGCAAAGTAACATTGCAACTTGCGTCACTCCACACGAATACAACTTTCAAAATCGAAGCTTTGGTACTACCAAAAATTTCCAGTGCATTACCGTCATTTGAGATCGTTGGCAGAGACTTCAGCTTGCGGATTCTCAATTTTACAAGCCAAGTAGTATTGATATTTTGATAGGAACTGATTACTTTTTCCACATTTTAGAGACAGGTCAGATTAAACTCAGTCAAAATGAACCGATACTACAGAAAACTATCTTTGGATGGGTTGTGGCTGGAAAGATATTCAAGTAATGTCAACATTTACAAGCAATTCTATAGAACTCATCGATATCGACAAAATACTGAGAAGATTCTGGGAAGTGGAGACAATCACCCAATCATATGGTCCTTCGAGCCTCTTACATCCAATAGGGGTAGCTGACCACTGAGGTTCACGTCCTACAAGAACTAGTTGTTAAATGATAGTCTAATGTATCTGAGTATATAGACATTCGAGTGAGCAAAATGTTACAAAACAATTACATTAGCTTACCAGACACACCATACAATTTAGAAAAGCTCCCGTTGCAAAAAGGACCTTAGACTCGTAAAAGTCTTCTTTTGAGTCAAATGACATTTTTTTATCATGAACAAATCAATGATTCCTGAACCGATGTTGAACTGCCTAGTAATAGTCATGCTCATTTCGACCAGAAAAACCAAATCACTTATGCAGTCATAAGATATTGGTGTACTAATCGTACCGGCTCAATTAGCCCATATTATGACATTCCCTCTCATTTTCTGTGCAGTATTACCCGTTTGTGCACTGCTCCATACCAATGTGTGTCTGGAGAGTAAAATACATCACTGTAGTATAATGCATCACTGAGCTTTTTTATCATAACTCAATTTTTTCATCCTGCGTCTCTGTTGAAATTCAAACTCAACACCATAACCACACCAAAAGTAGCAGATTCAACAACTTCGCCAAATGTTCGTTAAGGTAGGCAATTGATTTTCTTTTAGCAGCAAAATATTTGCTAGTCTTATGCTTCTAAAAGAACATATGGTGTGCCAACTAATACCAAGATGCTTAACGATATCCACCAAATGACAAAGTCGAATTCAAAGTCAACATGAGTTTTGATATGGGACCACCAACGAAATGAGCCGTAATATCGAAACTAGTCAACATTTTATATCCACTTGGTTGGTTTTCCCCTGCAAATATTCTTGGAAATTTATGTTTCAGGAATTATTGATAGTGGAAGTATCATGTGACGATGAACTACCAGAGAAAAAATAAGATAAAATGGGTTGGTATCCCAATGCATTCTTGGACCTATTTAAGAACAATACTAGACTCGAAACAAGGAAAATAGAATCTTACAGATTCATTCAATCCTCGCAGCTATGCACAACGCAAACATCTCAAGAAATTAAGAACTTGAGATTAACGAAATAGATTTGCCTAAGTAGGATTTGCATAAGGGGCAGAGCTGTGGGCTTTTCAATATATTAAATGATTTTTTTTCATCTAAATAATTTACAATGTTTGCAAACTTGGGTCTGACGGTGTCATGCATTAATTTAAATTTCTGTTCAGTAAATGAAGCGTATGTAACTATATATATAGTGTGCCAGACAATCATCAAAGTTATGGTGATGCCATGTAGTAAAAGAAGGTTGATATAGGCGTCATTATGATTGCCTGCTCACCTTGCTCTCTGGACCTACATACTATTTCATGCCCAATATGAAAAGTAAGAAGTTGATTTGACAAAAATCCAATAATTCTTTCTGCCAATCATGGATTCATAAAGCTTTCGAAAATAACATCTTTAAGTTTACTCAACAAGGCCAATTTTTGATCGTATCTCACATGCTGAGCTTTCCATGAATATTGCCATGATTGGACAATGTTCGAGCTTTATTCAAACCAGTGGCATCAACTATTTTATAACATTTTTGACATGCATGCTACTTTGATACAGATTCCGTCTACGATTGTTAAGACTACTGTAAAATCAGGCTAATTACTTATCTTTAAATTCGTGTACAATATGAACTGGGACCGACCAAATAGCGCAGTGGTTAAAGCTCCGGCAATTTGAACGGGAGGTATCGGGTTTGAATTCCGAAAGGGTCAGGATCTGATTACGATCGGTGGTGTGAATGAATTCATCTATGATCCCCTGTTGGAGTGCAGAATTCATGGGCCAACCCATCTTCCATGTCAGTACTATAGGTTGGAAAGAGTTGGTGGCTTGAACCTTTGGAATTGAAAAGATAAAGAAAGACAAACACACAGACAGACCAAATCGCTTTTGTGATTTTTGTTGTCTCACATTTTCATGGAACGAAGATCGATTACAGACTGCCTCAACAACATTGATGCACTCACAACATTGATTTTCGTTTCCGGAAACAAAACTACGAGGTGTTTCAAGATGACACAGTTGGACGACATCAGATAAAATTAACTTAATTTGAAAAAATAAATTTAATTTTAATCTTAATTATTTTTGTTGGTTTAATTTTTTTCTTGTTTATTTTTCTAAGTAAAATTAAACATCTTGAAAATGTTAGAACTTTCTTTAGGTTTTTGATTTATTTCTAGAAAAAAAATTTTGTTTTAATTTTTTTTTAAGAAAACACAAAATGATGGATATAATTAAACCAAGGAGCTTTTTTTCGATGTGTGGGTGGTTTATGATGAAATATGGTTAATTTTATCTAAAAATATGTTTTTCAACTCTCGGTACTCGATTAGAAAAGAACGCTAGGGAATATTAAGTTTCAGTTCGGAATATTTTGTCGATTAATCTTATGGTGGCGGGCGGGTTTGTGGCATGGATTATAATTATACCTGTTCTACCTTCTAATTATACTTTTGAGTTATGTTTACCTTTAATAGAATTGGATATATTTTCTTTTTAGATAGCTATTCTGAGAATATTTTTTAATGTTTTTTTAACAAATACCACCAAATTATTTGAATATAATTTGCGTATAAGTAATCTTTCTATAGGCGCTTATTTCTACACCCACCAGCCTCAATTGGGATTTCTATACTGTTTACAAATATATTCCTGGAATTTCCTCATATCAGTTACGCTTGGATGACCAATAATACCAACGACAAATAAGATCACTAGTTTCAAAAAAACGTCCAGTAAAGACATTGAATTGTGTTTGCACTTTAGAGTCCACAAAATTCTCAACAGCAACTGGAGCCATTGCGACTTTAATGCTGAGCAACCAGCATGAGTAAATCAAATGTTGGAAAATCATTTGGAATGGGATTGCTTTTACGATCTTGATATAAGGAAAAGCAAGATACTGAAGATGTGGAAAGCTGGGATATTAAAATTAGGATTGTAAACCACTTGCATCAAAACCCAAGGAGTTACAAACCAACGACGGAAAATTAACTCAAACAAGGCCCAACAAAGGAGATTTTTGTGTTCCATTTAACGGGAAACATATAGGAAACATATTCATTGAAATCATTCTGTGGCCAGTTGTGAAAACAAGAGATTAAACAATGACAGATGGATAGTAGGAGTTTGTTACAGCAAGTGCTAGTAAGCATTAATAAAGAATCGGCCTCAATCAAACGAAACAGTATAAATTTGTATTAGTTCTTGGAAACCACACATTGGGATGTAACCAACCAGAGATTATTCTGTATTCTTATACGAGAATAGTTTGGTAGTTCAAGTCCTCAATATGAAATAGAATTCGAAACTTTGTCAAGATCACAAGTCATAATATGGGCCAGGCGTCGAAGCAACAGAACTAATAAATTATCGATGCTAATTGAACCAGTTAATATAACAACTTCGGAGGGTAATAATAACTGTTCAAACACTAGTAGTATAGCAAAAGAAGGATATGTAGGTCTAAACATTACGATCAGAAATGTTAAGCTAGTGGCCAAGTACCAGCAGGTGAAAAAAATTATTAGCGGTCAGGATGGTAAAGAACTTAGCAAGGACACCCAATTTTACAAAACTTGTGAAAAACAGATTGCAGCCAATTAAATACAGAGAGCTCAAAGAGTCCTGAGTAAAAAAAGCACGACGGTGTGAATTTGGTTGTAATTAATTCTAACCCGACATTTAGGCGAAATATTATATGTGATACTGCAGCGTTCAATGATAATACATGAATTAATCGATTGTGGTGACTGTACACTTGTGCAGTCGCTACAGTACTCCCCCGCAAGCCAACCCCCTCGCTAGATGATTCCATAAAACAGACATCTATAATTCGTCATGTAATGCTACAAGGCGTTACAACACAAATTGCATGCGCAGCTGATCGTGTTAATGCCGGGAACGCATCATCAATATCAATTAATCACAAAATCGCTGTTGGCACCTCGCATGGTCACGTTTTGTGTTTTGATTTGACACAAACATTGAAATTGTGTTGTCGAGATTACACTGTCCAAGGAGCTGTATCCTCACTGTCCCTTAATGATGATAGTACTAACCTCTTGGTGGGATTCGCAAGAGGATGTATCATAATGATCGATACAACATCGGGAGATGTGATTCGAGCACTATTGGATGTCATAACTCGAAACACAGGAGTACTTCATATAAAATGGACAGAAAAACCAGCACTGGCTCTTTGTTCCGATTCTGGAGGCTCAATGTGGTGTTAAAGTTTTGCTCGTCGTTTTGGTATACGTGGATGCACATCGCGTTGTTTGTTTAGTGGAGCACGTGGTGAAGTTTGTGCCGTTGAACCGTTGCTGTTGGGCGAAGATGACCATCCACTCAAAACTTATGGCAGTAGCAACGCTGTCCAAATTTTTTGTTGTTATGGTTCGACCAAGACTTAAGGTCATAAGATATCAAGTGATGACGGGTCCAGGGGAATGCCTTCCACTACTCGCATGGCAAATGGTATTAATCCAAGCAGCTGATTCAACTAGAACAGTAGATCCAGTCCTCGCGGCTGGTCGTGGCAATCAATTGTATTTTCATCAGTTATGTTACAATCAAGGGCGTATTAACCTGCTTTATTTGCGTAAAATTAAGCTCAGCTACAACTTGTTGGCACTGCATTGGATCGGACCAAAATCTATCGTTTGTTTGGATACCTCTGAAAACTTGCATTTAAGTGAAGTGAGAACAAATAAAGATCTGGCAACTGGTGGGAATGTTTCTCCCGCCTTAGCATTGGCTGGAAGTATGGCATGGTGTATTTGTGTGGGTGCCCGCAAGCACGTCATGAGTAAGAGCAGATTTAGAAATAGGAGAACATTAAATCTATAACGAATATAATATCCCGATCATTGCTAGCTAAGCAAACCACAGTCCAAGAGATACTGATCAAGATGAAAAAAATAGGAGTCTTGACATACCATCAAAAATTTCTTGTTGTCTCATTAAAGAATAAAGATCTATATGGTTTTGCTTGGACAACCGAAGGTCGAAGGACGTAACGATCAAGGACAGAGAGACCACATTCCCACAAATCGTCAACGCATGCTGGATAAGTTACCAAAAGCTTAATTGTACAATATCTAATGTATATAGTGGTAGAAGAGTCTAACTGGCACGTTTAAGTCCTTGCAGTAAATCTTGAAAAGGTTTTGTACAGAACTGTAACGGATTATGGGAATTAAGCGTGACGCAGTTTGGTTGATTTAATATTCCAGCAACCTACAACAGACCTTAGGATGTGTAATTTATCGATTGACAAGCTCTCATCTTGTTGACAACATTATTATACTGGGTTGTACATTCAACAATCATTTGAGCTACCAGAAAGAAGTTCGGAATAGGAAACCAAATAAATACAAACAGTTCCAAGAGCTGGTTAAGTATTAAGTCCACAACGTTTCATATAACTTACCTCAGCCTAGACTGATCGCTATAGTTTCGAAGGAAATTTATTAAAAGCAATGCAAGTGTCACCAAGAGCCTACTGAAGATAACAATGCTTTCATCCAATTGAAAGAGAGGTTATGCAATATGAAAACTGTGACTGGTCTACCATAAAGGTTCGGATAAGATAAGAACTTCTCCGGTACAAAGAGCAACTTACTAGCTATAATCAAGGTAGTAATATGCTTTTAAAAACATTTGTATGGCCAACCATTTCTGATTGGGAAAAAACGTGGCTTTCCAAAATAGTTGCTCCAATTCAAATTTCCAAAAAGATAAACGACAAGATGGATGAGATATTCAGAAGCTATTCCTTTACAGTGGAGTATCGTTAAAGACTTGCATATGGCAATGTGGGAACTTCGTATGCACAAGTCGTTGTAGGTAAGGATTACATTATAATCCTTGAAGGATGAAATCATGGCACGAAGTGCCATTTATTAGCAGGAAGGTTAACTGTTACTGGGATGGATGATGGATATGACATATATGTGGACATGATGGTAATTGAGAGTTTCGCCGCTGTGGAGCATATCAGTGTAGCAAGTGAGAAAGCGAGGGCAACAATATACGTATTATTGATATAACAGGACCATCTCCAGAAATAGCCTCGGCTACAACTTGGCTTTATGCTTAAACGTAATATACCCAACCCAGAACCGAGGCATATGAGTGGGAAAGCAGTTATGGAATGTCATCGGAACAGTACACAGATCAATCAATAAACTTCAAATCCCAATTGATTGCTGAATGGTGCGTATGGTATGGTAGTAAGATTCCACCGTATCATGAAGGATCATTTGCCGAAAGATTCCGGTTAAAGAAACTGGTATGAACGACCTCCACTGCACTGTTCAAATACTTCTAAATCTAAACTTCTAACTTATTCTAAACATATTCGTTAACATCTACGAGTTTACAATACAAAATCAGTAATAGAGAGAGTACGTGAATGTGGACAAAATGAAAGTTCCTAGCAATTGGTGTGGTGATGTCATCTACCATACAGTGACAAGATCAAGGAACAAGATGAATGTATTATTTTTTTAACACTGTACGAAGAAAGGCTGCATGTTGTTTCTGTTTCATACGAACGGGGATAGTTTAGGACAAATGTGAAAGAACCTTTCCTTTCTTGTTGGAAGTAGATAGTTGAGAAAATACCGTTCCCACTTAACAACTTCGAAGTGGCACTACTAAACAGAAAACTCGTAACAGTGCTAGTACATTAAAAAACGAATAGGTTATCAGATACGTTATGCCAATGGAATAAGACATGGATCAAGGAATAAACTTCGTATCAAAATGTATATCTGAGTTATGCAGGATACAATATTTGGAAGTTTCAGATAATCACATATGAACTTGCAATCAGACCTCAGGTTGAGATATTTTTATCGAACCTTACACAAATATCTGGTAGATTTCGATCAAAGAAACTGGAACAAAACAAGCAATCTTCCAGAGCATCCAGATTGCCAGTGACAAAATGATTGTTCACAGGAAAATCAATTGGTGTGGTTTTACAACCCAAGGAGAACAATGGAATATCATAGAGTATCGGATTCAGAAGGTCAATCCCATCATCAAAAGAATTAACGATGTCATGTACCGTATTGCTACCGTAGAAGGACAAAGATGAAAGTAGTGCATATTAAAAGTTATGTACGATATTAAGGAGGGCAGGTAGATAAAGCCGGAAAAAGGGTAACAGTATAACAATATAACCGTATAACAGTATAACGGTATAACAGTATATCAGTAGAACAATGTAGCAGTATAACAGTATAACAGCATAACTGTATAACAGTATAACCATATAACAGTATAACAATATACCAGTATAATCGTATAACATTATAATAGTATAACAGTACAGCAGTATGACTGTATAACAGTATAACAATATAACCATATAAAAGTATAACAGTATAACAGTATAACAGTATAACTATATAACAGTATAACAGTATACCTATCGCATAACTTGCTTATGAGAACGCTCATAAGCCTCAGTACATCAGCTTAGACCGAGATATTTCGTCGTAGTTTTTCGCTTTCAATATAAAAGTATCATACAATCTGTTCCAGAGATCTAGACAGAAGTTTGTCAATTTCCGATCCAAAGTCACACCCAGTTGAGTCTTATAGTTCAAAGAAAAAATTTTCATTATGTCCACCAAGCCCTCGACCAGTTTATTGTTTGGAATAAATATCTACATAATTATGTGCTTATTCATATTATCTCGCCCAGCGATCCATAATCACTTGTTTACTACACCTTCGCCGAATAATACATTTTCAACCCGATACTCCAAAAACCCGTTAATTAAATAATTAAACTCCTTTTCACAGTGATATTATTACCCCCAACCAACACTTGTTGTTTGTATGAAAATGAATTATGAGACTTGATTTATGCGTTACCCTATATTTAGTTACAAAAGTAAATATTTTCCTCTCACACATTGTTTTTCCACCCACCACCCATATAAAACAAAATATTATAACAAAAGTACGATATGTCTATGGTATATAGAAAACAATAAAGAAGGAAAATAGAGAAATATTTTCCAGCTTTTTGTTGTTGGTGTTGTTGTTGTTGTTGTTGTTGTGGAAACAACTGAAAGCACACACTTGGAGCATAAAGAAAATTTGAGATTAAACTGGGAAACAAAAATTCATATAAATTTTTCCGTTTTTATCTATGCTTTTTTGTTTTGTTTTTTATCAGGATGTCAATTTTGTATACGTGTGAGTGTGTGTATGTGTATCGAGTAGAATGGTTCGTATAAATGAAAGCTTCGCGAGATTTTCTTCTACAACAACCGAATGTTTATATGTTTGAGTATGTTGGGGAAGCATAATTTTATTTGTGTATACGTATATTAGAAAATGTGTGATTTTTATGACATGTCGTATTAACAGAAAAAAAAACTGTATAAAAACGAACAGTTTCTGGATATGCGACAAGAAAATGAGTGTGTGGAGGGTTTTTGGGGTTGGAAAAATAAAAAAATAAAAATTATAGATATTTATGAAACTGTTGAATATAGACAAATATTGTTTGTTTTTGTAATTTTGTTTTTCATCGAGATGGAAAATCAATTTTAGTACATAACAACCAGATCGGATGGTAGATACGACATTTTAGTTGTGCTTTTTCGTATAGTTTTTGTACACCATTGAGAAGTTCGAGATGTTACACTATATTATTATGTTTAGTTATATCTTGAGTCAATAAATTATTTTTTGCGATCTTATAACCAATATGATGGGAAGTATTGAAAACCTCGGATATCGATCTCGGTATAGTGAAAACTAAGCCCAAAAATGATTGGTTTATGAAAAGTGACGTCATACTGTTGAGTAACGAAATAAAGCTCACAATGAAGAGTAGCCTCGATTTACACTAGAAATAGAGCAGGATCGAGTTATGTCCAATATTCAAGAAGGTTGTGTAGTAATGAACTAAATAAAAGTACAAATTAAAGAAAAGAGATGTCAGAGTAGTCGATGAAAAGGTGGGTTGGGTTTAGTACGAAATTAGCGATGAAATGAAAAGTACAAAACGGAATAAATAAAAATAGAACGTGTTTTAATTAACTGTTCAGTGATTAATGATTACCGAAAATGGAAATAGTGTTAAAAAAATCCTAACCTAACAAAAAATGATTTCTATAAACAATATGAGCGGAAACCACCTCCGACAAAATTTAAGAAACATTGGTCTGGAAACGAGTGGCAAACAGGCAAGTCTTGCAAAACGGCTACAAAAGGCACAAAACGAATTATCACGAATAACAGTTGACGAATGCAATTAGGAGGATGATGTAACTACTCAACTACCAACAAGACCAAACACATATACGGTGGCGAATCAGTCCGCAGCAATCCAATATTTCAGGGAATATGGAACAAAAATCCATTAAACCGGATCAACAATCATTTTCGCAAACCACATGTACAACCTCCACAACAATTCCAAGGGCAAATTCACCCAACCGTTCCTCTGCAACCGTATCAATATCATCGAATTTCAACAGAGCGTACACATAACCTCGAAATGCCTCCATCGTCAGCGAAGAATTACGCACATGTAACGCAACGCCACTCGATTAAGGATGTAATCGAGCCACTACCAGTATTCGATCCAGAAGTGAAATTCGTGAAATTTACTTAATTCATGAAAGCACGTTGCTGTTAGCAATTTCAAATAAACTACAGGGAGCCGCAAACATGTGGTACAAGATGAGGATTAAAATACGGAGCCTTGACGATTTTTCACAATATTTTCTAAATGATTTCAAATCGACAATCACCGAAGTCGATGTACATGAACGTCTAAGAAATAATACCCAATTTCGGAATCAAAATATTTTATCATATTATTATGAAATGATTAGCATTGGAAATCATGTCAAAGTAAGTGACGCAGCAATGATTCGATATATAATAAACGTGTCGCTACGATCGGACGCCATTCCAACGTTGAAAAAGCTTCGTCAGCAAATAGTGTGCTATTCCAGCACAAGACCAATGGGAAACTTATATACAAATTTACGACCAAGCAGCGTCTCAATGTCGAATCCAACTATAGGTCATGAGGTTGGACGGACACCAAGTGTACAAGGAAGTAATCCCTTGAATAAAATTTCGAATAACCGAAATATGAACAATCAACCCAATAATTCGACAAATATAAACTGAAACTGTAACGCTCAACCCAACAAACCATCATCAACATGCTACAACTGTATGGCGCCAGGGCATTTTTCAGCAAATTGTCCACTACCAGCGAGACGAGAACGATGCAAAACATGCAACAAGGTACATCCAAAGGGAGCTCCAATGAATTGCAACTCCAGTACACCCGAAAATGTCACGTTAATTCGTCAGGTAGCCCGGTAAATATAATGGTGTCAAAACACGTACCTGCGAACGTAAAGCTCGAGAAGTATACAGGAATTCAGTATACAGGCGTTAATAACTCTCCAATTAACATTCTTGGAAAATTAACATGTAAAATTAAAATTAATAGTAATTTGTTTAGTATTTCATTTTTAGTGATAACCGACGACACGATGGATTTTGATTGTATTATTGGCAGAACATTTATGCGTGATCCATCTGTAAAGTTTGAAATCGAGACGAGTGCATTCGGAAATGAAATTGTAATCGAACCTTCAAACGAAACGAAGGAATCAAGTATGATTTTATTATTTAACGAAATATTAAGCATAGATTATGAAACCGAGTCAAAAGGGGGACAATACGATAAAGGTCCTACCCTTAATAATATTGGGAAAGATTGCGAAATTGAAAACAAATTTTACGATCCAATGAACGAATTCTTTAAACGACCCAAAATGACAGTCACTTTAATGTTAAATAAGCCTATCTACATGACGCCACAAAAATTTCCCGTGCGTGATCGAGAGACGGTCAATACAATAGTGAACGATCTATTACAACGCAAAATAATACGACCAAGTAACAGTGACTACGCCTCTCGGATTGCTTTGATCAGTAAGAAAAATGGCTCACCACGATCATGCGTTGATTATAGATCGATAAATAAAATTACTATCAGAGATAGATTTCCTCTATACGTCTTATAGACGACTGTATCGACAAATTGCAAAGGAAATGTATATTTTCCTTGATTGACCTGAAAAATGGGTTCCACCATATTGACGCGAATTCAATTTCACTTAAATATACGTCTTTTATTACACCTGATGAACAATTTGAATATCTTAAAACACCATTCGGGTTGTATAACGCGCCTTCGGTGTTTCAAAGATTTGTTACTACGATATTCCGAGATTCGATCATGAGTGGAGAAGTTAAAGTATACATTGATGATTTCCTCATACGCCCTAGCAAACGACACATAACCGCAATATCCGACTATCCAATACCTAGGAATATTCACGAATTACGACGTTTTATTGGCCTTGCTAGCTTTTTCAGACGATTCGTTCCAAATTTCTCAACGATAGCCTTTAACCGATCTTGTAAGTAAGGATACAGACTTTAAAATCGATATTCCCGAATTCAAAGCATTTGAAGAAATTAAAGAGAAATTGATTAACGGGCCTACTCTTGGCATTTATAATTCGAATTCCTATACGGAGTTACACACTGATGCGAGTCAGCTATTATTATTACAGACGCAATCAGATAATCAATTGTTACATCCAATATCATATTTTAGTAAAAGAACAAGCGATGTTGAAACGAGGTATCACGCATTTGAGCTTGAAACTCTCGCAATAATTTACGCTATAAAACGTTAACACATATATCTACACGGCATTAAATTTAAAATCGTTACCGATTGCAACTCAGTTAAATTAACGCTTGGAAAAAGAAACACGAACTCACGAATAATGCGTTAGGCCATATTTCTCGAAAACTACGAATATGAAGTAGTACATCGTACGAACAATGAAATGCGCCACTTCGATGCGTTAAGTCGTGCAACAACCATTCTGGTTTTAATCGAGTGTTCTCTATCGCAGCGACTTGCAATGCATCAAGCAAACGATCAAACCATAAAGGAGTTACGTGAAGAGTTAATGACTAAGAATGGTGATGTAACACATTTCGCTCTCAAGGACCCTCTGTTGTATCGGAAATCTAACAATGAGAAATTATTATTTTATTTTCCCGAAAAACTCGAAAACGAATAAATTTGAAAATACCACGAAATTGGTCACGTAGGCGTCTCGAAAACGTGTGATCTTATAAAACGTTCATATTATTTTCCTCAATTCCGGTGTTCGACAAGAAGATGCGCTATCCCCGACACTTTTTAATCTCATGTTAGAATACATCCTTCGTAAAAGTGAAACACCTCAGGACAATATCTTATTCCGACAATCCAATCAACTTCTTGCTTATGCAGATGATATCTGTGTGATTGGATTAAATGGCAACGGAGTGAAAGAGATACTTGATCCACTGGAACAGTGTTCGTCCTCCGTTGGTCTCAAAATTAACGAGTCAAAAACCAAATATCTAATCTCGGGTTTTCGATACCAAGACGCAATTGATTTCAGTAGTGGTAACCACACGTTTGAAGGAGTGATGAGATTCAAGTATCTTGGATCTCTCATCACTCACGATAATAGTGTGGGCGAGGATATGTTCATTGGTCCGCCTTGCCGCTGGCAATCGGGCTTTGTATCCTCTACGTCCACTGCTGAAATCAAAATATCTTGCAAATACGGATAAGCTGAAACTGTACAGAGTGTTGATCAGACCCGTTGTCATGTATGGATGTGAGAGTTGGACCTTGACGGATGAGTAGGAAAGATGGCTTCTAACATTCGAGAGAAGAATCATGCGTGTGATATATGGTCCAAAACGCGACGTCGATGGCACTTACCGAGTTCTTTTCAATCACGAGATCAGGAATTTAATGCAAATTCCTGTTATCGTGCATGAAATTAAAGGACAGCGAGTACGCTGGCTCGGACACGTTCTGCGTGCCGAAACGAATGATACAGCGAACCTTTAAGGGAGAACCGCCTTTCGGTAGGCCAAGAGGTCGTTGTCGGCGACGATGGCTCCACGGCGTAGAGAGCGATCTGGCATCTTCAAACTGCCTACAACGGTTTGAGGAGCTGGCTCGTGATCGAAACCGATGGAGTCAAATTGTTGACACGGTAGGGGCCAATAATGGCCTGTAAAAACCGTTAAAAAAAAAAAAAATTATTTTCCTAATATAATCAAGAAGAGCAACGAATTTATCAAGTCATGCCTCAGTTGCTTGCTATACGAACCAAAACATGGTAAAAAAGAAGGTTTAATAAATTTATACGAAAAACATGACGGACCTTTCCATACAATTCATGTGGATCATCTTGGTCCGTTTTCTGAATCTAAACTTCATAACAAATACATTTTGTTGGTTGTCGACTGATTTCGAAATTAATGAGAATTTTTAGTCATTCACGCGAAGTAATTAATAAATTGAAAAATTACTTTAATCAGTTAAGTGTACCCAAAAGAATTGTAACCGATCGAGGAAGTAGTTTAAGGTCGAAAGAATTCGGAGCATTTTTGGATAAGTTAAACATCCAATACGTCAGCACTGCGGCTTATTCACCACAAAGCAACGGACAGGCCGAACGATATAACCGGACCGTAATGCCTATAATTGCAAAATTGACTATGAGGAAAGTAAATCTCAACAATGGGACCTTGTACTGTCGGACGTAGAATTTACAGCCAATAACACGGTAAACCGATCTATTAAAACTACACCAGTGACTGCACTCTTTGGGGTAAACCAAAGAAGAGTAAACGACTATCTCGAAGAATTCGTCCAATCCCAAAACGAAAATAAAACAAAACATAATTTAGCCTTTTTAAGAGCTGAAATTAAGAAAAACATAACCGACTTACAAATAAATGAAAGAAAAGAGATGTCAGGGTAGTCGATGAAAAGGTGGGTTGGGTTTAGTACGAAATTAGCGATGAAATGAAAAGCACAAAACGAAATAAATAAAAATAGAACGTGTTTAAATTAACTGTTTAAAGAAACGTGAAAACGAATAAACGAATACTACAGTTGATTGCTTAAAGTGCGAGAATGATCGCGGTAAAGCTCTCATTTGCACAGCATACATGTTACTGTCATACGAGTACATTATCAAGTATCATAACAAGTCTTTAAAGGGAGAGCCACCTTTCGGTTGGCAAAGAGGTCGCTGTCGGTGACGAGGGCTCTACGGCGTAGAGGGCAATCTAGCATCTTTTTATTTTCTTGCATGATGATTTGGCTCGTGATCGAAGCCGATGGATTCAAATTGTTGACACAGTATAAAAGCCATAAAAAAAAATGAATCAATTAATTGTTAAAACCCATCGATATCGATTTTTTTTACAGACATGATTTTGACAGACGTGCCCGTATGTAATGTAACCTAATAAATGGGGCCAGTTACTGATATTATTCAGTCATCTGACTATAATATGTAAATATATCCGTTTTCCTTTAAATGTTTGTGCGTTGTGCGTCTGTGAGTTTGTTTTTTAAAATTTCGTTTGATTTGGATGCTGCCGGCAATAAATTAAGACAGATGCTAAATTAAGTTTTCTTTTAATTTATTCATAAAAAAAAATAATTCACCTAAAAGAAAAAGTTTTCGGATTTTTAACCCTTTTTTGCTGCGTGTATTATGTTTTGGCAAAGTGACTGGGCAAAGATAATATTTATAATTATGTTTGTTTCAAATCAAAAACATAACTTGTTGGCTAAATAAATTGTGTTTGATATAATATGTATCAAGTCTAAGGTTTATATATATTGACCTCAGAAAGATTGACCTCAGAGATCAGTGAAATGATTCGTTTGCATCCCGGTTCGGAAACCATACAAATCTTCAAACAGAGTTCCATGGAATCATTTTTGCAGTAAGAACTGTTAACTTAATCTTGCTGTGACTTGATCTTCAAACGGTAGCCTTGAACTGGAATGTGCGATTATCCGGCAATAAACGTAATAATAATACCTAAGACGGAAACAAGAACTTATTGGGATCCTAAAGTCCAGAACCCTATAATCTTTTCGTTCTTTCTAGTTTAATCTTTGAAAACACAGTAAAAAGCTCAAATTAGAGACTTGATAAGGTGACAAAATATTGGCATGTGTACTTTATGGAAAAATGAGCGAAAACTGTTCCACACTCCTCAACGGTCGTTTTGCGATTGAGTATAATGGAATATTTAATGGTAACCTTTCTAGCTATATAGGTGTCTTTAACTATGTTAGATATGCTGGATGGGATCGATAGGGCACTCAAATGTAATAAATCAAATTCTAAAATAAATTGTCACAGCTCATGAAGGTGGTTTTTTACCAGTACATTTGTAATTTAAAGAATACAGAAAGGTATCAGGCAATTGAAGGAGTTTGGTCATTAAGGACATTTTATGGACATTTTAGAAAATCTGTGAATTATAGATGAACCAGTCATCAAAACCTGACTATCGTTTTAGTAGAATCAAACAAATTAAATTACGTCATACTGCACGCTACGGAGATAACTCACAAGTCCAAAAGGATCTCAATTAGAATAAACTGGACGCCTTCAAGAACTGGTAGTTATTTGGCATATAATTGTCAATCAATGCAAATGTAGCCTGGAGTTTTACCTAAAATATTTGACACATCGTTCGTGAACTGTGTATATTTTTTCGGCACATTTGAGCACACTTTGCGAACTCATAGAAGAAGAAATGCAGGTAATTATTATGATGACATAATGAACGCCATCTTTATTCAACAAAGCCAGAATATCATTCAATATGGTCACAACGGTTGGATCGTATTATTCATTTCTTGTGTGAAATCAGTCTTGGTGTATAGTTTGGAAAGCTACATTTAAAAAAATATAAAAAGCTGGTTAAATGTGTTTCTAAATGTCATATTAGACTAAACATCTGAGGTACACGTTTTTGTGAATTTGTCAACATGAAAAATAGGGCTTAAAATCGAGTTAATACAAGGAAAAAAATAAAAAAAAGTTTTACGATACTGCATTGATTTCATTAAAGGCTTTCACAAGATTTTGAGATATCGCCCTTCATTCCTCTACGATCGCATGGTGCAGCTCCTAAGGATCCTTCTTTTCTACTTGTCACATAAATGGTTGAGGTCATTGAGACCCAAGCTTCAAACTGGCCATTCTATAACAGGTACATCCACCTTTTGCAGTCTGCTTATGCAGGATTATGCGGTCTCGCATTATCCTGCATACGCAGAAAATTTTCAACATTAAATTTATCGAAAACTTCCTCAGTGTACCAATGAGTAGTTATTCCTCTTGATTTACAGCCGGATGATGACTACATCTGTTTTCGCCTCTAGTGATATACCTCCCCAGAACATCAACCACCATACAAGACACGTTCTTCAATGCAACATTAACATTTTCTTCATTCTTGCGTCCATCGGTGCAATATAAACACATCCTGCTCAGAAACTCGTCAGAAAAAAGTACCCTTCCCCATTCTTGATCTGTATAATTCAAATTCTCTCGGGCGATCAGATTACCTTCTCGAAGTCGTTTTCTAACTGCCCACCGACTTACTTCATGAATCTTGGAGTTGCCATCCCAGTTGAACCTCATTCATATACGACGATTTCGCACCCAGATTTTTGTTTACGTCTAAAGCCACCAGTTTCCTGATATCTCTCCAAGAACGAAAAATCGGTTCAAATTTAGTTGAAGAGCCACTTCACTTTGGTGCTGCCTCGTATAAATTAGTGTGCCATAATTGAGGACCGTTCGCACGAAGCATCGTTATGCGAATGATCACAATTTCAAGCGAAATATTTCATGGCATGCTATCTTGTTGGATTATTTTTAGAATTTAATTTTAAAGCCTGCTGTATACATTTGACAGAAAATCACTTTGTTGGCATGGTAAAAGTACAAAAAAGTTCCACTGGAAATGTTGAATCAAAACTTTAAATTTGCATTTAAAAGAATTATTGGCCCTATAAATCAACTGCAATGGATACGCACTTTATACACTACTATGATCCGTTGGAGCAGAATGTTCCTAGTTCAAATCCGGATATCGAGGCTCAATAGAATAAGTGGATGATAACATATGCCCCTATTATAGTGAAGAGAGAGCTTATCCCTCATTAGGACTACAGGCAATGCAATGTATTAATGTCATGCACAAATCGATCACAGCGTTAATCGTTCGGAGTGCTTCCATCCCAAAACAGACAGTATGCAGACAAAACGGTCGTCGATTGTAGCTTAATGGTTAAGAGAGTTTCTGATCACGTGGCGGTCTCGAGTTTGACTATGGGTTGATTCTAAATTTCTTCTCGATTGCTGGTAGAAAATTTACCATTGTCCATTGCTTGTTAAGAGTTGTTCTCTGTCGCTCTCGTTGCCCGAGATAGTAAAATTTTATCATTCGGGGGTCTCGATTTGTTTTCCGGCAGTGAAATCATGATTGGCTGTTTTTCATGTATATACGTATGAGTATGTTAATGTATGGATTGAACCGTGGGCTCTTCTTGGCATTGAATTTTTGAAGAGATGGTTTTCTGAGAAATGCATGGGCATAATTCATAATCTATAGATGGATCCATTGATAGTATAGATAGCCTTTATATAGATAACTTTCTGAAAGTATGTATAGACCAGTTTTGTGTTGGGGAAGGATTCTTGGTTATTTATAATGGATCATTTTCAGGACTATAAACTCATAATATTTTGACGCTAGTGACTTGACTGTTATAAAGCATTGTACATTCCAAAAATGAATTAGTATCTAAACTAGTTTCTTGCAAACGACCATTATAAATATCTTATCATCTACACCTACACTTTTAAACAAGTAAATAACTTGAGTGCTTTATTCTAGTGATTAAATTCCCAAGAACTGCACAATAATAATATAACTACAATAGTGGTTGACTGTCGTATATAATCAACTATCTTAAGAACAATAAACTGTATCGTTGTTGTTCCGTCTCGAGACAAACTATTTTACATAAAAACCAAAATGTATGTCCTATTGTTCACGTCTTTGTTCCCACACTTTCTAGGAGTATATTATACTATCGGGGTTTGTTAAACAAATTGTTGGTGTAATCTACCTTTGGTTGCCATATTCCATTTTATATCAATAAATAATGAGAAAGGGACATATTTTTCACGAAAACTTTAAAGTCGGTTTGAAACTTTTATAACAAGACTTAGTAACTTCTCCGTTTGTCCCTCGTATTCCTATTTGCACTATTTATTTTATTTACGTATATAATCACTCACAGTATATATAGTTTCTTTGTTATGTAAGTATTCAAGCCAAATTTATTTTCTTAACTCGTCCTTGGTAGTTTATACGAGTATGCAACACAGACGAACAATAACAGGTAGGATGTAAACATGTAGATGTATAAACAAGATCTAACACTTAATTGATCTTAATTTTGACCTTCCAGAGTTGCATTTTGATTCAGGAAGGAAGAAATACTCTGCCTAAAATCTAAATACATTGGTTTGGGCCAACAACACAGTTAAAATTTAACGGTCAAAAGCTCGTACAAAAATGATCATAGAAAACTGTACAAGGCAATCAAAAGATCTTATACGATTAAATTAACGAAGGAAGTACGAAGTCATAATGGTTCACTAACCTCAAACCACTCGTAATGTTATCGTTTGAGTAATGAACTTCTGATGGTTATTGCTTCACTTTCAGGTTCCTGAATATTACACCGGAGCATCCAAATTAATGCAATTTAATAACTACGAGCTTACTATTTTGCCATTTAGAAGTTCGATGTTCAGGGGCTTACAAATTGCGACAAAAGGAGCGAGGCTTTCAACATAGAGTCAAACACAATATCTGTCTTTTATAAAAAAACTGAGACAGCGAACTATCGGGTTATCAAACTCCTTCAAGAATTGTTTGAATACTTATATTGAGTAAGCTTACGCTATAATTGAACAACATCATTGCCACCGTTTCAAAATTTCATTCAAAATAGGAAACCCAACGATCATTTAGAGCTCTGCCCCAACCGAAGATGCAGATGAAGCAACAAAAACTGATTTTACGCACAAGTACATGAACGACGTGAAATTTGTACAAGAGGATTTAAGTTCACATCAAGCCGTGAAGAAATTCAATACAAACAGATTGAGAGATACAGACACAAGAAAAATCTTCAATAAAACGCTCCAACTCAATAGCTATAGAAATGTAACCATCAATTGAACCAAACTGAAAAATTCCACATCAAGACTGCTACAGAAGTCGGCAATCAATAGTACAATCGAAAACCATTGTTTAGTGATGATGTACATGGAACATATTGATGAAACGCCGTCAAAATTACAAACAAACCACGGTTGACTGACAATAACAATCCCCAAGAAATGTAACCTAAGAGAATGAAGAAAATGACTAAGTATCTCTCTCCTTAACTCAACCACACCTATGATCAACGCAAAATTAAGAAACGAACAAGCTGACCTTAAACCATCAAGAAGTGATATCAACACCATTCGTATCATTACTGAATAATCCAGTGAATGGGATTTACCACAGTACCTGCCTATTTTGCTCGAACAGGATACTGAACACCACGTTGAATATAGAGACAAACAAAGTGAAAAATGCTATAATATTCGAAGAGAAGGCAGAAGGCTATCTGACATAGCTAACGAAGCACTTGGCACAATAGCGCTTGGCTGCACAATAGCGGAAACAGATGGGACAGAAGAATTTATATAGTCTAACTCATAAATAAAGCCAGACCTTTGCAATAAGTCAACGGCGAGAGTTAAACTCTTAACCGCAGCGTAGTGAGAAACTGATCAACCATTAAGCTTGTTAACTCGCACACAGATTTATACTCGGGAACTATACCTTCTTGATGGTTCGTTTCTGGACTTAACACCTCCCTCCGGTGGCAGGATTCTGTACAAGAGTTATACCACGAGAACCAGATCGTTTATCTGTATCTCGAAGAATATTAATTCATCTCTCATTGAACGGTGTAGTTCGGCTGATATTGCAGCTGCACTTTCGAACTGAAGTTGTTTTGATGATTTTACATACCTAGTAAGTTGGTTTAAGGTTAAAAACTTCCCTCTTTGATTGTGATGCTACTGCTCATCTCTCAATATGGAGGAGTACTAACGTTAACAATAGAGGTTCTGCTAAACTACCTAAATTCTTCTGAGTTGGATATCATAAATGTTGGATGTAAGCCTACTTTTGTTTACTCCGCAGTTTGTGTTCCAAGTCACTAAATTAAACTCACTATATATTAAAGTGGAGAGTGGCGAATAATATTCTCACTTCGAATCACAGGTGCATTTCTTTTAATATTAATCTTAAAAGAACGCCGCTTAAACCTTACCGTAATAGGAAGCTTACCTTCTTTCATGAGTTTGTTGCTTCAATTGAATTACCTTTTAAAATTCGTTCGTCTGTGGACTTATAATTGCAGGCTTACGCACTATAGCTAAAGCAATCCCAACTGCGTTTGGGAAATCGTGTCCACTTATCTTGAACTAAAGAATTCGGAATTAAACTTTCTGATGCTCTGATCTAAAAAGATTAAGGAAAAGTTCTGGAGAGCTTAATAATAAAGCCAGAAGATCTAATTTTCAGTCTGATTGGGATAGCTTTCTAGCTGCACAAAAGGTGTACTAAAAAGAACTAAGAACACCACAGAGCTTCTCCCTTTATATCTTGTTATGGCGATATATTTCCAGTTGTATTACATAGTAGATATCCTCTCGTTTAGTAACATTAACTGCATCTATTCCAGGCATGTATCGCTTTTAGTTTTGTTCCACAATCTTGGAGCAGAAGTAAAGTAATTTATATTTCAAAACATGGCAAGTTAGACTACACTAACCCCAAACCGTTTCTTCCTATATGTCTATCACTCACTCTTTTTGTTGATAAATTTATTAGATACCAACATTTAGTAACCGCACCGTCCAGTAACAGGCAGCATACTTACAGAGTTGGCAATCCTTTGAGACTGCCTTACACGAACTCGTAACTAGGATTGAGTGATCTATGTACAACAACGAGTTTCTTGTGGGGACGAGTTTATGAAATATTGCAGGAGCCTTTGATAATACATACTATACATTCCTCTCGATTACGAATGCATTACCGAAGTGAAGAACATAACAAATAACAAAATATGAATAAGTGTGTGGTTAAACAAAATAAAACAACATTTAGGCGGCAAAGCAATGCAACAAAAGTTGCTTATAAATTAAACAAACTACAAAAGGCCTCATTAAATTTCAACAAAAAAACAACAAAATGGCCAAAGCCTAAACTTCAATAACAGATTATCAAATAGTACATCCCTGCCATCAGTTATATGATTAACAAGTAATTTCTACACATATCGATTGTTGCATCAACTTTCAATTTTCAATCGAACAAAATTTTCGATTGAAAGTTCAAAGTTGATGGAACAATCGATATATGTACAAATTGCTTGTTAATCATATAAACGATGGCAGGGATGTACTATTTGATAATCTGGTGTTGAAGTTTAAGATTCGTTTAAGATATGAAATCGTTTAAGATTCGAAGTTTAAGATATAAAGTTTAATTTTTAAGATTCGTTTGTCTGGGGACATATCATTGCAGGCTTATGTAGTATAGCTAAGGCAATCACAACTGCGTTTGAGATATCTTGTCCACTTATCTCGAACCAGAGAATTTGGAATTAAACTTTCTGATGCTCTGCTCTAAAAAGATTAGGGAAAAGTTCTGGCAATCTGAATAATAAGGCCAGAAAATCTACATCTCACAGAGATCCTCCAGGGTAATCTTCTGTGAGGAAATTAATAGCTTACCTGGTGTAGACTTCGTCTACCTAACGGCAAGCTCACTTCCTCTAAAAGGAAGTAAGGTGATTTCTTTCTCACTACACATTTTGCAGGGATGTAAAACCACTGCAATCGGAAATTCTGATATAGTCGCACCAACGATTCAACAATTTGGATGCAATTCACAATTTAGAACTAAGTCTGCAGATAAACAAATTATGAGGTCCTACGTTGGAGTTGGTTCTCTTTCGAATCCTTTAAATCTTCTGGTTCTGGCGGTATATTTCCTACAGAATGGATATCATATCGTTTAGGAACATTAACTGCATCTGTTTCTGGCATGCATTGCTTTAAGTTTTGTTCCACAATCTTCTTGTTGGAAGATTTATTAGATACCAACATTTAGTAACCGCACCGCCCAGTAACAGGCAACATGCCCTCAGAGTTGGAAAATCCTGTGAGACTGCCTTACACGAACACGTAACTATAGGATTGAGAGATCTATGTACAACAACGAGTTTCTTGTGGGGACTTTTATGAAATGTTGCAGGAGCCTTTGATAATACATACTACATTCCTCTCGATTACGAATGAATGTACTAGATTTGGTATCGAACCCATCATCATCAAGTGGATTAAATAAACGATAGAATCTCGCAATTTGATATGCGAGGGTGAGGATATCTTTATTTTGGCAAGGCTTTCACAAGATTCCCTCATTGCTTTCACTATTGTTGTGGCTTCTGGTCATTGTCGAACTTCTTGTTATTTTTCGTGAGTCCGGTCTTATCGCTCAAACTTACGTTGACGATCTGGTTCTGGCAGTTTCAGGTGAGCACCTAAATGTTTTATCCGATTAAACTCGACACGCTCTTCTCATTAAACTGTAGTGTCTGGATAAGGGTTTACATGTGGACCTGTGTAAGACCGACATGTTTATATTTACCAGGCGTAGAGGCAGCTAATCTTCCGTCAAACACCTTAGTGTTTTTTTTTTCTGGATCATGAACTTTCTTCAAAGTATCATCTGGATTTTAAACTACAAAAAGCCACTACTATTTTATGCAATGCCGTTGAGCTTTTGGTAATTCTTGGGGATTATCCTAAATGCTATAATTTACAATACAAATTATTGGCTGTCCCAATGCTAACTTATGCATCTGTTGTTTGGTGGCCAGTGGTTTAGTTAAAACTATTTGCAAAACATCGCCTGTCGGGCTGTTACTGGAACCATGTCTTTAACTCCACACTTAGTTGTGGAGTTTATTCTCTCACTACCCCAGTTACAATTCTTTATTCTAAATACAGCTTGTTCCTAGAATGAATTTAAACTATATGCCAGAAATCGACATGGTAGGTTTTTAGACTTCTGCCAGTTTAAAATTTCCACAGATCGTTTCAGGTATTTTATCCATCGAAGGATATGTTGTTCTCACGCTTGCTCAAACAGATATCCTAATAACCTGTGTTCGTTTCAGGTGGCTCTGTCTCTGAACAGGGTGCGGGCTTTGGTAATAACCCTACATTGCACGATCTAAGAATTCAGGCAGTCTAGGGACCTACTGCACTATTCAAAAGTACTGCGTAATAACTGTTCTTAACTCTTTGAGCAACTCTCTAACCATCTCTAAACTGGTAGTGGAGTGTAATAAATTGCTGTACCTCCTTGATTGTAACAACAAGGTAACGGTCTTGTAGGTTTCTGCCCTTTGTGACATTGAAGGCAATGAAATTGCAGACTGTTGGGGTAAAACTGGTTTATATTTCGTAGGTACTGAACCAGCTCCTTTACCTTGATTGAAACTAAAGCTGACGTGACCAACTTCCACTAGGAGTCACGCAAATTTGTGCTTGCTCTATCTTTCTATCTTTCATTGCCACCTATGTTCCTTTATTAGACTGAAGAAAATTTTAAAATAATTAGTACAAACGATGTATAGGTCAGATCCTTTATTTATATAACATAAAGTAAGTGAATTTGCAAAACATAAATCTCAAAATTTATGTATTTCCCAAACCTTGCAATTTGTATAATTTGAAAGGTCCTTTAGAATATGGTATAAAGAGGTACTCGAGTTAAATTAGTATTAGTTTTGGATTTATTGTGTAGCTCATAACGTAAGTTATACATTAATCATTCATAATAAGGATTTGTTTAAACCCAGCATCCTGTTAAAAGAAAAACATTAACGTTCCTTAACATCCGTCTCAATAGCAATATGAAAATAAAATTTGAACAAGTTTTTCCCATTTTGATTTCCTTCTAAAATATATCCTATCCAACCGAAGCACACACACACAAAAAAAAACCCAATGTACATACGTACATGTAAAGGTAGGTAATGCTTAAACATATATTTTGAACACGCAAATTTTGATTTATGTAACAAAAAGCATAAAGCTTTTTTAGTATAAACTAAAATACCACATCCGGGTAGAATGTGTGTTTAGTAGCTTGTGTTTATGTTCACCTGTACAAGAGAGCAGAATATAATCATAAATTTATGTACATACCTCGTTTTCCAGGTAGAGCATATAAATTATTTTCCAAATTTTCATAATACAGTTATAATATTAAATATTTTATGTATATAAGTGTATGTATTGGTTTGTGTGCATGTAATGGTAATGGACGAAAAAAAAACGAAAAACTGTAATCATCGAGGCGTGCGGTTAGACATAAACCTCGATGGAGCTTAACAAACTTATTTCACTTCCTGTCCATAGTAAAAAAAAAATTTGTTAACGAGTTGTTGGATGAACTTTTTTCGATATGGCAAGATTTAATAAATTTCGATATTCTCAACTGGTTCCATGTTTAACTGTCGTCGAATAAAAAAAAAAAGGATACAGAAATTTAATTAAAAAAGTTTATCCTTCGGTTTTTATTGTAAAAACTGTTAAATTTTTTAGAAAAGATATATAAAAGAAAATCATCTTGGTACATACAAAATTACTTAGGGATAGCATCAAAAACACTCATAATTATTATAGATTTCTTTAAGAATGCTCGAAACATGTTCCGTGACTTTCCATAACTTTAATGTCCGCGTAAGATGAAAAATACTTGGATCTGTCATAATTTAAATGTGTTTGTTCAACAAATCATATTTTATGCAATCAATCAACCAAACATAATCCAAGGGAAACCCTTTTGCTCATACTTGACATTTTACATACTGCACGTTATGTATAAAACGAAAAGGGTCACAAGTTATGGGGCAAATCTCTATATAATAGTACGATTGCAAATATTGTTCTTCCTCGTATCGTACATATATTGATTCCTTAACTTTTCGTATTTAAAATAATATTTCGATTTTTGATATGAAAAAGGAAAACCCATTTTCTTTTTGTTTTTCATTCCATCGTTTTTTTATTATTGAACTTGGTACTCTCTCTGATATAAATCAGAAATTCATTGATACGAGAATTCAAGAATCTCATTTTTTTTTTTTGGAAAATGAAAAGGAAAATTATTTAAATTAAATTTTCATTTACGATATACAGAATAATTCATAAATTCATGATGATGATGGTGATGATGGTGTGCGGATGGGAATGAAAATTTCAAATACTTAATTGATTTGGAAGTGTGAGTCCTTTTTTTATTGAAAATACCGACATGGATTGAAACGAGAGTAGGGTTTCAATGGTTGTATAACACAACCGCAATCCTTTAGGCTCGTAAGCAAGTGAATATTAATTTACAAAATATGCAACAACAAATTTAAATAGCTTTAAGCTTTTAAGAAAGTTGTTATACAGGTATATCATGTCGTTTATTATTAATTATTTAAGTTATGGCTGGAACACTTTAAGGTTCCGCACAAAATGCCAACCAAATGCTCTGCAACCATAGCAAACTGGATCCGATACGGTATCACTGGCAAGTCCCACGCGATGAAGGTGACTTTTGAAACGGCCATGGCCAGAAAGTAGAGAAACTAATATTCTTAAGTTTTCCTTTTTCAATGGAAGAACTAAATTTTGTCAGCTTCGGGTTAATTCGTCTGACATGCCTTACGACAAGTAGAGGTAGCTGATCACATCAGCTTTAGATTCGATAGAACGTTTTTTTACTATGTGAAGAGGTAAAGGAGAATTCGGTTCAGGACCTACGAAATATAAGCGAGAACTAAAGTTACGCAAGCAGTCTGCAATTTCGTTGCCCTAAATGTCACAATAGATCCGATGAACAGTAGAAACCAAAGCTAGCACTCTGTTCTGAGACAGATTCATCTGAAACGAATAAAAAGGGATTCGGATACATGTTTAAGCAAGTTTGGTGAGATACATATATCCCTGGTGGAAAAACTATAGCAGAAGCCTATGCCAATATGAAGTCATGCCAATAACAGTGGCATAACTACAAGTGGCGTAGTGAAGGCCCCAAGACTATCTTCCCTCCACCTTCCTTGCATATCTTTCCCTTCAGAGTAATAAAACATTGCTCATCGAAAGTTAATTTATTATTATTTTCAATTTAGAAAAAGATCGTTCCACTATTGCGACTGTAACAGAAGCACTGGAAGCTATTAGGTGTATGCATTAAAAACTGGAAGTTTTAATGAAATTTGAGCCTTTGTTGTATTGTGTTGTATAAGTATTGCCCATCGCAACCCCCTTCTTTTTCCCACATTTTTGGTAATTTATGGACAAATGGATCGAAATAGGTGGTAATCAGAAGAAGCAAGGTCTGAGCTAAAAGGTGCGTGAGACAGAATTTTCCATACATTATTCTTCACGTAATTTGTGACCGGCGCCGCAATATGTGGTCTAGCTTTGAAAAATCGTGATAGAAAATGATTGACACGTATCTGGTCGCATACTTTGGCCGCTCTTTTTCTGCTTCAATGTGGGATCAACTTGGCAACAGCTCATAGTAGATCACACCTAGCTGGTCTCAATATATGCACGGCATGACCTAGGCCTCGTGCATAGTCGGCTTCGATATCAATGGGCCAGTCTCGCCTTTTTTGACATACACTTTTTTGCGCTTGAGATTATCGTAATGGATCTATTTTTTATCGCTAGTGACAATACGATGCAAAACGAATTTCTTTTTGCGGCGGGTGAGCAGCATTTCGGTCATGCAAAATCGTCTTTCCTCGTCTCTTGGCTTCAACTCGTATGGCACCCAATTTCCCATCTTTTGGTTGAATTTCAAATTCCAGGAAATTGTTGCTTGATCAACTCACAATGATTTTGCAAGTTCTTCTTGCGTGTGGCATGCATCTTGATCGAGTAATGCCTCTAACTCTTCATCTTAAAAAATTTTCGGCTGACCAGGAAGCTCTTTGCCCTTGATTTCAAAATCACTACTTTAAAAGCGACTCAACCACTCAACTGTGTTTTTGCTACGCTTACAATACAAATCCATGAACAAATCCTCTTTCAGCTGCAGTTTTGTTTGCAAAAAAGTGGCTCAACAAAACCTCCCGCAAAAACTGTTTTTTTCTCGCAAATTTGATCAATATTCTATCGTTGAAATCGGTTAGATAATTTTGACAGGTTTTTCAACAGACATTTATGTCCTTGATGTACTGTAACGCAAACAAGTAATGACATCTAATATCAAAATCCGGTTTTTATTGCATACACCCAATATTATTGAAAATTTTATAATTAGAAACGAAACAATTCGTCATGACAAAAAACAAAGACCACGGGACCGCATTCCGTGTTGCGGCGGGCTCCACATAATTGCAGTCCCCTGAAAGGTAGCCAAACAAGCTGAACCTAAAATGAAGAATTCTATACAATTATATCCAATTATAACTGGATAAGGGAGAGAATTAGCTCCATATAGCAATAGGAGCGGAGTTGAAGACATGGCCAGCGATATTTTGCAAAAAGTACAGGTAACTAGTGGAAGATTCTACTTTAACCACTGGCCACCAAACAACAGATGCATAACTAAGCAGTGCGAGAACCAGTCATTTGTAAATATGAAATTTTGAGGGATGAACTTCAAGAATTACCAAAAGCTCTACGACATTGCCAAAAATTAGTAATGGCTTTTAGTACTTTAAAACCCATATGATACTTTGAAGAATGTTTATTATCCAGGAAAACATCAAGGTGTTTGACGTTAGCTAAGCTACCCTTGCGCCTTGTAAATAAAACCATGTCGGTCTTAGACAGGTTCACATGTAAACTCTTATCCAGACACCATTGTTCGATAATGAGAAGAGCGTGTTGAGTTAAATCTTTGAGTGATAAAACCGGACTCACGAAGAGCAACAAAAAGTTCGTCTGTGACCAGAAGCCTCCACGCGAACATTCTTTTGGAAGCCATGACTTAAATAAAGAAATCCTCAGTCTCGCCTATTTTATCCACTTGATGCTCGATGTTGGGTTCGATATCAAATCTAGTACATGCATTCGTAATCGAGATGAATGTAGTATTATCAAAGGCCTCTGTAATATCTATAAAATTGCTCACAAGAACCTCGTTGTTGTGCATAAATCGTTCAATCCTTGTTACGAGTTCATGTAAGACAATCTCACAGGATTGCCAGCTCGGGAAGCATGTTGCCTATTACTCAATATTGGTTTCTAGTAAATCTATCAACAATTCTTTCTTAAGATTTCAAAATAGCCCGAAGCGATTCGGGGTCGGTGAAATGCCGTTCAATGATAAAACTTAAATTTAAGCTGATACTCGCAAGGAAATTGATCAAATTCACACAAAAAATGGATCGGGATGCTGAAACTCGAGTTCAATATAAGGACAAACAAAGAGAGTAATACCATAATAATCGAGGAGTACGGCAAAGATGCGAACTCTTACCAATGGTGTCCCTGATCGTTTTGGATTATATAATGAAATTGAACGTCATATCTCCCAAGAGGTCAATGATCTGGACTATGCATATGACACATGCCCCCTCAAACACAAATACTTAGACATGCACCTCAAAATACAACATTAATCAAATCTAATGATGTTGGTCTCAAGGTTAACATCAAAAAAACCAAGACGATGAGAATCATTTAACCATACCGATGCACATCAACAATGTCCAAATTAATGATATAAATGAATTTGTTTACCTTGGATGTACAGTAGTGAAAACAGGTGGGGCAGAGGAGAGATAAACATACGCATCAATAGAGCCAGACATACATTCAACATGTTAGATTAAGTTTGGAATTCTTAAATCTTGTCACGCAAGACGATACGTATTTTCAAGCATCGTGTCAAAGAACCAACAGGTGTTTGTAAACAAGTGTCTTTGACAATACTGAATTTTTTTTGGCCTAATATCAATCAGACATAGACTAAACGCTGAAGAATCCGCAAGAGAAATGAAAAGTATAGGAAGACCAGTGATTACATGAAAGATGTTAACCGAAGCGAAACAACTTGATTAATCATGGGCAGAGATAAACGCTCTAGTCTCCAACAGAGTAGGATTGTCCAGTTCAGTAAAACACGAATTAAAGATAATATTCTATGTGATCCGTAAATGTCCCTTACCGCGTCTAAACTGAGAATCGAACTCGAGACCACTGTATGATGAGAAACTCTCTTAACCAATAAACTACAACCGGCGATAAAGAATTGGAGATTTAGGCGGAATAATGTTTTCACATTATTGTCACTCTCTTCGGTTTGTATCATAGACGCCTCAGGCGCTGATCACAACATCAAACAACTAGAGTTTAGTCCAATGTAGAATTTTATTAGTTGAATTTATTCCATAAATTTTGAATGATTGGCCGCTTGCCACTGGTGGTGAGAGCTACGTCACTATAATCTTCACTTTACTTTTATCACCTTAACAATTCACTGGTTGCGTTATAATGATGTTGGTTTGCTTTTCAACTTATAGAGTTTTACTCTTTCGTCAGAAACGAGAACACGATTCCAGGTTGGATTCTAAACAGCTTCTCGTTTTTACCACTTCTTCATTACCCGCTTATTATAACTACTCGACTACTGACTTTTACGGCGTTAAGTGCATTGATTAGTAAGCAGATTTGTTACAATATATCGATTGGTAATATTTGATATGAAAACGTCATAAATCATAGGGTTGGTGATATTTCTACCGATGGTAGTTCAAAACTCATTGATTTACAAAAATCTGTGTGTCAACTCTTTGACTCATTATCAAGCGAAAACAGCCGTACTTTGGTTTGTATTGGTTGCAGTTATGATGGTGGCATATACGAGAGCAAGGAGACTTGGCATTATATTTCTTAGTGGATATGAGAGTCCTAGTATTGACACGTGATGGTACATAATCCTACCGCATTACAACTTCTTGTCTACTCTTCAAAATATTTTGAGCTTTTGATGAATTGTAAATTATCCCTGTAATTCATTCTATTGTGTCAGGTTCTTCAGGAGACCGGTCCAAGTACTTGATTGATCAGCACATATTTAAGCAGTTCTTACAGTATGTTAGAATAATCTAGTCTACTTGCATTTTTGCCATATATGAGACAGTGCCCCGTCATTACCCTTATAACATAAGGTTATAACAATTGTTCCAATCTAGTCACATTTAGCTAAGGTCAGTACTACCAATGGCTTGACGAGCAAGTTTATTTGCTTTTATATTCTCCGTGGCATTTTAAACATCCTTCAAAATCTGTCACCGTAAAATGCATGAAAATTACATTGTCACGTAACTATAGTCTGCAGCTTCCATTATCGGAATTATTAAAAACATTGCCGCTTCAATCGACCAGTTTTCTTTGAGGAAAGAATTAGTCAGAAATTTAGCTGGTAATGGAATGGCATAACTTAAGAGCTTAAGTATATAGTTGTGCTCCTAACTACTCCACTTATGTACACAAGGAAACTGAATTATCAGATTTTATAGAAAGGTTATAATGTTTAACGCTGGTCCCTTAATACAATATCCGAATATTGATAAAGGTATAATGACTAAAGCATAACACCTGTTTTGGTTTCCAGCTTAGTTTATTGTACAAGATAACACCGAGGCACTTTTTTATCAGGAAAAGTTAAATGAAGTCCTTACCTTTTGAACTTCTTAGTGAACAGGATCCGTTTCTTTGGATTTACAACTCCATCACACCTATTGGCTCAAGCAGTCGACCCAAATAGGTTATCTGTCGGTATCTTGCTTTCTAGTAGACCCAAGTGCTCGTATGATTGGATCGGTTCCGACATTTTTAAAAGCCCTCTCTTTATTCTAAACGGTTACCTTGGAGTATTTCTTGTGTTCTAGAGATTTTCAAAAGGTTATACGAGGAAGTAAATAGATATTTTCAAAGATCTTCTCTTACAGTATGTGTTTTTTCTTATTTCGATCAACACAATTAAGCCCCTGATAAATAGGAATTTCACATGAATGGACGATATATATATAATGGCTTATATATATTCAAAGGTAAGTTTTAACTAACAGAACTACATTTATCCTTGCTGCTCCAATGTTTGAGCAGAAATCCAGCTGAGAGCTAGACTATTTGAAGACCAATTCTCATGTTCAATGTTTTGGTGCTTTTTAGACTTAACTTGGTACCGATATCCCTGCAGCAATTATTTCCAGGTATTTAAGAATGTATACACCGTTTGAGATTGAGCATCCAATACTGCCTGCATCACAATTAATTCCGTTCATTTTAGCAGAACTAAAACTCTTTCAACATAACAATCAAGTCCACCAACGAACATTATAATCCACTCTATGACTATAAACAAAATTAATGATGGGAATAGAAATTTTCTTATCTCACCACATGTTGATTTTAATTCGTCGACGCTGACACCAACATAGTTTTATGTTTTCTATATAAATGCAGTCAAATGTCATATTGGAGTAGATAACATACTCGTGTATGTAGACGAGTAGAAGCAACAGGACGATTATTTTTCACAAACATAATGATAAATCTGTAACTAAATTAATTTATCATCTTGATTGACACATATTACTGTCTAATGACTAAGTGTTTCCACATACTCAAAACTTAAATCCAACAAATACTTTTTTAATTGCTTTTTAATGAGAGTGTTTTATATAATGCATTAAGAGGACCTCTACCAGATACTTGGTCTTTCTTAAGACATAAAGCTATACCGCGTATGAAACCTTTCAAACCACTCATATACGTTCTTCGCCTAACCGATGGTTTTACACACAACTGCCTTTTGTGTCATTCAGAACATACTAAGTTTTGGTCAGCACAGAGAATCGAATTCGAGATCGTAGTGTGATGAGAAATTTGTGTATACTTTGGCTGCACTTAAAATCAGTACTACTGTAAGAATGTATTTGACGTGCGCGTTAGCAAATTAAAAATATTTCCCTTTTTTTTGACATTATATTTCACTATATAAATTCACTATATAACTAAATTTCTTTTTTACAATGATCCCTTGATTTTGGCCGTCCTCTCCCCTTGCTCTTCCTCCACCTCTCAATTTAGCAGTCAATTTTGATTTTATTTTTGGGCGCCAGCTTGCCCGCATGAATGTGTAGCTCTCTTCAGTTGGCTAGAGACCTTCGGGCTGGGTGTAACAATTGGGAGGGAGGGGGTATTGTACTATTGAAATGGAAACGCTTTGTATATTGTAGCTCCAAGGTTAAGCTACAGTTGGTGTCGAGATGCAACCAACTTGTTTGACATTTGGCTGACGTATAAGTGTCACTGTCATAGGAAAATTTTTGTTCTATTTGTGGTGTTCTGTGGTGATTGTCTGTGTTTTTGGTTACAGTGAATTTGTGTTTATGTATAATTTGTTCATGTAATCAGTGTTCGTTCGTGTCATATTATGTGTATTTCACCGGCCAATCCACCTTTGTGTTTATCATATTTGTTCAATGTTCGATGTATGTGGCTTGGCATGTCTCGTTCATCTTTACATGAACGGATACATGGACCGCGGTATCCCCGACCGACCGGACACAGATATGTAGCTCTTATTTTGCCTATTTATGTTTGGTTATAATATTATCTTTTCTATTTCAGACCCCGTTTCATGTGGGACATGGAAATACCCAGAAAAATTGAAAAAGGAACTACAGGTATTTGTAAACAAGTGCTTTCGACGAACACTGAAATGCTTTTGGCCTAACACTGTAACTAACGTTAGGCAGACATATTACTGATACATAGACCTTTTACTGATGAACTCGCAAGGGAAAGGAAAGTGGCAAGACCAGCGATTATAATGCTATGACGAATCTCATCTGTTTGTATCACGATTATTGACGCCTTAGACGCCGTTCACAACTTCAAACGACCAATGATAAGTGCAGCTTACATCTTTATTAGTTGATCTATGAAATAAATTGTGAGATTTAGCAGCTTGCCACTGATGGAGGCAAGTCACTTTTCTACTTTACTTTTATCACCTTAACACTTCAGTCGTTAATATAAAACTTTGCGATTTAGCGATATAACACTGCATATTTATAAATGTAGTTTTGGTCGGTGTCTCGTGTTATCTGTTTCAACGTCTCGTTACTTAAACATAAAATGGTCTCCGGTGTTGGCTTCAAAACAGTTTCTACTGAGTAATGATAGATCAAAACTCGTAAATTTTCCAAAAATTGTTTGTAATAATTCTTTATCCCAGTATCAAGGCAAAACACCCCCATCAGACTTGCTTCATACTTGGTATCAGATTGTCTACGGTTAAAGAAATTCGAATACTGATTAGTCATAGTACGATCACAGTTATAGTCATAGTTCACGTAGCCTCCTCAAATTAAGGTTTATTTAGAATAAGCTACAACCGGCGATTAAATAAATAGCGGTCATATGATCAATTCCTTAAAGCACTCACCAAGTTGTATAACCATTTCAAACTAAAGTTTTTAAGTACTTTGTAACATGTTGTAAATACTTTGTATACTTTGTATATTCTGGAAATGCCACTTCAATTTTCTTAAAAATCTTACCAGAATACTTTTCTCAAACATCCTAAAAGAGTAGGATGATTGAGAAAATATAAGAGGTACACAAAGTATCTAATATCAACCAAAACAAAATATTTAATTGGGTAGGCTGTCGGTGAAATTTATTGTGACATTTGGTTACCGTTTAACAGACGTATTAGTTAATTTTATGGCACAGTATTTATGATTGACATTAAAATTCTTTCAGGTCACATTCTGATTGTTAACACATTCAGATAGACATTTCTTTGATTAATATTCTTAAAGCTTTTAAAATTTTCTTTATTTCTTGGAAATTCAAATAAAATTTTCAAATTTTACAAGCTTTGACTTTTTTACTTGCTAATTTATATTAGATTAATCTAAATTGTATAAGCACATTTGATTTTATAGTAGGAGGTTCAGTAACAACGCGGTTTTCATGATTCAATCCGTTTCTGGATATAGGTGTTACTGCTAGGCTACAGATGAGCAGCGCGAGATAAAGGCAATTCACTCTAAGTTAGTTTAATGAGGAGTGACGTTGTGCTGAAATATGGATAATCGGGTTTTATATCGTGTACCTCCATTTCTGGAATCATTCTGTTTTCCAACTGCATTTAAATTTAATATGATAGACCATTTGATCACACCCGCTAGTATGTAGAGATGTGCGAGTTGCACCATTACATCCGTGTGATATATGTGCCAAATCACAAGTTAAAGGCTGCTATCAACATTTACTTGAAGGACCGGCGTTTGGCGCAGGAGCTCTGCCAGTTTCAAGGAGCCAGGACTATTTTAAAGTCCGCCCTGCACACAATTAAAGCTTTAATTTAATCAAAACAAAAAAAAGTTATTTCAATTATAGGCAAACATTATTCAGGAGAGAGCCATCTGCTGTCTTTTGATTGTATTCAGTTTCTATTGGAGAATACTAGATGATACCTTAGCTAAACAAGGTATGGAGATGATAAAAAAATTACTATCCATCGAGCTCAATTTGTTTATCATAATTAATACACGATAGACCATATGAAAAACACCTGAACCGCAGTTAGAAGCGCTCGTAAAGCGACAGTTGAAGAAGACAATATGACAGAATTTTGTGTAAGGTAGTGTCATGTGTGGTTCCAGCACAGATCAAAAATTCTGATTACAACAATATAGATTGGATCCCATAGATCAGTAAGTCAAAAATGGTGAGAGATCGAGGTTCACTCTTCCAAAAATATGAAACTAGATGGCGCTGTTTAACCGGAAATCAAGTTTGTTATTTATGTTTGCTGTAAGTGATTGACACTAGCTTGTACTCTATACAAAACAAACTAGGAAGCTTAGCAATAAGTATAATTAGGTTGTACACTTAACTTTATTTAAGACCGCGACTATGAGCTCGAAAAAATAAAACAAAGGTTGGGAATCCTCTTGTCTGTATCATCTGTCTACGATAGTTGGAGCGAGAGGTACCGAGTTCGAACCCTGATAGGGGCGAGATTCAAAATGGACTTTTCGCCATCTGATTACGATCGGTGGTGTGAATGAACACATATATGACCCCATGTTGAAGTGCAGAACTCATGGACTAACCCAACTTCCATGTCAGTATTTTAGGTTGGTTTTACGTAAATCGGATCTATATCCGTTCGTCCTTCATTTGGCTGTAATGGCGTAAGGTAGGACGTAAATAAACGAACCGCGCAAGAATGAGTAGTGCTTTGAGCCCCAAAACTGATTGCAAATAAAAAAAACAAACAAACAAATTCTCTTGGTTAAATATATGTCGGATCAATAGTCTATCTGCGGTATCTATCAACTAAACTAAGTATAAAGTAATAACATTGTAGCGCTGAATATCGGTTCACTCTCCAGATTATGATATTATCAGTTCTAATCATGTTACTACAGAACCTATAATGTATATTGTGTTGATGACTGTTTATGGTGCCGTATAAAGTCGGTTGGTCATTTTCGAAGTTTCTCAGCTGTATTACAGCATGGTTTTAATTTCAGTTAAGACCACTTACCTCATCTCTCTTGAGCTTCCATTGAGTTTTACTCTGTTCACAATCTTTGAGGAGAACCAGGGTTATACAAATGATGTACTGTACCATTTATAAAATTTTGTTATTCTTCTCACTGCTGTTAAGTGGATTAATTAATTGTCGCTTGGAGTATGAACTAAATGATCGGTATCTGTCATAATCACTAAGTTGTGATTATAGTTCTTGGAAATTGACAAGTTTAATGAAAAACATAATGGTGTTGGAGCAATTTGGCCATATTGTCTAGTGCTATGCCGATGATCTTGTTCCAATAGTCCCAGGTAAACATATGAGTGTTTTATCGACATTAACCCAACAGGCATTTTTTATCACTTCTTCTGTAATTCTGCCTATCTTACCTAATATAATCTTACCCAACCTAACATAACGTAACGAAATGTAACGTGACGAACGAAACATTTTATAAGGTAACTAACCGTATCTTATCTAAGACTACCTAACCTTATCTTATTTAACTTACCCTAATCTAACCTCACCTAACCTAACCTAACCTACCATGACCTAACTTAACATTAACTAACCTAACCTATTCTAAATTTAGATAACCTCACCTTAGCTTATCTAACCCAACCTAATCTAAGCTTACCTAATCTTGCCTAATCTAATCGATTTCAACCTTATCTAATGTACCCTAAACTAACCTAACCTAACTTAATCTTACCTTACCTATCCTAACTTAATCTTACCTAACCTAACCTTAAATAATTTAACCTAACCTAACCTTACCTCACCTAACTTTATGTTACCTAATTTTACCTCACCTATTTTAATCGGATCTAATCTAGCCCAATCTAACCAAATATAATAAAATCTAATATAACCTAACCTAACCGGCTAACCTAACCTTACCTAGTCTAACCTTCCCTAACCTTACCTAGTCTAAGATTGTGAAATCTAACTTCATCTACTTCAAACTAATCTAATCTTACCTACTAGAAACAAATCTATTCTAACCTAATGTAACTAAATCTAACTTAACCTAACTTAACCTTTTTTAACCTTATCTAACTTAATCTAATCTAATTTAATCTAACTCGCCCTCATCTAACCTAACCTTACCTAACTTAAAACTACCTAAACTAACCTCACATAACTTACCTACCCTAACGTAAGCCTACCTAATATAAACTAAGCTAATCTGACCTTTAATCCTCATCTAAGCTAATCTTACCATATCAAACCTTATATAATGTAACTTAATAAAACCTTATTTAACCTAATCTAACCTAATTTAACCTAATCTAACCTAACCAAACTAAATCAAATCTAATTTAATCTTATCAAATGTAACCCAACCTAACTAAAAAACCAAATCTAGCCTAACCTGATCTAACCATACCTAACCTTACTTTAACTTACGCAATCTTATCTAATCTAATCTTAACTAATGTAACCTTATTAACTTTAATCCAACCTAATCTAACGTAACGTAATCTAATCTAACTTAATCTAATATAATGTAATGTGACCTAGCCAAACCAAACTTGACTTAACTTTACCTAATCTAAACCTTAAGTTGTTGAGATTCAATAAGAAAAGGAAGCTGTGTCAGGCAAGTACATCTAACCATAGAAATCAATCGGAATAGCTGGTAAAACAAACTATTTAAAAAAACCTCACGCTATCCGCTAGTATGTCCCAACTTTAAATTCCCTACCTCTATAAAAGCCGAGTACCTTTCAAATTTGTGAAAAACTAAAATAAAGGCAGAACCAAAATTGACAAATACAAGTTTATCCATAAAACAAAAAAAATTCAATTAGTCAATCTCATAATTCTTAACGTTCGAGCCGGATTTAAGATTATTAAAATTTAAATTACAAATTGATGAATAAACAAAAAAAATTACTCGTTGAAATCGGAAGATCCCTAAAACCGACAAAAGCTATATCTGAATATGGTCATGAACCATTAGGCATATGTACATTGCATAAAAACCAGAAAAAAATATAATTGTATATAAAAACATCCAAACCTCAAAATATTTTATAAATGCTTAGTTCTGTTAAAAGCTTATTTCAACTTTTCAAAAGCTTTTCGAATTCCGTACTTTTCGAATGGCAAAAATCTGCAAACTTTTCCTACACATCACAATTATTTTATTTTTATTGTGGAATTTTTTTCAACATAATTTAAGCTAACAAGCTCCCATATGAATAAAAGCATATAATACATACATAACATATAAAACAAAAAGCTTGTGGTGAATTAATTACGTATAACATGTGTAGCTTATTATACAAAAATTATATTTTATTTTTAGTTTACTGTAAGACATATCTGCTATACCTTATCCAATTTTAAAAATTAAAAATTTATTTTTATTTTATGGAAATTAAATTTTAAGATCCTATAATTAAATACGAGTACATATTACAAAGACACTCGGTACAAGATATGAAATCGAAATAATAATTAATAATAATTTAATATATAAATTATATTCCAAATTAAAAATATGGATAATAATTTATGCATAAGAAGTATGTTGGAATATGACTGAGGAAACAACCCTCGAACTGAGAAATAATTTAGTCCAAACATTATAATGTATAAAGGTAACATAATTACTTTTATTTTATATTATGATCTTATGGTCAGGTAACCGCACTCATGTAATAAATTTTCACTTCCGAGAAGAGTTTACGTTTGTTATATAATCCCAAGGTTCATGTTACAGCTTTCTTTTATGTACCAAAAGGATGAAATACACTTTCGATATACAAAAAGGTATGATTATGGATGCATCACTAATGTGGCACTTTTTAAGTTGGCCGTGGTTTCTCGTTTGGTCAATAACACTCAATGAGCTTTTTAACTTATATCACTTTTGTTACGATTATGTCGAGTTTCAATCCGCTATTTCAGTAAGCTTTTATTAAATATTATTTATCACTTCCAATGCTAACATACACATCTACACATAGTCTCTACACATAAACGAGCGAAAACAATCCTTGTAGAATTTTCCATATACAGTTAATATTTCTCTACATTTCGCAAACATTCCATTTTTCGTTATATTCGTCTCATTTGATTGAGTTCGCTATTTATTCTTCTTTCGTAAATAGTGGTCTACTGGGGGATTCATAATTGTCAAGTATAATTATTAAACTTTTACAGTTACAATCGGGCAATAACAGAGTATTATGCAAATACTTTTTGCAAAGGTGTTCTATTTCATACGTACCAGAACATCAACCGAAATATTTTATAATTTGCAACATAATGTAGGGCAGTATTTTATTGCATCGACAGATGCATAACAGTTCAATCTTAAAGAAAGCTAAGTCCAAGATAGCTACATAATACTAGCCCTAACTAGACTCACTAGTATTGAATTAGTTAATGACAATCGTTTCTTTGGTCTAGCGAAAACAGATGGTTGTACATACTCAAGTAAAAAGTATTGAAAGTTTCATTTATTGTAAATATATTGTTTTCCACAAGGTTTTCATCTTCGCCCTTGGATTTTTACCATTTTCATCGACGCAATCACTGAAGTCATTCTACACTCTAAAATTTTAATGTTTGCTGATGACCTCAATATATACAGAACTGTCGAGAACTTAAGTGATGCCGAGAAACTTCAAGAGGACATTGACAATTGAGCGATATGGTGTGAGTCTAATCTTCTTAGTCTGAACATTAATAAGTATAAGACTTTATCATTCCACCGGAAATTAAATCCAGTTTTAAAACATTACAAAGTAAACAATATGCCACTAAAGCGAGTATCACAGATCAAAGACCTCGGTGTTATTTTCGTGGAAAATATGAGGAGTAACAAACATATAGAACAATGTATTGCTAAATCTAATTCTATGTGGGGTTTTATTAAACGATGGACGGGAGATATTTATGACCTGAAGACAATTAAAATTCTGTATTTCGCATACGTGCGTTTGTATTCGGAATATGCTGTTACTGTTTGGTGTCGATTTTATGATGCAAACATCAGTAAACTTGAGGGTATTCAGAAAAAGTTTATCCGTCACTTAACTTGGAAAAGCGGTTGGGAGTATGATCATGAATTACCAAGCCATGAAAACCTGCATCGTTTACCACCATATCTGGATGGCTGCAAAACAAACAACATAGCAACTCTGGAAAATAGACGTGAGCTTTTAAAGTGTTCGTTTGTTGGTAATATTTTATTAGGTCACATTGACGCACAATCAATACTGGAAAATTTACAAATTAAAGTACCCAGAGACACCTAAGAAGAAATGAGTTCTTGCAAGTTGATGTCCATAGAACCAACTATGGTTCTAATGAACCGATTAACATGATGTGCAAAAGCTTTAATCAGAAAAATCACTTGTTCGATTTTACTTCTAGCAAGGATATCTTAAAACGAAGATTGAAGCAACACTTTGCTTCTTCCTGATTTTAATTCTAATGTTTATACTCCGAAATCGTTATTTATGCTAACCTAAAACCTGAAGTGGTAACGAAAATTTGAGGAATTGATTCAAAATATTGATTGAACTGATTTTGAGGTGTGGAATACATTGGTCAGTACTTAAAAAATGTTATGTCAAGCTTTAACTAGGCCAACCAAAATTTTTCAGAGATGTATGATATCCAAAATCTGAAAGCGTATAGCTTATCTTGTGGATTTCCAAAATAAGGTCAAAAATGTTACTCAACACAAAAATGGCTTTACATACAGTATGAAGACTCTTCACCATCAAAAGTGGTTCGCTGGAATTGATAGTGCTCGTACTAATGATGTTATCTTTTAGAGAAATAACGGATAAAATCTATGATATGTTACTGTGTACTCGGAGAGTTTAACAGCGCGAGATTTCTGAGATTATAAGCATTTAGATCGGAAGGAAAGGTGCACGATATCTTAGTGTAATATTTGAAACATGAAAGAGATCGTCTCCAGATTTCCCCCAGAAATAAATACGCCAGAATAGTTTTATTCGTATTTTTGGCGCGTGTCAGAAGAAGCATGTTTTGTTAAAGCTTTTTCATTCATTCATTGTTGTAAAAACTGATATATCACATAAACCAACTTGCATCCTGTAATGTGACCTCAGCTACTTAAAGCTGTAGTGGCAAAGGTGTCACGATGTCACTGTCTCAAATTAAAACCTTTTTATGCGGCTATATTCTTAAGTTAACAAGCTTTGTAGTTGTTAGGGCATCTGCAACTCTATATGATATCTAATTGGAATATACATTTTAGATTGTATGGATTATCACTTTTATGTATCGGTGAAATAAACTAGATCAACTGTTCTCTTAAGTAATTGGTCCTCATTGGATAGGACAACAGGTTTGATGTTATTCTGATAGCGTAACGTTGATAAATAATGGCAAATGATAACGCTCTTGAAAGTTTTTATGTGTACTTTATAGGATGTAGTAATCGTACTTTTTAAGACGAGCTTTTTATATTATATTTAGTATTGATTTTGATAAGGATTTAATATATTTTAAACGTGGTGCTTCTGCATTGCATCGTATCTCTCATACATAAACAACAACATATACAATCGTCAATCAATTATTTTTACTCCAAAACCACTAGCACAGATAGTTAAGTACTATACCAACCAAAATACGGCTAACGTTTAAAATATGCAGATCGTGACTAAACCTACGCTTATTGTGTTTCACTTTCTGTTGAGTTCCTGTAAACTCCGTATGCACTACCAATACCAGTATAAGACATCAAATTTTGTGTCCGGAAAAAAGGATATATATGGTCTTTATCATGACTTAAGTCTGACTTCAAGGGTGAGATTTCATTTATTTACAACAAACGTCAAAAGATCGGTTGTACAGCGGCTTTCGCGGAAGCCATATTGTTTATCTGAAACTATTTTATTTATCTCAAAATAATTCACTAGTTGTTGGTTAATGCATTTCTCAAAAACTTTAGCCAAGACTGGCACAATTGATATTGACCGGTAGTTTGAGGGGCCAGTTTTATCACAACTATACGTTTAAGGACCGGTTGCACCATCGTTCCAGAAGTTCGGGTAGTTTCCTTACTTATTAGAAGTGAGAAAAGTTTTAGTCAATTTGGAGCCAAGTCACTGGCGAGCTCCTTCAATATTCGAACAGGAATTCCGTCAGATCCGATGGTCTTACTTATGTCCATTGCCTTTAGGTCCCTGAAGACAATTTCCTCTGCGATGTTCACATGATCCATTTTGGAACCCCAATACGTAATTGACAGAGGCGTAGTTCCATCGGGGACAGCTAAGATCGAGTTCGAAGACACTTGCAAGTAAGTCGGCCTGCAGATATGGATCCACCTCCAAAACACCGTCTGCATACTTCAATGTTGATATATATGTTCTGGAAATAATGGCAACCGATGCGACCATCTAGTAAAAGTTGCGATCGGAGATTTTCAACTCGGAAGCCTAAGCGGATTTTTTAACAGATGTTACGTGCGGCCGTATATTCTTGAAAATAAATTTTGTTACGCTTTATATTTCTTGTGAGCAGATTTATTTTGTCTGTCTGCTTTGGCGGCTTCTTTTGAAAAGATTTTAAAATAAGGATTGGAATGGGAAAAGGATGATGGGATATATTTGTTCATTCGTTAACGACACGAATGTTATAAAAACAATGGCTCACTCACGGGAAATATTGAAAAAATGACCGGAACCCATTTTTGTCAGCCTCGCTAAAATGCCATATAGTCGTCTTGGCTGCTGTCTAAATTCTGGTGTAGTTTCGACAGATATTTTTACGGTTATCAGGTTGTGGTCAGTATTTCCAATTCCACATTGGAAGATTGTAGGATTTTGGCTATCAAATGTGGAATCACTTACAATCTGCCACTCTGTCACACAGTTCGTATTTTGGTGATTCACCCATTCTTTATGGTGGCCATTTAAGTCACCAATCTTAATCAGGATGCTGATTGCGAATGTCTGTACGTTTGTCTGACAAAACCTTGAAGGAATTCATAGTTTCTGGGGGATCTATACATATATAAAGTAAGGTTAAAAAAAGGATTTTATTAGGAAGTGATATTTTAAGTACAATAGTTTGAGCGTAAAAATACGAAAAACCATCCCAACAAAAAAAAATTAAATAATAAATTGAACGTTAATAACGAGTAAAAATTAGAAAGAAAAATAAAATTAAAAGTTTTACGGATGTGGGTGAAGCCCAACAATCCAACCATTTAAGTTGCCTCTTACGACAAGCAGTGAGTACTATGGTGAAATTCTAAGCGTTCCCCCAACCACAGGGGCTTTTGCTATCCCTATCATGCTTGAATCGAATATTTCACAGCTTGGGTTATGGATTGATAAAAAAGCTTAAAGTTTTATCTTCGAAATATCTAACTCATATAATATAACTCATGTATAACTCAATAATATAACTCATGTATTAAGACCAAATGTATTGAAATAGAAAATTAACTGGAATCCAATAGTTTTAACCTCATTTCGTACCATTCCACCATCGAATCAAGAAAGATGCAATTTACGTATATTTTTGTAATCCATTGCAAACTACTAAATGTAATAATCGAAAGCACATATATAGTTAGGTACTCGTATATGGAACAAATTGATAATTTCGTTTACAATTTACCGTAATCAACTATTGAAACATCATTCAATTGCATTTTCATTGCAATGCTGCCATTCAGTATATATCGAGTAGCACAATTAAATTAAGAAGAACAAACTACTGTGTGTATCGTTTTTGTTCGAGAGCTTCGGGGTAAAACTATATATATTTACCTTTCGTCTTATTAAATATCTAAGATAAACATTATTTTGTCAACGTCTAAATTGTCTTCTTGAAAATTTCAAGAATTTTTGTTTTTTTTAATTAAAATAATTTAAAACTTTGAAAATAGTTTGTCTTTAGTTTACACAAAAGTGCACATATGTACCTATATGTTAAGTCCCATCCCATAAGTTTTGAGAAGATGTATATGTTTGTGACACCCTATATTGAGGAAAAATTGATGGTGGTTACACGTACGAGTGTGTTAAGCAAGAATAAACAATAAAATTATGAAAATTGTATAACGAGTTTTTCTGTTTTACAGCACGTGCGTTTTGTTGCTGGATTTTGCCTTCCAACCACCGCCGCAAGAAATATATTTTAATTTACTTAAGAAATATAAAATTATGTAAATCTTTTTGTTTTTGTATATTATATTCGATTTTGCTGTTTCTTCTTATGTACTGATAACAGTGATAAAAATTGGATCAACATAAATATACATTATGTTTGTTCGCGTTTGGCGCTGCTTTCAAAATAATTAATAATTATTTGGTTTAAATTGTAACCATCTCGACACATCCAATTCATTTTGAATCAACCAAGATGTATGTATATCTAATTATTGTCAGAAGACTTTACAAATTCTCGTTGAACAAATTTGCTTCGGTGTTAACAATAACAATCAATCAAAATCCGTAAAAATAAATTGAAATGTACTCGTATACAATTATATTCCCGTACTCATTTGGCGGAGGTATTTAAGGAGTGATTCTTCAGAATTTTTGTACAATTATATATGTACAATAATTATGATTAATTATTGTAATCAACAGTTAAAAAGGAGAAGCGCAGAAAAGGGCACAAAAAAATGTTTTTCCTTTTCTACCCATTTTCTAGCAACGGCGAGATACGTACACGCACATAATAAAAGTGATATTGCGATTCTATCGAATTATTCAAAAGAGGTTAAATCTTATAATTCATCGTTATGAACGCCCTTCATGTAGCCGTCAGTTATTTGTGAAAACCGTTTATATGGTATAAAGCGATTTATTTTATGGTTGAATCAATAAGTCAAAGTTAAGTTGGGAAATTTTATTAAAAAAATATTTTTCCGAATTAAATACGATATAATGGGACCGATTCACTTCTTATGAAACATGAGTTGGCTAATGAATTCTGAAGGTTACTGATGGTACGGATCTGTAATCCTTTCCACCATAAGACATTTTATAGTACTGAGCAAAAATGTAACTTGAATAATGGCAGGTCTAATCTACATAGGTACGGGCACTGATTATTTCCAAGCGACGATTCAACCTTAAAAAAATATGACAGACATTTTTTCATCAAAAACATCAACTTTTGGGGTGTAAATCCATTTCATATGAACTCGTGGATGCTATACTAAAATATAAGGACTCAAAACTAAAGCGAGTTTAATTTGAGGTACTAGAGTCATAATGCAGAAATTGACCAAAACAAAGCCTTTCAATTATTCTAAATTACTGATTTAGGAGTTAACGAGCTCTAGCAGGAAATACTACGTCACTTGGCTCAAGTACTTAACGTATGTGGTGAAGATACAGATCGATAGGGCTTATAGTTAAGATTTAAGTATTTTGATTTCAGTGATTGAATGAGATGATTTGAAGCTGTCCTAAACGTATATGAACTAAGCTAATATTAAAAATATTATATCGTATTAATGTCAAACTTTGATCAAGATCTTATATTTGTAGCAAAGTAGTGACACCCTGTTTTGATTAAAAGGAGTTTTTAACAACGTTTTACTTAATCACAGCTTGCACTGTAACCGAACAAAAAACTACAAAAAACTACTCCAAGTAATTTCTACTCCATAAGAGGTAGTTTACGGGTTATACTATTATTAGACACGGATTCTTTAGTAAAGTAGATTTCGAATCAATGATAACATTTGGGATCAGTTATATATTTTGTATGGCAGTCGATGATCATCAGAAGTGACAATCTGACTACTAATCCGAATATTATTTTCTCTGTATGCAAAAAATTTTCAACCCGTTGCAGGGCATAGATATATAGTTTTTTGTGCGTATTCCAATATTTTGAACGTTCAACGCATCTTCGGCTTGTTTTCACGACGGTGGGAAAGTGAGTTGCAAAAATGCTAAACTATGGGTTTTAAGTCTAACGAATTCGTACGCTAAAATCATTACAAATTTAGGCAGAGATAGTTGTTTGCAATGTAACTCGGCATAAATTATTCAAAATCTACCACTCCAATCTACCACTCTCAGCCGATAATAGTTTGATGAGAATATGCCCACTTTTGTCGGCCTAATTAGTTATTTGGGTTATATGGTCACGTTTGTACTTGTTGGTTGGCGGTTTTTATAGTTTTCTTAAGTGTTAAGTCCAGATTCCAATTAAGACTAAGATGAAAAATCGTGCTCGTTTTCATTGAACATCTTCATGTTTACCGTTTTTTGTGGAATAATATCTTACCGATATTAACCTGCCTGCTTCATCACCTCTCCGTAAGCCAAAATGCTAGCTCTAGCCTAAAAATAGCGGTGTACCATTCGCACTGGATCAGTAAGGAAACTGAGATGTGTAATGGCATGTGCCATTAAACACACGATTGATAATTCTTTCAAATATTTGAAGCCTTTTATCGCACTCCATCAGCAGTCAATCTTCTTCTTTCACATCTATAAATGAAATCTGGTTAATAACCTATACAAATTCAGTTTATCCGCATTTGGAAGGTACTTCAGTCAAATCACTCCCTTAAACGTGTGATTACCACTACTGAAATCAATTGCGTCTTGCCTTTTATCAGGTTTTTGGTTTTGGACTCGTTTATTTTAGACAACGGAAGGAGAATACTGTTTAGTGGGCAAGAACTTCTTTCAGTCCGTTGCCACTTAATAAACTCCTTCAAATTGATCGAGCCAATGCATCATAAATATTTAGTACTGGTTCTTTCTTCCAGTCACGGATAATTACCTCCGCCAAAGAGGTAATTATTCTGTTCAATGGAGAGTTACACCGTTATAACGGGCCACTTGTCTTATTCTTTAAAAGCTTAATGTCGCTATACCAATCGAATAAGGTCGAAAAAATAGTTTGGCAAAGTTACCTATTCGAAAAGAGCTCTGAAATAATTCAATTTCCAGGTGAACCTTTTTTTTTTTACCTTTTTATGACCTTATTGAACAAATCGTAGGATGAATCCACAATAATATCTCAGGTTAAATAAATTTTGACTGGGTCAGATCAATTTTGATTTAACACTCAAGTTCTCATCCTGACCCAAATGGCAGTTAACGAAGGTCTTAAAGTATGGTATATAGCCCGGTAACTCCTAAAAAACACAAGGATTGCACTCATTGATGATTTTCTGCACAACATCGCGAGGAATATATCCGAAAAAAAGTGAATGGCATCGACAACAGAAAATCGATACCTCCCAAAAGTGTTCATTTCATTAGACTGGTTAACAAAATCGCAATATGTTATTATTGACATTATCTTGATATTTTCGTTGCGTGTCTTCATTTATCAGATTAGATTGGAGATCAAAACGATTTCATATCTTGGACAACCCGAACCCGCTCTTTGAAATCACATCTTCAAGTTGGCTCCCGGATATTTTACGTGGATGTGTCCATGATGTCTGCCAGCTCTAGCAATAAACTAACCAATCTGATGTCGTGATCAAGTACAAAGGCCATCAGATTGTACAAATTTTTGTAAAATCAGGTATATCCTGTGGATGGGTATATCAGTGAGCGAATGCATTACAACAATTGAGAGTTTGGCCTTCAGACAATCGAGTTTAGTAGGTAGCCACAAGTTTAAGCTGATATTATTTCATATGCATATGGTATGAGATTATATGTGTTTTTTGTAAAGTATCTACACGTTCCACATTTCGATCCTTAATTTCGTGTCCGGGTACTTAAGTTGGGGTCCAATGTTATTTTGGCGAGATTTGATATTTTTGATTTTGTTGATTTTTTTATTTAATTCGGTTTATATGAATTCAAGTCGTCAGGCTATGTATTGAGTCGTGACTTTGGTGGTTTACGAAACATTAACGTAATTGAGCCGAGACAACATTGTCCTTATCTGACTGAGGTCAGATAGAAAATCTGACTGAGATAGAAAATCAAATTTTGCGTTGCGACTTAAAACCCAGCATGGTGTTTCTTATTTCTATACAACTCGACCATTTGGACATGAACCTTGGAATGGATGTTAAAAAATTAAAATTACATTATCAAAACGAGAATAAAATAGTAAAACAGGATATACAAACCTGTTGTCCGGTTGGTCGAATATACCTTAGTCCATATATCCACTTCTTTAGCCACGGGTCTGACAAAGAAGAATGAAATTGAAAATCACAAGCTGAAACAAGAACAATGCAGTGGAAAAGCTATAGTAAATGTTCTGTACCGAAACATAGATGGCGGAAGGAGAGCGGGAAAGATATCTTTAAATTTATAATAGGCAATTTGTCAGGCGGTGATAAAATGAAAAAAAAAGAAATTGTAGAGCCACATTGTCGGTGTGGTCCGAACAAAATTAACATTAAACAAGTTTGTAACAAGTGGTGACAAGTGCCATTAGGGACGAAGAGATGAGATCGAGTGGAACGCGATTAAAGAAGAAACAGGTTAATACCATGTTTCTTTCCTTTGTATACCTCGTTTCAAATTCCCGTGTAAACAACTTTCAATATTTCTAACAGCGTAACCCCAGTTAATACACCCAGAACAAAGCCAATCGAGGAGAGCTAGCTCTGTTTCATTCAATCTGGATTTCTCCAAAATCTGTATTCCCCAAAAGTGGTTTTTTATTAAAAATTATCGTAATAAAACTTACTGTCTTTGGTCGATAAAAAAAATTTCTTTTTTGTAATTCGATCAAAACTATAAAAGTCATCTTGAGTCATTTCTACACCTCGTTGCATTATGTTAGCGTCAGAAGCTGCTACAAAATTGTATCAATCACGGGGATAACAAATACGGGCTAAAGTTTTTTTTCTACGGTCGCGTGGTCTGTACCATTTTTTGCAATTTTTTTCAATATTTTTCTCGACCATTTATATTTTTTTTGATACTCAATTGTAATCCGAACTATCCGAGTAATCTGAAGATATGTAATTTGGGTAATCAACACTATCGTCAAAATTATGATCCTCATTTATGTTGTTAAATTGGTCCTATAACGTGCTGTCCTGTGTCGCGGTCGTGGTTTGGGTAGACAACCAAAAAAAAAACGATAATTACCGTTTGGGCGCTAGTCTACCAGCACGTGTGTCCGGCTTTGCACTGTGTTTGAGCGAGTGGACTCGGGCGGGGTATCACAAAAAAACACCACGCAACTCGTCGGAAATCAATCCGATGTGGAAAAGAGGGAAAGTGTAGGGTCGGATGGTATTTAAAGGAAAAGAGAAAAGCGGGAAGTGGGATATACACGGAAAGCTCACCTGTATCGTCGTCGTACAGTCCACTGCAGCTAAGTGACCGCTATCCCGCTCGTTTCTACCATGACGAACGGTTCAGTGACGGAATGAGTATGTACTCTTACGCGTTCTTAACACAGTTGATACTAAGTCTCTCATTTCTATATTTTTTTTAGAATTCGATCACATCAACCAAAAAAATATTGTTCACAGTTTATGAATGACCACACCAACAAAAATTATCAATCACCATTTATGATCATACCAACAAAAAATTTTCTCAAAGTTGGTGAGCACTGATCACACTGGATTCTAATTTCACCTTTGATTATCACACTCCTTTTTTTGTCTTTATTAACTACGGAGGTTTAGATTCTCGTTTATTTTATTTATTTTTCACCATCACTCATCAGATTTGAGTTTGGATGCGGTTATCACTCATTCCACCGTCATCCAATTCCATCCGTCACCTTGGATGGTTCCAATCGTTCTCCCTATTTTCTGCGTCGTCACCTCATTCGTTTTTCTATATCTTCTCGCACCTGGTTGGCGAACCGAGAACTTTACACCTTAGCGGCTCGAGGTTTCGTGACATTTCGAAACTCTCGAATGCTTTTGTTTATCACATCACTTCTGCCATCTAGCTTTCACAAGTTGATTTACTCTACCTTAATCGTGACCATCGATTCGTCTCTCTGCTATGGGCACCTCTCGTGGTCTCTCACAGCAAATGTCACACGAAGCAAATAAATACCAAATTCTTAAAATGACAATCGACAACATTTGTTAGGTTCTATTTTTATTTTTAGCTGTTATACAAGTGAGCTTCGTATTTGGATAAGGTAAGATTTAGAGGGCGTATAACAACATCGGGTGTCACCAATCGATTCTGCGTGGTGACTGAGTGTGTTCGACCGAGTCCAATCTGTAATGCTACAGTCCTCGTTTTTTTTCCACACCGTGTTCATGTTCGATCTAATTTTCGTTGCGGAATGGATTTCAATATTTCTTACATGGAGTTCTGTTATAAATCCAAAAGTGAGTGGTGGCGTGGAAACTAAAATGAGCCAACTTTCTTTTGAAAATAACTTATCGCAGAAAATGTAGGTAGGATAAAACGGCAAAGAGTAAAATTCACTTCTAACAAAGGTGAAACCGAAAAAAGCTGAAATTTTTTAGAAAAAAAAACCTCACTGAAATGTTAGGTGAAACCCTGACGCCAGATTTAAGAGAAATGGACAGTAGTTAACCCTATATGGTTAATAGTACTGCCTTCTTTATAGCGTATAGACTCCATTCCAACACCAAACCAATATTTATTTCGTTCACTATACAATAAAATAGTACAAAATACAAGATTTCATTTAACTTTATTACTCATTGAAACTTTTTCGATCCTTTTACAACGAATATAGTTTCGACTTTCACGAAAACCAAACAAAACGAGAAAATCAATAATAAAAAAAATTATACCTTTATCAAGTATTGTTGCATGTTGATTCGATATATTTTGTAGTGCCAACTACTAACGATTATGTTGAGTTTTTATTCGAAACATGCAACAGATCTTTTGTGGGCTACACCAACAAAAAACCACTCAAAATATTATAAAATTTCACTCAAGTTGAAAACTGTTGGTCGTCTACTCGTTCTCTTCCGGGAACGAAGTAATACACTCAAGTCGGAGAATTTTCATTATCAATATTAATTAAAAGTAATTAATAATAATTAAAACGAAAATAAATAATGGAATTTTTTTTATATATATATTTCAAATTTATTTAATTTTCGATAATTATATAAAAAATTAATTTATATTTTTTTAGGAGATTGAAAAAAATTTATATTTGTAAATAGCAAAAAAAAAGTTATTTATTTATTATTTATTATGTATAATCGCTCTATATATAATATAATAATATTAATAATAATAAAAATTAGATGTGCGCATGTCTTAAAGGTGAACAGAGCACTTGTATGCCCAGGGAACAAAAAACAAATATAAAATTATAAAAAAAAAACTTTTCCTTTTTATTTTTATTTTTTTGTGTTAATAAAAAAAAGCGGAGAAATACCCAGTTTCAGTCGAGCTTTATAACGGGTCGCATATAAATTGGGAATCGAGGAAAAATATTTATTTATAATTTAAAAAAAAAACATTTAATTATGAATAATTAGTTTTAAAATTAAAATTAAATTTTTTTTATCAGAATTCGAGTTTGACTTAAAAAAAATAATAAATTCTGAAAAGTGAATTGAAATGCAAAAAATTTAGACTTTCGACTGAAGAGCTTTTTTTTTGTTGGTTTCTTGAAAGTGCGCAACCAGTGTTTCTTTTTATTTATTTAATTTTTATTGTAATGTGAAAAAAATGTTGTACATAATAAAATATATTTAATATTATTATTTGTATATAAATAAATAAATTAATTAAAAATTATATACTATTTTTGTTGTTGTGTTTTATGTTAATTATTAATTTATATATGTGAATTTTGTGCGAATCCTAAATTAAAAAAAAAAGGATTATTGAGTGATTTATTTATGTGTATTATAAACTTGGATTTATATAGTTGAGACGTACGTTTGTTGAGCAAAACAAAAGGTAAACTATACAGAGCTTTTACGAGCTTTTCTTTATCCTTCATACATTCATTATATACAGTATTAATGGATATATATATAATTTTTAGTTTGTAATCGATATAATATATCGCGCTACAGGTTGTCGCTTTATACTGTGTTGCAGTAATAAAATACAGATATTCACGTACTTTGGAAAGGTTTTGGCGTACAGTGGATTTCGAATGAAAACATTAAAATTAAAATTTTATATATAAGTAGTTTAAAAACGTGATCTCACATTTTATGAGCGTTTATGATCGTAAATAATTTTTTTTTATATACATAAGTGTGTGTGATTTGAGGTGTAAAATAATGATAGGGCCTCTAACGTTTTATACAAACACTATATAGGAAATTTTTTTATACGATATATTATAAATTGTTTTTCTTGGAATTTAATTTAATTTATTTAAAATTATAATACTCTAAATTCTTGGATTTTTGAAATATTAAACCTTTTTTTTGCATCGAAGTATTATTTATTCATTTGCTTGAACGGAAATTTTTTGTAGAATTGTGAAGTATTTATTCAAGATTCTTATAATTAAAAAATTGTTGGGATTATTGTAAAATAACACCTTCACGTTTTTATGAATGAGGAATTTACGATTTAATTTCCGTAAATAAAGGGTAAAATTCTGTCGTCCCAAAATATTAAGCAATCTCATTTAATGTAGGTTTAGGATATTATTTCCTAGCCTGCGTATAGTGGCCAGCCTGTTCTCACAAAACTATACTTTAATCAGATGCAACATTTAATAAAGCTTTTTCTTCATCCTAATTCTAAACTGCTAATATGTTTGAGCTTTAAGCTTTCATATCCCTAGTTTTGCTGCATCGGGATTTTATCAGAATTTGCCATGAAGAGTTGGTTTGATTAAATATTTTTCTGAACAGTAAGTTTCAATTGAATTTGAGTGTTTCGATATCGCTAAATATTGTCTGTCTGTCTTTCTGTTTATATATCTTGCAACCTGTTTTGGCTTCGCTTATTAACGTCCAACCTTACTCGATCGCTAAATATTTTGATTTTTTCAATGTCTCTCAGATTTTGAAGGTGTTTGCACAAGATGGTGCGTTAATAGGTCGCCTTCTAGTCCTCATGTTGATGAAAAAATGCCACTTCAGTAAATTAGCGTAAACATGGTTAAGATCCATTTGTTAAAACAAAGCTTAACGAAATAATTTTTCGAGCTTTTTTCGATTTCCATACAATTGTGTTATTTTATGTTATAGTTTCATTTTTTCTTAAGGGTAGTTTGAACTAAGTTGAATTATGGAAAGATCTGAATTGATTTAAATCATGATCTCAATAAGTTTATTTTGTACTGCAAAACTCTCTTGTGAAAAAGTTGTCTGTAGTTATAGGTTTATCTTTGTGAACTTATGGAGCGGATGTTCGATGACCTAAATTTTTTACATCGAAATAGATAGACCGAAAGTCTTCTATTTATTTGCTTAAATAAAGACAGCTTAGAACAATAGGAAAGAGTAGTGTATCACACAAATTTAGAGGATTTTTATCTTCCGAACAATAACATGTTGTCGTTCTGTAATACATGCCCTTAGGACAAACGAAGGATTTACACCCACTTTTGGATAAATTTAAAATATTTATAATTTTATGTTTATGCTACCAGTATCTGGTTCAACATTTGCCAAAGTCTTCAAAACGAATTGATTTAACCTAATCAGTCTTATCCAATTTTTATGATCTTATTTTTGTATTACATCTTAAGGGCACACCAAAAAAATCTTTACGAATTTTACACCTTGGGCTGATTCTCTTTCATTTAGTGGAATGTCATTTGGTTAGAAAAGCTTATCTGGCCATTGTTAAAATAAAAATTTCGTCTTAATATTATACTCATAGGCTAAACTATTGCGTGCGAATGACAAGTTTGGGCTATCCTGTACGATTACCTGGCTTTTCATTCCTTTTTTTCGTTTATTTCTATATGCCATCTGTTTTGGGGCTTAAGGCACTCCCAACTCTTCCGCAGTTCGATTAGTTACGTCCTTACCTTACGCTTTGCAGCCAAATGGATTCTGTACTCCAACGGGGGTCATAGTTGTGTTCATTCGCACCACCGATCGTAATCAAGTGGTGAAAAATGCCATTTGCATTCTGTTGCGATCGGGATTCGAAATCGGTACCTTCCGCTCCAACTGCCGCAGCTTTAATCAATAATTTATGCGTAATCGTCTATATTTACTGACAATATTATACACGGGATCGAACTTATCCTATACGTGCAAAACAACTGATTTATTCAATTGTTGATGTTCTCGATTTCTCCAGTATGCATTTTTTTAAATTCAACTCAAAAATTATTTTCCATTTACAATGATCGGAACGATCCAAAAAATTATGCTTGTCTTATGTATTTTGACAACAGTGCCTACGTCTGTATTCGTTTCACTTGAATCACAAGTGAAATACAAATTTTGATGAGAAGCTTAAATTTTAAGTCAAGTGCAAATTTCGCCACTTCATCACAGGTCAGAATGTCTACTCATTTGTCGCATATATATCTTCCGAATGTGTAGGTTAAACTATTCTATTGTACATTGCTCATTAGAGCATACAATACAAGAAAGATCCGAACTAGGATGTGATGTAGAGCTTCAATTTAGAAACGGATAAGATATCTATAGCCTGTAGATCTGGAGAATTTCTCCATTAGGATACCTTACTTAGTTCGGTCACCGAATCATGTCTTAAGTTGGTAAATTTCTTAGGTGTTTAGGTGATAATCGTGGGACTACTAAATTGCTAAATAGTTTGATATAGAATAGCAGCTTAACAGCTGTCTTGCGTTGATAAAATTATATCTTATCATATAAAAGCATGCCTATATATTGAAAAACTGTTAGACCAATTATTTGTACTATTTATCAAATCCTTAATTCTTATTTGAAGTATCAGTATTAACATAGGGATAAAGTTAACTTAAGTGTGAACTGAAGCCAGTCATCCAACCTCAAATTTATTCCTTCTGCTTTAATCGACAATATTAAACTTGAATCATGGATTAATTCATAACGCTACGTTTAATTTGGATCATCACAAACAATGATAATTAAATCCAAGATGAGACTCTAGAAAAGGACGAAACTGTGGTAATTAAATACACCGACCAACACTGTCAATATAGTTCCATACAAAGTTCCTTTGGGCAAAGCAATATTATTTGGGGTCTACATCTCTGTCAAACCAACTACTTTAACGCATGACGGCAAAAAGTCTTTACCTTTCTTCGATACGGTTCATTTAAATTAAACATTTACTATCAATTACACAAAAGCTTCAAATTCGATTAATCTCCGATAGTGAAAATCAGCCGTGAAATCTCTGATTTTTGATTTTTTACTGTCGTTTATTTCAACCCGATAGGTTTTGCTTTGCTGGTCGAAATCACCAAACACACTCTTTAGTGTCACTTACGTCCAAATACATAGCTAATATCAAACCGTCGAACAAAAAGAAACAAAATAAGGAAATATGTTGCGCAACAAAAGTTGCACCATTTCACAGACCGAATACCATCACCAATTACACAACAAAAAGAAACATTACGATTTTTAAAAATTTCGATCTGTAATTGAAACAAAATCTTGAAAGTTATGGATAATCAATATTTGTCTATGCAATTTGGACGCAAGTCATTAGTCATATGTCGAAAAAAATAGATGGTAATACGAAGAAGTTGGGAAAGTCTGTGTTACAGTGTATGGTGACGATGTTGTATTGGATGTGAATGTGCTTTATCATAAGATTTAATTAGTAATAATGACAAAATTTCAACATATTGGTGTCCTTGAGAATTTAAAGCTTTTCAGGATTTTTGAGGTCCTCAAAGCTTTCCCCATACTGCGAGGTTTTCCTTAAACATTTTATCTTATTAGCATTTTAAGCAAATCGATTATGGATATTAACCCAATTAAAGGTCTCTATTTAATTAACCCGCTTAACGCAAAGGAACATGTAACACTGTACGTATGTATATATTAATTATATCAAATATCTTTGTTACGTGGTAGCTTATTGAAATTTGATCTTGCTCGATTCTTAATCAATTCTTATGGGAAACGTTGGAGAAATTGAGTTGGCATTTCATCTTAGTATCTGGGCTTATGTTTTTCTAACCATTGGACATTTTTTAAACTACTTGATTCATACTCCCATTTGTTCTGTGTATCGTCTGGTCTTCTGCATCGCAATCACTGTATCACTTTCATGATATGAAGCTTCGGTTTTGAACGTTTTGGATTGCTTAAAGTTATATACAAACTAATTTAAACAAAATTTGTGACTGGAAGGCCAATAGTTAGGCTCTCGAATATGTTCAGGGTAATTTTCTGTGTACTTTTCATTAGTTATGTCTCAATAATCGATTGAGCTGAATTACATGTTAAAATCGTTCTTCAACGCATTGAGCTTTTGAGCTTTTTTAATTATGTGTTTTATGATAACACACAAATCACTAGCTAGACGATCAATTGTCTCGATTGACCAAATACGTCTGTTGATATCACGGCGCGAATCAACAAATAAAAATGTTGTTGTTAAATTCCAAATTAAGCTTATGAATTGTGAACTACGAAAAATAAAATTTCCACCCACCGACATTATAGTACATAGCCACGGTATAAAACTAAAATAAATGCAAACAATAAATCGCAAGAACCCACAAACAAATAAACTTTCTGATGAATAAAATCTAAATTAATTTATTTACATTTTCTTCATTTTTCCGTTCGTTTTTCATTTCGCCATGAAATTCTAAAAAAAAACCCAACAAGTTACAGCATCCACCCTATACACACAGTAATAAATTTGCTTTTTGGTTTACAGTGTCTCTCACTATATGAGACAGCTACTCGAAACGATTCAAGCGAGTGTACTACAATAATAAACTTTTAGAAAATAGAATAACTCTTCGTGTATACATTCCATATACCCGAATTAAATTTGCATATTTAATTAAACGAATAAAAACCGAATGGATATTCAACACAGGAAATACAAACAAATAACACTACGAAATGATGAAATCGAGGAAAACCGGAAAATTTTCTACTGTCATCTTTGTTAATTATTTTATTTAGCACTTTTCTTTGTTTTCTTTGTTGTCGTTGGTTTAAGTGTTACTGTGCTATTTTTTTTCATTTTCACCTTGCATATCCCTGTTTTCCTTCCTAGAAAATCAATTTCGCTCGTGTATGTACTAGTATAAAATTCGTTTATCACCATCACCACCACAACCGCCGACGCCACCACAACAAATATGTTTGTGAACTGAATCGAAGCAGAATTAATTACGAATAAATATTTAACTTGAGATCAATATTTGTTGGTTTTTTGCGGAAGATGGGAGATAAACAAGTATTCTATTTTTAGGATATATCATTAGATTTTGATTTGATTAATTTATATTCAATTTTATTTATTGTATTAATTATATACCACAGCGGATATTAAAATCTTGTGCGCCGACTTTCCATAGTCACGATTCCAATTTTGTCTTTCATTCTAAGAATCAATCTAATTCAAAGTAAATAAATATATTATATTAAGGTTGTGAATGTGGAGTCTCGAACACAAATAATTTCTGTAATTTTAAATTATATTGATTTGGTACGTGTTGAACACAAATTAATACGTACATCTGTGTAAAATGACAGTCACAATGCTATGTTAAACTTGAGAACAAGTTATCGAGAACTTTTTGATTCGTTCTGGTGTTCGGCAACGAGATACGCTTGCCCCGATACTTTTTAATCTCATGTTGGAACATCCTTCGTGAAAGTAAACCAATATCTTATTCCAACAAACTGTTTGCATATGCAGATGATATCGGTGTGATTCCACTGGAACAGTGTTCAGCTTCCGTTGGTCTAAAAATCAACGAGTCCAAATCCAAATATCTGATCTCTAGTTTTTAATACCAAGACGACACTGATTTCGTGGATCTCGCATTACTCGGGCTTTATATCTTCTATGTCTAGTTATGAAATCAAAAAATATCTTGCAAATGCAGATAAGCTGAATTTGTTCAGTGTTGATCAAACCTGTTGTCAAGTATGACTAAAGGTCGGGAGTTTTAATAAAGGTTTGGAAATTCCAATGGTGGAAAAAGTTCTTCATTTATTTGAGGACTTGAACTAAGCGTTAGTGCTAGCTCCAGTTTAAGCAACGCCCGATTTCTACCAACATACATGTCGCATAAACTTTCAAGTCTTCAACATAATTACAGTGTAACAAATTTCGATCATATATCGAAGGGCTTCCATTCACTGTAATTACATATCATTTCGTACCATGGTTGATATAATCGAAAGATCTAACTAGCTCGTTGGTACTTAAAGCTCCAAGGATAATACTTTGAATATCCTTTCAAACTGTAAAATACACTAAACTGGTACTTGTGTTGGAAAGAACGGACACCTGTTGCCATCTGACGACGGTATATTCTTTGTTGGAAATAAATGATGCCTGATGACTTTCGACGAGCTCTTATAATTTGCACTCTATAATCACCTACGTCTGCCTACTTAAGAATCAAGAAAACGATAGAAATCCTTATGTCTCGGTTCATCATTGAATGTCTAAAATTTTATTAATGCTTGTGAACTTTGTAAAGCTTTGAATTCATGGAACTCTTCCTGGCACGTCGAAACCCAGGCAAAATATTTACTGTCATTTCTTAGAACAGGAAGTGTTAACACAAGATAAAGTACTAATTTTGAAGAATTAAGTTCATCGTAATTACAATCACAAAACACTTCAATTGATAAAGCTTTAACCACTGTGTCATTTGTTCAGTCAATTTTACAATACTCACAAAATCATTCACTTGCAACACGACTTTATTTTATAACGTAACAACTAATATAGAATGACCTTAACCAATATCGTAATGCCAAAAAGTGCAAAGCTTAAAATAAGTTTTATTAACCACGGAGGTTCTGTCATAAGAGAATATTTAAGCTATCCAGACATTTTAACTTGCTTATATAAATCCTATGCTCAATGGGTCCATTGTGACCTCGCTCCCCAAACAAGCACCTTAAGTTTTGAAATATATTTCATTTTCGAAAAAAGACCAAGATGAGTATCTTTAAGCGACACGAAATGAATCAACTGTCTTTTATCACATGGTGAAGTCCATTTAAACGATTGACTATGTCTATGTACCACAAAAAGATGAAACCATCAGGACCCAGTCATCGGCCAACCTTTTTTTTTATTCCCATGTTACAATGAGTATTCAGTGAATTCTGACTTGTTTACACTGCTAAGTCAAAAAGATATTGAATTCGGGTTTCTAGTTAACTGTATCGAAGCCAATATCACTTGCTTGGTTTTCAGAAGAAAAAAAACAGATAGGATGAACTGTGTTGTTTATCTTCATCCCATAGGTGCTTTTCTCAGTAGGGCATAAATAACCACCTTAAACCAATTAAGCCATTGTATTTATATCAGAACCACCCCAGCATACACAATGCGAGTTTTTATAGATTTAACAAACTATTTAGTAGGAGGATGAAGGTTTGAGTCATATATGGGAAGTAGATAGAGATCACTAGAATCTCACGATTATTTCTTTGTGTGTTTACTTCAACTACGATTGCTGAGTTCATTGCAAGTACATTTCAGTCAAGAGTCTATAATTAATATTTTTGATTTTTTTATATTAGCATAAGCACAAGTTCTTGTAAGTAGAAACAAAGCATTCTAAATATAGAAGCAGCAAGCATCGAAAACGAACCTAAAAACATTATACCCCATATTTACTAACACATCAATAAGTTGTGACGTTATTAAAAAAAAAATAAAATCGCCCTACAGTTCAAGTTTATTACTAAATAATTTCGAACAGTGTACAGCAAAAAAAAAATAAAAAAATATTTTTATTTTTGTTTTTCTTTTCTGTCAAAAATTGTTTTCAAAATTTTTATAGGTTATACCCGTAGACAATAATAAATTATTTATTATTATAAAACGTTTATATTATAATTAATAATTAAAATTGTATCTAAATAAATTAATTTTAATAAAAATACAATTTAATTACTTAGAATTGTTTTAAAAATTCACACTGTTAAAAATCGTAACAACTTTTATGATGCCATCTTGTATCGAGTTTAACAATTGCTGTCTTTTATGATGCCATCTTGTATCGAGTATAACAATTATTTTAACATTGAAGTGAAATAAAAAAAAATTTAAATAATTTTTGAAGTATTCACTTTCATTAACATGATTGTGAATTTTAATTGTGTATTTCGTATTATCGCATTAACAATGTGCTTTGAAATATCAATAAATACGATTTATATTATTAAAGTTATTAAGTGCCATCTCTCATCCAATATTTGAAGTATATGTTTCTTTTTCGTAGTTCATACGTCATTGATCTCGTTTTATATACTTTTATACGGCGTTTAGAACCAATTATAACATAAACATGTATAAAAATTCAATAAATCAAACCGTTTTTATTTTTATCATAACTATTAACATAATTCGTATTTTTATTTGATTTCCATAGATGTTATATGAAAATGTTAAATGAAAAATCTAGACCCCATAAATAAGCTCGATAAATGTAAAGGGTCATGCATTGCTGCTTGTATATTTAGGATACTATGGTAGGAAATCACTAACCGAACTAGAGCCTGAGTTTCTTGGATCAAGAATAGATGTTTTGATATAAATGTTATGCAGTTTTTTATGTGTTATTCTACGAGTGAGTACATTCCAATCTAGAAATATTAGAGCAACATTTCTGCTGAAACCTTTGAACTCGTTTAGGCTTAGTTTATATTTACCCTTTACCTGTAATAACGTTAAGCTCTCATTAGTCAATTGTTGTTAAATAAATTATGTTTTAAAGTTTGGCAAAAAAAATCCAATTCGATTATGTCTGGCAAAAAAGTTGGACGTAGAAGCAATTCAAACACAGTATGCAATGCAAAACTCAAATAATTATAAATTTGTGCTATCATAATAATGAATTGTCCTGGTGATGGAACTTGCTTTTACACCAAAGTAAAAAAATACTCATGATTGCATTCGTCAAATTTAGACGCCATGACCCTGCGAACTAGCTTTTTGCCCAAGAACGTTCTAATAATACAACTAACATAATACACTTTAGGTAGCCTTACACAATACATAAGTGCACATACTTCTACTCCAGAGTAGTCTGCACAAAGTACATACCAGTAAACAATTTCAATGAGAAGGCAAAAAATTGAGTAAGGACCGATTTGATAGATAGTACCGCACACAAGAAACCTCACCCATGGCTATGATTGAATATTTTAACAATATTTCAACAACATCTGTCTTTTTTTTTATAACTTCTAAGTGAAGTGGAGAGTATCCATATCCATCTTTTTTAGCTACTTATTACAATATTTCAACAGACCAACGCAATTTTCTCCGCCTTCTTTTGTTCCATTTCAAGAAACTTGGATTACAATTTTTCCACACCACTGTTTTACCATATGTTGGGATACTCGAATACATAGATAAAATAAACTTATTTAAAATAATACCAGATGTGCTAGGATTTTTAGACATCCCAATTTTCTGGTGTCGTCAGCTTAATTGGTTGACCACCACTCTATTTCCAACTTGGCAGTTTGTACGAATTTCTTTCAATTAATAACTGCCATCTAGATTGTTCTTTATCCTTAGTTCTCCTCTTATCTTTCAATTCATCACCGATGTTATATCTTTGCAGGGTATATTGTTTGAGTTTTTAGCAATGTCTTCAGTTCATTACAAACCCAGTGTCTGATTCTGCTATTGCCCTCCCGAAACCTCGATACGGAGGGCCAAGTTGATTGTTGGTCACCACTGTACTGATTTTTTTTAAATCATGTTTTGTTACAAATCACTTTTTAAAGTTGAACCTGTGCTTATACATTTCAAAATATTAGTCTATTTTATATTTTTAAAAGCCCAAATAAATAAGAAAATGTTTACTGGACAAGAAAGTATGAAATTCAAAATGCTAATAGAACCAGAAGTAATAATGTCCGAGCAAACTTAATACTGGAACTACAAGATTCAACATCATTTTTGTATCAGGTGTGAAATAGTGTTTTTGATCATAACTCTTCCAATTTTTTTGCAGTTTCCTTTTAACGTCCTCCATTACTCCGAACATCTAGACATTTAAATATAAAACTTATGGTAGAAACTGCCAGTACTTATGTGTTTATTTTTAGCTACTCAACCGACCCAAAGATGTTTCTATACAAAAAAAAATATCTGAAGTTTAAATTCAACCCTGATCTAAACATATAAATAAAAGCTCAATTTTGAGATACCAGTTAAACTTTTATTCTATGATTAAAAATTTATGTTGCTGATTAAAATCCAACATGCAGTGAAAATTCGTTTTTCCGTTGGTTAATAAAATCTACCATTTTAGCTGCAGTATATGACCTTATTTCTATATACCGTACAATTCAATATAAATTAACTTTAATGTAATTTTTATCCATTAAAATAGATCGATATAACAAGATTTTACGATACATATATAACACAAAAAAAACGAAATTTGTAAAAGCATCAACCCTAAAATAAAGAAGCTTTAACAAAAAAAGCACACATGTACATACACCTCGATGTTAATGATAATATAAAATGTGCTACACACACATATAGGTAATGTCTATATACATAAGTTTATATGTGTGCGAGTATATAGACTGAATCTATATATAGATGAAACGACATTATACATAAAACACAAAAATGAAGACAAAAGTAAAAAAGGAAAATTACCCAACCCTATAAATAACCCTCGGATCATTAATTTTCATTCATAATTATCACCACGCATAATTTAACATTAACAAATATGAGAAATCAAAACATTAAACGGTTTTAATTAAACCAAAAATTATTTTAATTGAGCAATTTTATGTTTAGCTTGGAATGTTACATACACGATCGTGTTACATATGAATATCATAAGTATTACGTGGGTGGTGCGGAATTCGAGATGTATGTACATGAAGCTCACGGTATATAAATGATTTGTTAATTAAGTTTATATTAATTGAAAAAAAATTGATGACGTCTGTTGGTACTGTACTTATAAGTTATCTTAACAACATATATTATGCTAATGCAAAGTTTTACGATAATAACACTGAGATTGTAAAAGTATATAAGATTTCATAAATAAGTTTGAAATAATGGATTTACCATTAACCATGTAAACATTCAAGTTCATATTAAAATGGTTCTCGAATGAGTTTAAAACTGTTTTGTAGTAAATTGAAGGTTCTTACCATGAGATTACGATCTGTGCTGTCAATGAACAAAACTATGATCCCCTGTTGGAGTGCAGAACTCATTGACCGATCCATCTTTCATGCCTATAGGTTATAGTGCTGAGCTATCCTATGTACAGTTGGTAAGGAAAATCGAAAATATAGCCGTACGTCCTCGAATTGGCTGTAATGGCGTAAAAGTAAGGACGTAAATAAGCGACCCGCGAACAAGAAGGGAGTGCCTTGAGCCTCAAAACAGATTATAGATGAAAAAAAGGTTCTTACAGTTTATGATTGAATTAACTGCAAGAATTTTTGACCCTTGCCAGTTATTGACTAGTTTGCTGGGAACCTGCTGCTCTAATGACGTTGCTTTCATGATCCTTTATCATTTATATGGGAACACATCTAGACATAAATTTTACTAATCATTTATGAAATCTGAGAACTCAATCGAAGGACCTTTGTCTCGGTCCTGATCTGTTCCAATGTATTTATAGCACTCGTTGTTAAATTATTAAGAAGAAGAATATTAGGTGTGAACCTTCATCCTGCTATTTAATAATTTCTGAAAGTTAGAGAGAGCAGATAGATATCCCAATCATTTATTGGGATATCAATCCGCACTCTGTAGACAACATGACGTTATATACAGAAGTCAGCACTAGAAGTGTAACCAACTTCACGCTGCTGTTGAAAAGAAATATCGCATGACACTGCGATTATTTTTTAACATACGTCAGTCTGTTGTTTACAAGGCTACGGAAACAGGTTATTTTATGTGAATAAAAATTGGTCGAGATTGGTGTAAATCAAAAGACAATTTAGATCAGTGCATTGCTCTGCGAACTGCAACATAACGCTCAAGACTCGTTTTCAGTGAATCTGACAAAGTAATTCAATAAATCTAACGTGAAAAAATTTAAACCGACAATTAACCTTGAGGACATAAATAGTCCTATATAGAATCAATTGGGTTGTTTCAACAAGACGACCACGTCTCATGCATCCGTAAAACCCAACTTTAAAGTTAACGTTCTAAAAAAATTTTTAGCACCATTTCCCCACAACTATGACCACAATGTTTCCCGGACCTAAACCCAATGGAATTTTTCATATGGTCCAAAATGCAGGCTTCTTTCCGTCCATTGTCGCTGATTGTAGCTTAATGATTAAGATAGTTTCTCATTACGTCGCGATCCGGTTAACACGCACCGGATGCATAATTAACACGCACCGGATTCATAAAAAAGCTTTTGTGTGTAAAAACATTCATTAGAGTGACCACCTACAATGTGCACCAATCGTAAAATGGTTCGTAAGGTCTCAATTGAGACGCGGTAAGAGCCGTTTACGGCCTCTCAACTTTGGATTATTATACTGCAGGATAAAGTATTAACTAAAAGTATGAGTTGCTCGACGACTTCGACAGATGGCTACATTGAACAAAGCGTATATGCGAGAAAGTCATAAATTTAATGGTTTTAGAGTAACTATCTTTGATGTAATGACATACCAGAAACTAGAGAATCCCGTACATTTTAAGAAACATTTATTAGGAACTAACAGATTCCATCTTAACCAGTTACTTCTAGCTTCGTTATAACTGAAAGCTTTAACTGGAAAGTAAGAATGTAAGAACTCTTTCTCTTTTCGTATATCATAGAGAACTAGGAAACCTAGATGGACTTGGAAGCTGGGGAGAAATACACAAAAAAAAATGTTTTCAACTATGTGTGAAATATGACCGCCCCGGGTGCGCAGTGGTTAAAGCTGCGGCAGTTGGAACGGGAGGTACCGGGTTCGAATCCGATTCGAGACAGGATGCAAAATGGATTTTTCACCTTCGATCGTTTGGGCGGTGCGATTGGTGGTGAAAAATGAACATATCTGGATCCTCTGTCGTGTTTAGAATCCTTGGGCCGACCCATCTTGGAACTATGCAATGCGCAGATGGTTTTACGAAAAGACTCGGACCTATAGCCGTATAGAGTGGTATCACAACGGATCAAAATTGGTCTAAGTGTGCGATAGCAGCCACAACAACTTAACTTAACTTTTTATGTATGAAATATGAGTCACAAACGCTTGAAAAAAGCTCTAACATTTCTTATGAAAACTCTTTTTGAACACCAACTGTGACGATTGAAATATAGAAATGGAAATCATTCCACAATTAATTGTCATGTCTCTGCTATTGGAACTGGGCAGCTGAGATGGCATTAAATATTAAATACGACCGAACATTGATTGAAACAGACGGGATATTTTCTTAGACCTGTTTGACTCTGAATACCTTCTAAAATAAAAGTGTAACGTTAGGGTACTAGTCGTGATGCAGGAACAGCCAAAAACGGTTTGGTGTTAAGAGTGGAGATAAACATTTGAAAGATAATGCACTGAAAACTAATCAAACTTATTCCAAAAAGCATGGTTAAGTCTACCCAGCTAAAAAACATGGAATGGAGATAACAGATATAAAATGCTACAATTATGGCGGTAAAATGATAGCCTAGAAAGAATATGTTCTTAGGGTAACTATTTCATTTTGCTATGTGGTTTTCTGTGACAAGTATAGGTTTTCTGTGACATGTCATAGGATTATGTCCTTGACATCACTTTGATGTTTAATAAATAAACAAATGATCTATGATAGTATAAATGGTGATTAGAAAATTGAAAACTTGGTGAAGATGTCAGTTAAAAAGAGAAAACATTGTTGGTGCTTTTCACTTAACGCGTATCTCTAGTATCCCTATTTTTTCCAAAAACTATGGTTCATTCCGTCTAGCACTCTTTTGGGAGTGAAAGTTTGCGTTTAATGGAATTGTTTACAATCATTAGATATGCTATGTAGTTTTAAGCCCCAAAGATTATACTGGGTATACGTTTCAATGATCAAATCAATATTGTTTACTATGGCACATAAATTTGGCAGACTAGAAGTATAAGTGGGGTGGAGGAAATTTCTTTATCGTTCTCGCTAAAAACGTTTTGTCAGAAGATTGTGGGAGCTTTGCATACCTCACTCACTGTATCGAACTGCGTTGTGTATATATGACTATATAGTAGTTTTGGTACGCTTATTGATGTACACTTCTTTATCAATATCTACAAAGATGATACTAACAAAGCGTTTAGGTGATATTTTCACTATCTGCAGTCATATGGTACTATTAAGATACAGTACATTATAACTGTCTATATTATACTTGCTAATGAACTGTTTTTTCGATATTCGCTTCTACCATTAATTGTATGTGGTTGTTGCTGAAAATAAATAACATTTCCAATAATATTTCCATAATTTTGCATTTTTTGAACTCTAAACTTTAAATATAGTCAATATACACACACACACACACACACACACACACACACATATATATATATATATATATATATATATATATATATATATATATATATATATATATTTATATATATATATATATATATATATATATATATATATATATATATATATATATATATATAAATATATATCTATTTATACTGTGAGACTGGATTTTCTTTGATTCTGATTACACTTTACCCTCAGAGTATTGATTCGAACAATGTCTGCGAAAGTCAAGTTATCACAATATAAAGTATTTCGATTTGGACCTATCAAAACTTTCAAACTTATTTGACTCAGGAATAATCGTAAAGGTCGTAAGTTCCTCCATATCATATCAAACTTTGATGTAATACTATCAAATGACGTTTAAGAAGTAACTCGAGCAATTTTGTTGAAAGCTTCCAAGTTTTTATGATAATTTTAACTTTAAAGAGATTTAAATACGTGTTGTTGCTATACAGAAAAAACAAGTCAAATGGTATCACTCAGTGTCGTCATTGTAAGATTTCTTATAGTAGGACTAATATCAGAGCCATCTCATAATTAGCATCATAATTAGCAGAGCCATCAATAAAGATGACTCTGCTACTATGTATATATAGACTAAAGAGGTTACAATGAAGACCTTACTATGGGACTCTATCTATCGTCAATATCTTTACTAACCTATAAATATTTGTTTATGTTTTTATATGATTGGATTTCGAAGAAAGCTTTTGTAAGATTTTGACTATCCATACGTGATAGTTTTTGTCTACATGGACATTGACTGATGCAATGGCAGTTGTTACTGAAAATGTTCGAAGCCATGAAAATCAACCAGAAATCGTTCACAAAAACTAAACAATCCATGAACTCCATATTAGGGTCATTTTCATCTTAATAGATCTTAATTTAAAGAGCGGAGATTTTTCATTATTATTTACGAAACATCAATTTATATCTGGTTTATGGGCTAGTGACATCATTTAGCCGTTCTCTTTGAAAGAGAACAAGAAAATGTTTATAAAGTGAATCAGAAAAGTAAAAGCAACCGGTTAACAGATTTTTTGTAGCTCAAATTGAATGAGCTTTGGTTTCAACAAGACGGAGTGACATACTACACAAGTCGTGCAACAATCCGTTTATTTATTTTATACATAATTGCTGTTCGCATAAATTGTTCAAGAAATAGGCAAGTGCTTTGGCCACCACTAAGCCCAAATTTAATAACAATTGATTAGAACCCACATAAGAGCTATATACATAAGGTTTTTATTGGAAAGAGTCATGATAAATTTTGATGATACAGTACAGGCCTGAAGACCAAGTCGTAGGAAGAATATGAACGGTATGATCTTTTGTATTTCCCCTAGCACACTTACACACACATATATATATATATATATATATATATATATATATATATATATATATATATATATATATATATATATATATATATATATATATATATATATATATATATATATATATATATATATATATATATATATATATATATATATATATATATATATATATATATATATATATAAATATATATATATATATATATATATATATATATATATATATTTATTTATATATATATATATATATATATATATATATATATATATATATATATATATATATATATATATATATATATATATATATTTATATATATATATTTATATATATATATATATATATATATATATATATATATATATATATATATATATATATATATATATATTTATTTATTTATATATATATATATATATATATATATATATATATATATATATATATATATATATATATAATATGGAAAAATTCAGAGAAAATTAAAACTTTAAATCCCTCTTAGCGATCTTGGCAACGGTTGTTATCTGATAGGCTTTTATTACGATTACATTTTTTGTCTACTCGTATATCGCATAAAGAATGATTCCCAAATAGTTAAAATTATCAAGAACCCGATTTTCTTCTGATTATATATATAAATTGACTTTAAAACTATAAAAGTTCGATTTTCTTATTAAAAGTTAATAAAAGTTATTATAATTTAAATATTAAAAATGAAAAAATTTTATTTCGCTTAACTTTTACTAAAGAGCTTAAGGGTATGAAAAAAAATTATTTTCTTTATTCTATTGTCTTGAAACAAAACAAAAAAGTATCGAGAAAAGCTCAAATTCACCCAAAATAAAAAAGTTTTCCTCTTCAAATTACGCCAACATTTTTGTTTTAAATTAAATAGGTATATTGGCAATCTGGTTTCGTATGTAATCGAACTTTTGGAATATATGTATATAAACAAAGTTGTGCTTTCATTTAGCTGAGACAGGAAATGGTGTTTTGTTGTAAGATTGCGTGACGCATAATTTTCTTTTGTTATCGAAAGTTGTTTTATTTTTTTCGTTTGGCGTGAAAACGATTAGACTGGATAAAGGACTGGGAATAGAGTGGTCGTCGGGCAACGAACAAAATACTTGTTGATTGGTATTGATTAAATGAAACAGCACGATCTGGGAACAATTAAATAACTCGGTTTTGTATACAGTACAATCCCAATCGAATTTGAACTACTTTATATATATATAGTGTTCGATTTCCAGAAATTATTTTGAATCGATATCAGATACGAATACATGAATTATATCCTTATTTGTTGACATAAATAAAACGATGAACATACTTTTAGTCATATCGTAGAGCGACAAAAATGGGTAAATTGAAAATCGATTTTTTTATTATTCAGTCGTGATATCTAACTGAACGCCAGGGCGGCTTTATATGTATATAGGAAAATCAAATTTAATTGAATTGTATTTTCCTCCTCTTGCGTTCTTCATCATCATTTTCTTTTTTTTTTTTTTAACTCTGTCTTTTTATTTTAGTTTAATTACAATTTAATTATTCATGACACGAAGTGAAAAACAAAAATTTATTTTATGTACAAACAAACAAACAATAAAAAAAATGATAATAATGTAAAATGAGCAGGATGAAAGAAAAGCTCAACATTCCACTTGTTTTTTTTTTTTTTGAAGTAATATAACATTTTAGAAAATTTTAAATTAACGAAAGCTTTTTGTGTGCATAATATAAAACTACGATGATGTTGCTCTATATATATAATGTTATTTTGGTATTTAAAGTGCTTTAATGTTTTCGAAAAGCTTTCTGTTTAAAAACCTATTTAGAGATGGATGCATGGTGGTACATTTAGTATACAAAACTGATAAGAGGAAGAATATTAAATTTGTTTTTATAACTGACCTATGGAAATTTTATCTTAATGAATTTTTAATATTTGTTTTTGAATAATAACATTTGAAATATGGTTTCTCTATCGATTTTCTAATAATTATGTGGGATTTATGCAAATGAGCTCAAAATTTTTCCAGTTATGTATACTTACCAAAAAATAATGTTATAAGGTTGGATTACAACTTTATAGATCAAATGGATTAATAACAGTGTTCCAGGAGGTAAAAAACCGTCTATATATTTGAAGCTCAATCCGATGCTCACTTTGCTCATTCAATGGCTTTGCATGAGTAATAAACTCTGAAACATGGAGTTTTTTTTATAGAAAATTCCTAGTCGTAAGGGTTCTATTCTTGTGATGTAATAACAATAATATTACGGTTTTGAGATTCAAAAAACCCTAAAATTCTGTGTTATCGTAGGCTCATGTAGTAAAAGCTCTCACTTAGTATAGTGATTTTGTTTCTTAAATCACTTCAGTTATTATGAAAGCTTAATTTGGACAACCTCTTTTTCGTTGGGTTATTCGTGGAAAGAGATTTGGGTGTTCGTATTTATATCATCTGACAGTTGGATTCTCACACTCTCATTGCGTAATTATAGCTTTTAAGCTTTGCTGAATTTATAGGTAAATTCTCTGTCCGAATAGGTCCAAACTGATCAAGGCCTGAGTATATTTTATAAATTTTCTCTGTACCAACAACAGTGGAACGTTTGTGTGGGTACCAGCACTGTGGTATCAGCATTGAAGAATTTGATCACTAACATTTTGGATATTATCAAAAGTAAAAACAGGTTGTCAATTGCAACCGATGGAGTTCAAGCTAGCGCTTTCTTCAAATGTCAGAGTATGAAGAAATTTTTTAGAAATTACTTTTAGTGAAACTCAGATAAGTTTTCCTAATCTGAGTTTCACTAAATGCACTCTGTCGTTGAAGAGATTTCACTGAGAAATTTGATTAGTTTTCAAGCCCATGTAGTAATGATTCTGGAACATTTCCAGCCATCTATAAGAACAATAATAATACTTTGGCGTTCAACCTTTCGAATTATGAATTACAAAATTTTATGTAAATTTACAAATTAACCCATAATCGTTTAGTTATTAGTACGTGCCTCTGCCCAGTGCTGGTTGTCTTACTGGTAAGAGTATTCAACATGCCATCACTGTTGACCAGATCAAACCTGTCTTAAAATCAGAAGAAGTAATAAGTTTGATATTCTTGTTGTGAATTGTTATGGTTTCGATTACTAACGCAAGAGATCATATCTGAATCAAGATATTTGCATCAAAAAATACTATGCAGTATCGTAATACTTGACTTGAAGAATGCTTTCAATACGGCTAATTGGAATTATATATTACACACTCCCGGATAAAGGTGCGACCGCAAATAGTTGTGATTACTTCTGTTAAATGACTGCTAAGCATTATCCCGGTAATGAGACGAAAACATGTGTGTTTACTGGAGGAATTCCACGAGGGTCTGGTTAAGCTCTTAATGGTGTGTTAGTGTTCGATTCCACTTATGTGTAGTTCGTGTGGTCAGCTTTGCCAATGGCATTGCCATATTAGAAAAGATACGAGTAATGAACGCCAGAAGAGTAGTTAGCAGAACAGTAGTTATACATACTCCTTAATAAATGGACCTCCAATTAGGGTCAATATAGTGCCACAAAAGACGTGGCAATCACTTTCGTTCTAACATTGTTTCGACCATAAAATTTACGATCTTTTAGGGGGTTAGAATACCGGCCTTTTTTTTAACTTTGTTCCTCTCTTTTTTTACCAGCCTCTTGCACACAAAAGTGTGTTATACACCGTCAAAGTTCTCATAACTATTTACGGAAAAATAATATAATAAAAAAATATTTACGGAAATACCCATGGGCCGTAAGAAATTGCGGTTTAAATAATTGACCACCCCGTCTTTTCTCTCTGTTCACGCAGAGAGGTTACTAATAAGTCATTAAGTCCTTTTCCACATTTTACTATCTTTCCTACTAGCATAGCTCGACTTATTTGACTACATATTGTAGATTCGTTTTCTTTCATCCACCATTAGATCATCAATTTGGATCACTCCGGGAATAAGCAGAAAATCAGGCTGATATATCGTTCTGTATGAACTATACAAATACTTGGCGTCCCCGAAGTTGTACCATGGCTATTAGTGTCTGACCATTAGAGTCCTTCCATATTTCGCACCCACAGAGGAAAATTCCGTTTGTCACCGAAATCAATAATTACCCTACTGAGGCAAACAGTGACTTTTTCTCGTTTTTCCAAAGAATGTGTAATTTGCTGCCCAAATTAATCTTGATAGACGCACCTTCTGCTATTTGACTGCTTAGTAACACCTTATGGTCACTAGTTGTCTTCGAGTAAGCAGGACATGCTCAATTGTTATTATGCAACGCTCAATTGTTATTGCAACGCCCTAAGATAAATTCTTGTGCGGTACCTCCTGTGATTTTTTTACTGTATTTACCTTCCGTAGTGTAGAGCATTTGCCTCCCGTCCTGAACTGTGCAATATCCGCAAAAAGGAGTTGGAATATAGAAAGTGTTTGTAAGTGCCAACAACATATCCAACTAATTAGCAATGTTAAAAGCAGTTTCGACATTTAGCGTGGCAAATAAAACATTTTTGTTGTGCTCGAAAGAATGCTCTCACCACTTCTTGAACCGCACCGATGGTACAACGGTCCTTCCTTAGACCATGTTGTTTTTCGGTTATATCTCGTGCTTCTTGGATTACCGTTGTGAATGGCTTAAGAAGACGCTCTAGCAGAAATCCTGTAGTATCAAACATGCAAAATGGTCTCTATACTAAAAGAGGATTGTTTACACCATGAACTTTCCATAAACACTGAGACTTCCTTCTCTTTATTGAGACAAGGTGCACATACACCAGTTACCTGTTTGGGAAGAGAGAATGCAAAATCTGTAACATTTTTGCGGCATCAATGGTGGGTGCTTGTGATCCGAGCTTACACATCACTATTTTATGACCTGGGCACCCCGTTTCTATCTCCACATCTTGCATTATAGTTTCCCGTTGTAAAAAGGTACTGAGATGTCTAATAATAACATTGTTTTAACTTCAGGACGAATATAGCTATAATTATATAGTAAACTTTTAATTTAAGATGATGTACAATCAAAAAAGCTCATACATATAAAAATCAGATCCGGTTGACTACTTTTTGTTTGGATGTATACTTAAAATTTGATACTATTTCCTTCCATTAAAAGTTTCATCAACATGAAAATACTGACTGTTGATAACAGCATATCAAAAAGCTTGTATATAGTTATATCTAATTAGTTGCAAAAATGCTGGAGGTTATTGAATCCGGTGTGAGCTTTTAAACAAAATTTGTATAACTTATACTTTTGATAAGTTACATAGACTATAGAAGCTTTTTGTTAGTACCCCATCTACAAACCATGAAAGGCACAATGGGAAAAACTACTCTACACATCATAATTTAGTACTATATCACGTGCATTGAGTATGTTAGGATTAATTAGAAAAAGTATGAAATTCTCGTCATGCTTAGAACATTATGTCCGAAAGTCATGCAATACTCACATAATCGAAATTAATTAAAATGATCAGAGCAAGTAATGTAAATATATGATGTTTACCAGCTGACAATCAAAATCAATTTTTTGTTAAAGCTTTGTCTTATAGTATTGATCGTATGTTTTTTTGGTGCTTCCGTAGAAAAAGCAACCAGGAATCAAAATGATTCCATGTCATTCCACCATCAACCTCAATCCAAATACATACAAACAATTGAAAATGTATAAAAGAAAATACGATTTTCTTTTATTTTCTAATCCAAGTTTAGGTTCGAGCTTTTTTATTTATATGTATCTACCTAGTCTTAAATTATCATGTACAGTTGTTTTTTTTTTATTTGTGTTTTGTTAATCAAACTTGAAGAAGAAGCTTTTGGTACAAAACAAAATTTATACACCTGGAAGGTGATTTCAGTTATTTGTGTATTATTTCAACTGTGTTGTTTTGTTATTTTATTTTTTTTTGTTGCTGATGTTTTTAGAAAAAAATAAAAAGTAAAAAGCTTTCGTATTGTATTTATAAATAAATTTTATTTTGATTGGAATAAAATGGGCGCGATAGGTGAAAAGTATAAAATGGATTTTTATCCCGAACTTTATATTATTTTGACTGTGTGGTGTGCTAAGTGTATATATTGTATTGTTGGTTTAAGGTTTACGAGTAGGGAAATGTGAAAAACAAAACACACAAACATACATATATACCCAGCATTCAAATGGATTTTTACTTGTTGTATTTCGCTTACTCTTATTTTTCTAGGTGCTTCACTACAACAAAAACGAGCCAAAGTATTATGGAAATTGAATTTTTATTTTCCAAATTTGTATATATATGTGTGTGTGTGTGTGTGTGTGTATATGGTGCGGTAATATTGAAAATTTTAAATTGAAATTCAACCGAATTATTTAATCTTTTTTATTTAAAGTTTTTTTGTTGTGTGTTTGCTTTACGCCGATAAAATCCCGGCATATAGATGCAAATTTTATTCGCTTTCGATGTCGATGTGCTGATTGAAAAGTAAAATACTTACATACATTAAAAATAAAATTGAAAAAGTTTGTAGATTTAAATAATATTTTTGGAAAAATATTTTTGTCAAATGGATTAGTTTGGAACAGCTACTGTACTATAGGGTGTCCCAATAATGTAATTTTTTCTTTGCCATAAACTCGCAGTTTATTATTTCTAGTTGACGAAATTTGTCGCAGAAAATGTCGTATAAAATACTGGACTTAAGTACCTGATCGGGCATAAAGTATCTGATACGTGCTACCTAGCCTATCACCCTAAAATATCCGAACATTTCGCATTCCGAAAATTTGCGTCAACGACCAAAAACATCAATTGGTCATCGTGCATCAGAAACGAACAAAAGCTGGTGTTTCATTCAACGAATTCTAAGTAATGATCTTCGTTTGTAGCCCTTTTAAGATCTAGTGGTCCAGCAATTAAAGCCTTATGAGGATTTAGCTCCAAAAATCTTCTTTTCCGACAAGGAGCATTTCCTCCTCGGTGGGTTCGTAAACAAACAAAATCGTCGCATTTGGGTATCGAAAAATTCACAAGGATATGTTGAGAAGCCATAAATTGCATCATGTCATACATCGGACGTTACCATATTGGCCGGGGAAGCGCTATAATTTGATGCCATAGATTTTTATTTGTGGAATGTCATGCATGGCCAGTGTTATACGGATATTCAAGTGTGATAACACTTGTTATAACATTAGATTGTCCATGTAACACTGCACGGCACTCTAAAATAACATTTATAACATTAAAATTGTTCGTATAACACATGTTATATGGACAATTCACAAACTATTGAGCATTTGAAAATCAATATTCCGCTACCATTGCCAAAATAGATCCAAAAAGGCATAGGCCAGCCACGGCTTCCATTTGATTGTGTTTTCAAACACAAAATAAATTAGGAAATATCTATATACATTGGATACATTCATTGGAGTACAACAAACAAATTTATGTTATCTTTACGTTTCCTAATAAGATCTTAAAATAAGACAAAACTATAAAGTTGTACTATAAAATAGAAATTGTTTGAACTACTTACATAGGCTATAAGCATATAGGAGGTGAACATCTGTCTCTTCCTTCACTTCGGCCATAAAGCTTCTGCAAAACTTTTTAACTTCTAGACCTAGCCGCATGTTCTCCAAGTAGACAGTGTCCTGTGAGTATCCCCACGGTCGTGGATACTTCCTCCTTTTTAAGCACAGTATTGAGTGCCCTAATGAGTCTCAACAACTTTGCCTTTTGTGGTAGCAGTTAGAAGGTTGTACCATGACGTTCGAGTGGCCGGGGACTCAGACTATCTAAATGTTGAAAACGAGCTCATCTCATTCAGAGACAAGTAGTAACCCAACGGCCGTAATCGCCACCATCTGCTTACCATCACTCTCGATGGGGAGAATGTGAAACATGACCTACAAGGCACTTGTAGGTGTTATCCTAAGCGCACCGCTTACAAGCATGCAGGCTGTTCTTTGCATCATTGCGATCCCGTTTTTGTACGTAACTTTATCAAGACCTGGCCACACGCTTACCCTATACATATAAGTACAAATCTTACTACGGAAGTGAATAGCCAGTGTACCAGCACGTTTGCGTTTTTACAGTAGTACACACATAAACCTTGTTTACTCTTTTCAAAATATTGGGCTACCAGCTAAGTTTACTGTCCAAGATTGCCCCTATAAATCTTGCTTTTTCTACCAAAGCTAGTCTCTTGCCATTTAAGAGAGGTGGATATTCTACCGGGATTTTATAGTCCCTAGTAAATAGTACCAATTCAGTTTTGTACGAACTAATTGCTATAGACCACATTTGTTGGCCCAACTCGTTATGATTAGAAGAGCATTTTGGATTACCTCCTTCACCGTGCTAAAAAGTACAGCTCTTGCTACTTCATCTGCCTAAGTAATCACTCCGGTCCCCTCTCTCTGCAGCTGTAACAGCTACCCATGGATTGCTATGTTCCAGAGGAGAGGAGACAGGATACGTCCCTTTGGGGTTCTCTTAGTCACCCGCCTCCTGATGGTGGATTCTTCAAGATGACCATCTTGCACCCAAGCATGTAATTGATTAAACCACTTACAGGGTAATCCACCCCTAATAACGACAATCCCTCCAGAATTGCCCCGTCTTTACATTTTTAAAGGCACCCCCAATATCAAGGAGCGCTGCAAAGGGCATTCAGAGCTGTGTCCACAGATTTTCCTTTACAGTTAGCATGCTGAGTCTAGGCCCAATCACTAGGCTTTAATTATGAGCGTCTGTAGATATCCACCAGTCTTTCCAAGGTTTTCAATAGAAAGAGTGATAAAGTTATTTGTTTTAAGTCTTTTGGGTAGCGCTGTGAGCATTTACCCGCTTTCGGAATAAATATCACTATGACTGCCGTCCACCTCCGTGGATTACAGACTAGTTTAAAAAACCTTTTGACGATTACTTCCAGCCAGCGGAGAATAATCCCCGAGTTGTGCTGAATCTCCTCGAGAATATTTCAGTCAGGACCAGCCAATGTATAGGGTTTCAACCCTTCCAGTGCCTATAGGACCCGTTCTTTGGTTACGATATCTTCTGTGCGCAGTAAATCTGCTTCGTGGTGAGTACTAGTCCCAGTCGAGTCTTCGAAGCTTCCTGGAAAGTAGGTTTCTACGAGAAGTAACCAATTCTTTTTTCAAAGATTGCTCACTTCAAGTAGTCCAGCATCTATCCGGTGTAATTAAGTAACTGGAACTGGTAGGATTGGAAGACAGAATCCATCTAAGACAGGAAATATCTTCCATTTTGTTGCAGAAGTAACCAAACAAAATAGTCGCATTTGAGAATCGGTAAATCTACTAGGATATGTCGAGAAGCTAATGCATCAATTGCGTCTTACTTATTGGTGCGGCTTGTGGCGGTATTGTATGACCGTTAAGGTCTATGGAATCAATTGCCACCACATGTTTACATCTTTTTGGTGGCCATATCTTGAAGATCTTTGAATGAACATTGGTTCCACATCATTCATTGAAATGATGATATGAATTGTCCATCAAAGCGCTGTGTTTTGTAGCCTTTTAATTGTTATTGTCATGCAGGACCAGTGTTATACGGAAAATCAAGTGTTATAACACTTGTTATAACACTTGATTGTCCATATAACACTGCACGGAACCTCACAATAATACTTATTATTTTCATATATGTCCGTATAACACATGTTATATGGACAATTCACAAACAATTGAGCATTTGGAAACCAATATTGAGCAACCATTGCCGAAATAGATCCGTACATAATCCGAATTGTACTCATAAGTACCAAATAAAATAGGGTAAGGCCAGCCGCGGCTTCCCTTTGATTGACTTTGATTGTGCTATCAAACCAAAAAATAAATTTGGAAATATGTATATACAGGTGATACGTTCACTTATGCGTCATTGGAGTATACCAAACAAATTTATGTTATCTTTACGATTCTTAATAAGATCTTATAATAAAACAAAACCATAAAGTTGTACTATAAAATAGAATATTTCGCATACATATATAAGAAGAGTGTTTTCGTTCTGTTGTTGATTCGTAGAAGAGACATAAAAAAATTTTCATTATTAAATATTTTAATTTGCATGTAAATTAAGATAAATTAAAGAAGTAGAGCAAAAACAAAACAAATATTTTCCATTTTTATTATGCTGGTATGTGGTTTTTTTTACTACATCTACGTTTTATACAGCACCCGTACTCCATTATCCGCCTCCATCATCTTGTATATGTACTTACCTCTTTAATGTAAATTTGAACGATTCGAAATTTAATTTTTTTTTTGTTTTTAAGTTGATTAAAAATTTATTAAAAGTTATTAATGATGATGAATAAGGCGGTTCGTGTACACAATCCCCCCATCTTCATACGATCTTATATTAATCTTACACAGCACATATTTTAAATATCTTACATTCAAAATTTATACGATCTAAGGTTTGACGTATTAGCATAACCAGCACTATATGAGTTTAATCAGTCAAACATGGTGTAATGAGCGTGAGTATTCCCCTTTACCTTTTTCTTTTTCAAGAAAAGCTCTCAAGTGGAATAATCGATGAGTTTTTGCATTTTCCGCTGTAACATGTGTTATGAGGTAAATCTAGTGAAATTTCTATAAAATTTATAACGTAATGTAGCATAATATAATAAAAATTAATAAACTGCAACTACAAGGTGATCCAACATCGTCAATTATGCTTTTTTTTTAAAATTGAGTAGTTTCAGTGGTTTTGAAGAAACTACTGATATTTCTGACGTTAAATGTCTATGCAAATGCCCAAACAAACGTCAACTCAAATTATATGCAATCTCAAAAAGGCCAGAGTATTTACTATGAACAAAACAATTGTATTTAAGAAACAATATAAGAGTAGCGGTTGGAGTTGAAACACCATCGCGCTGGAACCATATGTCACGATTATGTAGTACTAGCGGACGTAAAACAATTGCCAACATGATTCGGTACACCGCCTAATCGACGGTTGTTGGATGTTGATTTACATTTTAAAAAAATATGAACCGATAACTCTGTAGGGTATAATTCAGAACAAAATTTTATGTCGCAAGCAAATAATCTATTGACATATTGTATAGCCATTGGGGTACTCCCATTGTTGGGTTAGTTGAATTCTGAATGCAAACAACTTCAGAACAATTTTGAGAATGAGTCGTAATAATGTTTGGGAGATGCCCACTTAAGTAGCACATTGACCAGTGTGATTCATCATCTACTGAACCCAGATCCTCAAAACAGGTCATTAAGCTTCTTATAGCGTTGACACTAAGAACCATCACAATATTAAAATACTGATTTCTTTGTCCAGACCGTTCAACAAGTTTAACACATTCTTGCGCTGAGTGATGACATTATAAAATTTAAAAAAAAAATCTATTATCTTCAAAAAAGGAGTAGAAGTTTTTATAATTAAAAATTATAAAAACTTCTACTCCTTTTTAGTTGGTGCATCCTGTATATGCTCGACTGACGTGATGGCTAAAGTAATTTCTCTTATAATGTTTCATCTTCAGGTTATATCGTTTCATCTTCAGGTCATATGATTCATCTTAATATTTTTCCCCATCCTCAGTTCATCACCACCCAACGCATGGGGTCCTATTCAATTCGGAAGGAACTGACAGCACTTAAACAAACAACACAATAATCCAATACACATTCAATGCATCTGTTCAAGAAATTATTCAAATAACGAAACATCTCAGTAAAGCCGTGTTCAGTCATTAATCCCAATGGTTAATGGTTTAAAAGTGCAAGTGGATCTACTCGTTTATATATTTCGAGTGTTTGTAATTCCCTTGCTATTGCCTTAAGATTGACCAGTAATTTTGCATACTTCGAATTCTACTGTTTTGTAGTTTCAATTTCCAAATGTCCACGTTGATTTTGGAGATTTGAATATGCCAAGGAGCAATGGAGATATTGCGAATTATTTTTGATTATGTTTGTTCTAGACTTTCTCTGTTTTATGCATGCTGGCTCACCACAACTGAATTTCAAAGGTTGTCGGTTTGTAAAGCAAAACTTTATTATTTTTATCCAAGGTCACTTCCTTCCTGGAACACTTACATGGTTTTGTGATTTGGTAGAAGTTCATTTATTATGTATCAAATCCTTGTTCAACATACAGAATTTATTGATTACGTCTCGGAGCTTTTTTCGGACTTATGTGGTCTTTGAATTTTTTATACTGAAACCTGATTGGTTCCTTACTCAGGTAATTCAAATTTTTATATTTGTATTTTCATGTGAGAATTCTGGCTTAAGATGAACAGCTCTGACTATTTCCTCGTCGCTTCTTCATCGAACGAAATTTCCTCGTCGCTCATTTCTATCACTTTGTTTAACGGTACATTTGAAGTAAATTTTTTGTTACATTCCAAAAAAAATTGATGGCACAGGTTGACCAGAGTTCACTTAAAAAATTTTTAAGCGCGCTGAAATTTAAGATTTTTAATAACCGTGCAGTTATTTATTATCAAGTTCTCATACCTCTAGCCGCGTAGCGGTTGCTCGAGTTTTACAAATTCGTTTAGAAGGATTGAACCGTCTAAAACAAGACACTTGGTTTCGGAATTGTTAGTCGATTTTCAACATCGTATGAGTCAATGACGTATTCCAATGTGTTTAAAGGCCGACTAAGTAGCACATATAGTTTTGATATTGATCGACCTGGCACGTGATGTGGACTGGCGCATAAATTTTACACTCCAACGGAGGTCATAAATATTTATTCATTACACCAACCTCTTTCCGATCTAGCCCTTCTTGAAATTGTTACTCGAAATGAGTAAAATTGTTAGTGTATGGTATATACATATAAGTCTTAAATATATGGGTTCGAGTCCTTACATGAACAATTAAAAACAAATTTTAATCTACTAACTATGATCAATAAGGGATCCGAGTACATATAACTAAGGTCAGGGCCATGTTTTATTAGAACATAAAACCACAAAGTTGGGTATACTCAATGAATCCGAACTTATTTAAGCTTAAGAAAAGAACTTAAGAAATACCAAAGAAACCAAAGAAACATTGGTTAGAGCTGAGTCTTTGAAGAAACATCGTTGGTTAAATCTGAGTCATCGGAGCGATCGGTACTTGGTTCAAATCACAATACAGGGACGAGATGCAAAACAAATTGTTCACCATCTTTGCTGAATGAACCCACTAGTCTGACGAATTCATGGTGCCACATATATTCCGCGTCAATACTATTGAATGCAATATATCATATGCTATTGCTATTGAGTTGGCTGTAATGGAATAAAGTAGGGCGTAGATAGTAAAGAGAGTAAATCAATACTGAAATATTTTTAACGTTTAACATAAACAAGCATGTTGGACTACGTAAAAAAAATTTGCTGCTGCAAGACATACCAAATCAGCCACTGGCAGTTACAAACAGTCACTTTCAGACCTGCAGTTAAGCGAAGTACATTTCGATATATAGTAGATCAACTGATAAGTTTAGGCTGTTAACGATAAGTGACTCATTAATTGGGAGATTTCTACTTTCGGCACCTGTGTAAAAATCGTGCAATTTTCATGCTCGACAATGGCCATCATATGTTTAGTGTAAAAGCTTTCACGAAATATTCATCGCCTTATTTTATTGCTAATAAATTTAAATTTATAGACATCTCAAATTATCGGTGTTACACCTCAAATTAGTCAAACGTTGTTTCTAAGCTTTCTAAAGCGTACATGTACAGCCTGTAAGTATAGTAGTCCCAATGCTGTGTCCTGTTGACCTGAGTCACACGGTTACAAATAAGATTGTACCAGAATGGCAAACGTTATGTAGTTGAATGGATCCACGAAACGTTATGGAGCCATGAAGTATGGGCTTGTCTGATTTAGCCCGATCTAAATTTGGACATGACGAAAATAAAGTGAAGAGTCAGCAGAACTTTTGTAGATATTTTATGCTCGAAAACGATTTGGTTTCAAGTCTTGATGCTGTGATACGCCGACTCCGGTGCGCCGATTCGGTGACCTATAGCTAAAAATAAATTCGAATGGCACGCAAAAATTATTCTTGAAACATCATAAGTTGCAACAGTAGGAATGTAAGGATCCCAGTTCGGAATACGATTACAAGAGACACAAAAATGGGATAGACCGATTTAGCCCGACCTCAATATAATTTTTTTTTTTCCGGTTTTTACAGGCCATTGTTGGCCGGTACCGTGTAAACAATCTGGTTCCAACAGTTTCGATCACGAGCCAGCTCTTCATACTGTTGTAAGCAGTTGGTAGATGCCAGATCGCTCTCTACGCCGTGGAGCCATCGTCGCCGACAGCGACCCCTTCGCCTACCGAAAGGCGGTTCTCCCTTCAAAGATCGCTGTATCATTCGTTTCGGATCAGCACGCAGAACGTGACCGAGCCAGCGTATTCGCTGTCCTTTGATTTCATGCACGATATCCGTCAAGGTCCAACTCTCACATCCATACATGACAACGGGTCTGATCAACACTCTGTACAGATTCAGCTTATCCGTTTTTGCAAGATATTTTGATTTCAGCAGTGGACGTAGAGGATACAAAGCCCGATTGCCAGCGGCAAGGCGAACCTTGATATCCTCTCCCACACTATAATCGTGAGTAATGAGAGATCCAAGATACTTGAATCTCATCACTCCTTCAAACGTGTGGTTTCCACTACTGAAATCACTTGCGTCTTGGTCTCTTAAACCAGAGATCAGATATTTGGTTTTGGACTCATTGATTTTGAGACCAACGGAAGCTGAAAACTGTTCCAGTGGATCCTTGATCTCTTTCACTCCGTTGCCATTTAATCCAATCACACAGATATCATCTGCATACGCAAGAAGTTGGTTGGATTGTCGGAATAAGATGTTGTCCTGAGGTGTTGCACTTTTACGAAGGATGTATTCCAACAAGATGTTAAAAAGTATCGGGGACAGCGCATCTCCTTGTCGAACACCGGCATTGATTGCAAAAATTTTCGATAGCCTGTTTTCAACTTTAACACAGCATTGTGACTGCGTGACTGTCATTTTACACAGATGAACATATTTTTGTGGTATTCCTAAATATTCAAGCGCATACCATAGCCTCTCTCGATTGATCGAGTCATAGGCTTGCTTGAAATCTAGGAATACCTGGTGTACATCGCGAGATGTTTCGCAGTACTTGGAAAGAATCATCAGCAACGAAAAAACTTGATCAGTGACTGACCGATTTGGACGGAATCCTCCTTGGTAGTCACCGACAATTTCCTCCGCTAAATGAGTAATTCTTCCCAAGATAATGTATGACAGTAACTTGTATGCTGTGCAAAGGAGAGCTATACCGCGATAATTCTCGCATTTCATGCGATCACCCTTTTTGAATATTGGGCATAACGCGGCCACTTTCCATTCTTCAGGCATAACTTCATTTCGCCATACCAATCGGATAAGGTCGAAGCGACAGTTCCACAAAGGTAGCGCTCCGAATATCAAGAGCTCTGAATTAATGCAATCAACCCCTGGTGAACGATTTTTCTTTAATTTCTGCATGGCCATTGTGAATTCCTCATAGGATGGATCCTCAATTAACATCTCCGCGGTCTGTATTTGAGGGTATTCAAATACAGCTTGTGATACATGCGGAACATTAAGTAAATCAGAGAAATGTTCACGCCATGTATCGAGTACCGCATCGACGTTAACACAGAGGTTTCCATCCTGGTACCGAATGGCAGTTGACCGAGATCTTAAGGTATGGTGCAATTCGGTGATTCCTTTAAAGAAACCACGCGAATTGTGCTCATTGCTGAGTTGTTGTACTCTTAAGACCTTGGCCTTCCACCATTCGCGCTTCTTCTGTCTACAAATGCGTTTAGCTGTCCTCCTAGCAAGAACTGCCTTGTTTTTCCTTGCAATTGTAAACCGAGTCTGCGCTTCATTGTGGGCTATATTGCGTTGCTCAACAGCAAGACGACACTCCTCATCAAACCAATCATTTTTGGGCTTAGTTTTCACTATATCGAGGGTGTGCTGGGCAGCATCGACAACCGAGGTTTTCAATACTTCCCAGACACTATTCACATCATCAGATTGGTAATTGGATTGTATAATGCTATTGCTGACAAGATCTTGATATTTTCGTTGCGTTTCTTCATTTATCAGACCTTCACAGGAGAATCGCGTTGTATATTCTCCTGTCCTCCCTGACTTGTACGAAAATTTCCATCGTAGCTTTGCAGCAACCATAAAATGGTCACTGCCTACGAATTTTGTTGACGACCGATACGATCTCACGTCTTGGACAACCCGAGCCCGCCCTTTTGAAATCAACACATGGTCAATTTGGCTTCGGGATGTTTTACGTGGATGTGTCCATGTTTCTAAGTGGATGTTTTTGTGGGGAAAGAATGTACTTGCTACTTTGAGATCATGAGCGATCGCAAAGTACATCATTCTTTCCCCATTCTCGGTCGCAGTTTCGTGTCGGGAGTATGGACCTATATTGTTACATAAGTCGATCTGATTTCTGCCAGCTCTAGCATTAAAGTCACCAATTACCAATCTGACATCGTGCTCAGGTATAGAGCCCATCAGATTATCCAGATTATTATATAATGAGTCTTTATCCTGGGATTGGCTTACATCAGTGGGCGCATGTATACAGACAATTGACAGGTTGGCTAATCTCATGTGCAAGCGAAGCTTACACATTCGATTATCGACTGCTTGAAAGTCCAAGACAGCCTCTTTTACCTGTGGCCCAATGAGAAATCCAACCCCAAGATTTCCGAGGTCATCTCCACTGTGTAGCAACGTATAGCCTTGGGACACATGGTCTCCACTTTTAGGCCATCGAGTTTCTTGGAGAGCTACGAGTTCCAGCCGATACTCTTTCATGCATGTGATGAGGCCGTCCAACGCACCAGGTTTTCTTAATGACTGCACGTTCCACGTGCCGATCCTCAATCTCGTGTCCGGGTACTTAAGCGGGGGTTCGTTTTTTTGTTGTTTTGGCGACATCCGATTTTTTTGTTTTTGTTGACATTTTTAACATTTTCACTTTTTTACGGATGCGGGTCGTCAGCCCAGCGATCCAACCAGATTTAGTCGCCTCCTACGACAAGCTCTGGATAATGTGGTGGTATTCTATGGGTCTCATGTTTCGTTCCTAATATTTACGAAACACGAATGCCCCCAACGACAGGGCTAGACCTTAATATAAACTTATCTGACATTAGCCCGACCTTAATATAAACTTATCTGACATAGAGTGAAGAGTTAGTATAACTTTTGCACATTTAATTCATGTTTCGTTTTCAAGTCTTGCTGAACTCAATCAACTATATAAACATCGTTGTTGAAAAAAAAAGTTTCTTTACATCAATTCCTGCTTCAAATCATAAGTCTTGTAATATATAAGACTTGAAAAGCTTCGTTTTGTAGGAAACTATATGCAAACGTCACAGTTCGAATCTCATATGTACCCTATATAAAGTACACACTCCTCATGCTATCTACATACATTCGAGATATTTTATTTATATATTTCCGATAGATTTCCCATTTTTTTGCTACTTTTAATTCGAACTAGTACGAGTACACAAAAAGCTCTACATATTATATACGAACATATATATGTATGTATTACGAACAGACATATCTGGTATAATGTAGATATGTATATTTATGTCAGAAGAAATTTGATCGGGAAAATACAACCTTTTTCCTCACAACGAAATGTATATTTTTATTAATTTTATTTTCAAAATTTATTTATTTTGGTAACGTCTTAAGCAAAGTATAACGTAAATAAAGGTTAGCAATAAGAAAAACATCTATATACATAGTAGAAAAGGATATTGTATATGTGTTGGTGAACTAGCTTCGAGGAAGGGTGTTCTTATAGTTGTTAAAATTATTATTTTTTTCACCCTGGATTGATGATTTTTGTTTTTTTGCGTACACACAATAAATTAATAGTGGAAAAGGTGTGTTTTAAACAATAAATTTTTTTATACAGGTGATACCTTCAATACAACATATATATATACGCATCTGGAAACCCAAACTATACACACACACACATATATTCGTTATTTTAATTGGAAAAACAAGAAGGAAGAATATTTATTATGTTGTAAAATGATTTATCCAATTTTAGATATAGGCGTGACAGCATAATTCCATGTAATTGCAAACAGAAAGAACATTAGACATGATATGGTATAAGAAGACCAAAAAAAACAACAACTGTGAAGTGTGTTATATACAACATGTACTCGTATCACAATGGTGACCTTCCCTTGAAAACAAATTTCCGTTTCTGGAGGGATAATTCTGTATATTTACAATACCCAAATTTGTCAATTTCAATTCATCAGATTTTTTTTCCGATTGTTCTATAAAAAGCTGGATACGCATTTTTTCTGATCTAATTTTATTCGATGTGTGTGTGAATATATGTGTATTTCCATTTCATATTAAATAGCGCTCGCCCACGTACTTATCATCTTATGCTACACTGTCGTCTTATTTTATGTTCTGTGTACATATATAAATTTATACAGAATTACGTAAACAATTTGCGACACAGTATAAAAATTCAATTTGGCGTTTATGTCAATCGTAATTAGGGAAAATGAAATGGATTTTTAAACGTTGGGAAGTGCTTTTGATTGTTAAATTGTTTTAAATTTACCACAAATATAATTTATTACTAATTACGATCGTTTAGTTGTTTTCATTGCCAATAACTAGTTCGTTCTTAAAAAACAAAAGTTAACTATGTATTAGGCGATACATCCATCGTTTGACTTGATTTTGTCGGGTTTGACCACATGCCTATATGTGCGGCTACGTTTCAGTATCAGAAGATGCCAGATCGTTTTCTATGCATTCCAAAAAGTTACTATCCTTTGAAAGATCGCACTACTTTGATTTCATTCATGATATCAAAAAGTTGCATTAAATCCCAGATGGCATGATAAGGACTCTCAGGAAAATGACGTAGAGAATCCTTATGAAATAATCAAACAGTCATTGTATCCCCTCAAAGTGACAGTTTGAGGCGGCATTTGCGTGTCAGAATGTAAACCGTCAAGTATAAACGAAACTGTTGAAAACAAATTGTATCAACTCAGGAGGTAGTCATTGGGCCGATATATAATTTCGAAACAAAATGGCAGTCAATTCAGACATTATAATAATACAACATTGTATTTTTAAAGCTTTTGCAACTTACACAATCGTTAAAATAATCATTAAATTATTTTATCGATTATAATTGTGGCAAAAGCTTTAAAACCGGATCTTATCCACCTATACCAGAAGTTTCTTTTCTGGTTGATCGCACTCAATATTGACACACAAGCTTGATTCAAATCATTGGAATCAGTTTCAATTAGTAAAGTATAGCGTTAGGTTTCTTCTCATCTATAAAACTGATGGATAAACATTTAAACATATAGGTTTCCCGGGTCTCTGGCCACTCGGAGGTTTTTTAAACTACAAAACACGAGGTAAACAGAAAAGGTTTGTGTCTACAAGTGCTACCGGAAACTGCCGGTGAAGATAAATAGGGCTGATACTTCGACAAAAATTTAGCACCTGCGTCACGTGCAGTATAGTGACACAATTGTGACTAAAACACGCTTAAAACGCTTATTTCACTTCACAAATGTTTTTTAGAACAACCACAGATCACTCACAGGGCACTACATTGTAGAAGAACATGATAGAAATCTGGGTTTGTAATATACAATGACTCCGTTGTCACGTTGTAAACGAGGAGGTAACGGTAACTCTATTTCTATGCTCCTGTCCGGCATTATTATACAAAAGGAAGAGCTAACAAACAAAATCAGAAAGTAACGCCAAATAGAGCGACACAAAAAGCCCAATAAATACAGTATCATAAACACCCCCCAGAAGAATGGCCTACTCTTTGAAAACCATGCATACTCTTTAGACTGAGTGTCTCTCTTTGGACTTGATCATGCCTGAAATGCAAAACAAACTCATGAGAGGCTAACTTACTATGCCTCTAGCCTTAACACATTCCAACGTAGTACAAAGAAAACAAATCCGACTTGGAGCAATTGAGAAAAAAATCACATGAATCAAAACTTCTCTATAAAGAACTTCCATGTCAGCACGATTTGAAACAATGCAAAATGTTCTAAAAACATGTTCAGCTCCAATCCCAGAGCGATGAACCGGGAACTGTATATTTTCTACAGTCAACATCGATCAAACTCCAATCGCGTCCTCGGTGCTCGGTGAATACATCATGGCCCTTTACAGCAATAAACTAAAATAATATATAGACTTTCCAATCCACAATATAACAAAATTATCACTTAGAAGTGAATCGAACTATTGAATGCTTCACAAAATGAAAAATTAACTCAACTTCCCGCAATCTTGTTCACAAACGCAAAAATTCTAATGAGCTGAACACGAACCACACCTGTACTTAGGTGTACCCGACTCGGCCACTTAAAAGAAAATGGACGTCACCCTTCACACCACAACCAGTCACTCATTATCAAAATCTGAGGCACACTTTCAATACATCGTTATTGTGAGAAAGAAAAACAATTTCGGATGGGCTCACGACCCTAAGATCCATTCAGCAATTCAAAGGAAAATTTCAATATGTCACTGATACATAAACCGAAAGTTGAATATCATAAGTTTAGAATAGAAGTTAACGTTTTGGCGATGCATCCATCGTTTGACTTTATTTTGACCACTCGGGTTTGACCACATGTCTGTATGTGCGGGTGAGTTTCAGTATGAAAAGATGACAGATCACCCACGTCTTCCAAAAAACTGTTCTTCTTTTAAAGATATCAAGAATTCGCATTAAATCCCAGATGGCAGGAATCCTTATGAAATAATCAAACAATCATTGTACCCCTCAAAGTGACAGTTTGAAAAGCATTTGGAAGGAATTATCGTATTTGAAGGGGAAACGATTCGAATTGTTTTGAAGGTATGATGTTGGATGAGATTGGCGAGAGTCTCGTGTTTTGAGTTGATGCATTCTATTTGGTGGAGTAAGAAACTAGATTCAAACCCTTTTTCAAAAATCTTTAAGCTGATAACCTCATATAATAGAATTGATCTAGCTTAAGGCAAGTGTAAAGAGACAATGTATGATGAAAGACTCTCGTCTCAACAATTATAAAATGCTTTACTCAGTTCATATTATGTTGGATTGACACTAAATCTCCAATTAATCAATAGTTTACCTCTAAGGCTGCAAAAATATACTCTGTAAACTAATATAGGCAGTCCGCTTTTAAGATTACTTCAGTATGTAGTTCACGATGTTTCATTGTGATCCTTTAGAATGATTTCGGCCATAAAAAGCTGGTACTCAAATGAGCGTGTTAGCCAGTTACTGTATCGATTTTATTCGATCTAAGTGCTTTAACGGTACCTGGCTGTTCAGTAGAATATAAATCCTTTCCTAATGTAACCTTTGGCTTACTGGTCTTAACTCTTAGAGGCATAGTGCACACTGTATCAATGGCTTCGTGTAGTTGATCGAACTTGCTTCTAATTATTGTAACCAGGTCATCAAATTTGCTCCTAATACTCATAACCTTGGATATCAAATCCAATCTAGATCGAAGCTCGTGACCAAATCTAATAGTCGTCTTTCTCCACTGCAACTCTTCCAATAAGGTCATTAGTTGTTTTGTTATGAGAGCCTTACATGAACTGCAAACAGTTCTATCTAACGGCCACTTCACAGTGATAAAAAAGAAGAATAGAATACTAGAATTTCTCGATTCGATACTGCTTTTCTTGTCCATGGATCTTAGATAAAGTAGAAGCTTAATGCAATATAGTGAAGTCAATAAACTATTGCAGTTCGATAAATAGATAGTTTCGATGTTGGATGAGATAAGTAAGAATCTTCAGTGCTAGGGTGGATGTATTCCCCAAAATACCTTTGTCCGAGTAGGAAACTAGCTTCAAACCCTCTATCAAAATACCTGAAACTGGAAACCTTATATAAATAAAAAAGATGTATGAACATTTCAAAATAAAAAGTTTCAAATCCCCGAACACTCGAAGGTTTTATGCCAACTACAAAACACGAAGAAGGCAGAAAAGATTCGTTTTTACAACTGTTACCAGAGTGAGAGCCGGTGAAAATAGACTTGGGACTTGATCATGCCTGAAACGCAAAATAAACTCATGAGAGGCTAACTAACCATGCCTCTAGCCATATACTTAGCGAAAAAAAACTATCTTCCAGCACCTTAAACATTTTGACTCCTTAACACATTCCAACGTAGCACAAAGAAAACCAATCCGACTTGGAGCAGTTCAGAATAAAATCAAATGAATTAAAACTTTATCTTTATTTTAACAACAAGAAAACCAGCATCCATAAGATTAACGATTTTATGAAAAAATATAACATATGTCTTAAAAAAATTGGCACTCTTCACAACGCAACCTCCTTCACAACTATTCCCTTAAATCTGTTATTGACAATACAATCTACTTCAAATGTGACACACCACTATCAGAATTTCAAATTCGAGAGAAACTGATTCAAATTGGAACTTCTAGCAACACTGTTTGCCAGTTACTTTAATCGAACCTTGCCTATTAACATTGTGTAAATAAACTGTGTCGCGGTTTGGTATTACCTGAACCTTCTTATATCACAAAGCATGATGCTGTAAAATTTTAACCGATGCCGGGCTTTAACCGGGCTTTTCGATAAGACGGGAAATCTAATTTTATTGTCAATAACTGTTAATGACGGCTAATATTCGAGGCGAATAATCACGGCTACAGTTTCACTGTACTTCTCCTGAATAAATACAAGACTAAACATTTATAGAGAAATTCCATAGGTCCAAGTGGAGTGAAACAAATCGCCATGAGATCTCAATGAAAAACCATAAACCCATTGCATTTCCTCAAGGTGCGGGATTTGCAGTGAAATCGTAGACTCTCAATCATAACCGAAACTGATGAGCACAAACGTTTATCCACTCAGGAGGTGATCATTAGGCCGATATATACTTTTTCCGCTCCATGTATTGTTAATTCTGTATTACATTTAACCAGGTAAACTTGGTTTCGTTTCACCTTGCGAAAATTGTATATTTAAAGCTTTTACAAAACTTTTCCAACTTATAAAATATCTTATGCAATTTTTTGCAACCTCAGATATTTTTTTCACAGTAGATTTATCACTCAATGTTGACAGACAAGTTGGAATCAAGTCGTGGCACTTCGGTCTAGTTAAGCTTTAGGTTCCCACTCATCTTTATAAAACAGATGTAAAAACAGTTCAAAATTTAGATTTTTCAAAAGAGATGAGTTAGACAGGAACGATTTGCTAATGACTACTACCGGAAAGAGTCGTTGAAGATAGACCGAGGGCTGACGCCTCGATAAAGATAAATTAACTGCGTCACGTGCGGCATAGTGACACAAGTGTGACTAAACCAAAACTTAACACGCTCAAAAAAATTATTCCACTGCACAACCGCTAATTTTAAAAATTCTGTGGCAACATGATAGATGTTTGGAGAGATGTTTGTAATACAAAGGCTTATGTCGTTAAATCAATTTCTTCCCTGTTGTCCGGTATTTCTTCACAAATGAAAGAGAAGGACATTTTGTATGAAAACGGCCCGACTCCGGCCTAACTGTGCTTTAGTAAAAGAGCTATCAAACTTCAATAATGGAAAGTCGGACCTAATAGAACGACACAAGAATCTCAATAACAAACAGTACTATAAAAAAACAAGAAAAGTCCTGCCGTTCGAAAACCATTTACATGCTCGTTTAACTGAGAACCCTTCTTTGGACTTGCTTTTGCCTCAGATCTTCCCTACAAGATGAATCATTCAACCATTCAACAAACTTATGGCAGACTAGCTTACAAACTTAGCGATGTCAATCATCTCTACTTATGCCTTGCTGCCTTAAAACTATTGACACCTTGACAGAGTACTCTAACGTAGTACAAAGAAAACAGATCCGACGCGAAGTGGAGCAATTCAGAAAAAAATCATATGAACGATTTTTTAAAACAATGCAAATTGTCATAAAAAAAATTGCAACTCCAATCCTAAATCAATGAACCGCCACCAGGAAATGTATAGTTCCTCAAGTCAACATCGAACAACTTCTTATCTTACCTTCGAAGCTCTGTGAATACACCATGGCTGCTTGAAGCAATTCCAATCCACAATATAACAAAACTACAATCAACATCAAATAATAAGCCACTATAGGGAACTAAACTGTGGCATGCTTATTACAAAATGGAAAATTATCTCAACTTACCGCAATCTTATACTCAAACAAATGTCTCCGTAATATGTTCGAGTTATTTATTTGTGCATGCGAGGTTAACCGTCTCTAAAAAGTTCTCCATATTTTTGATCAACTATATGATTGTTACATGTTGATTTTCCACAAGGTTCAGCTAGAGTCGCCGTTACATGAGTAGAAATTGCCATGTTGTTTTCTAATGGTGAACAATTATTGGTAATCGACCACTGTACACTTACCTGTGTATACTCTCACTTTAATTCTTTTTAGATTATTTCAGAATAGATTTATACAGAAAAGAGTAATTGCAAAATGTACCTGTAGAATGGTTTGCACCTATAGAATCCTGTACCACATCTTAAAAAAATCGCCGAACCGATGATTACGAATTAAGTGTTTTCTGTCAATAATCGGATTAACCCTTTCGACCAGTAAAGTTTAGTCTTAAGTGTCAATAATGACATTGGCCTATAAGTGTATGTTTCACGTGGTAAATTCCTATGTTGTGCTCAAACATAATTATTGGTATACTGCAATTTTCCATGTTTAATGGCGAATGCCGCATTTATAAGATGAGCTAGCTTTACTAGAGCTTTTATAGTGAATCGGCGAAAATAGATGTTGAGAGATTTTTCAATTTTTTCACCTAGAACTTTCCTAATTTCCATGAGGTGATTGTTAACTAGATTCATCTTCTTATTTTTTACCCAAATAGTTACAAATACAACAGAAGTCTCTCCTATAGAACGATCGGAGTACAATAAATATTTGCTAAATCATCATCTATAAATTTCAGAATGGCACGAGCTCACAATGATTTTTGAACGCTTTGGCAATTGGTTAACATGTTCTCATTATACAAGACAAAAATCGTGTGTCTATACGTTTAAATGCCAAGGTTGACAACTTATCAAAATTTCTTGACGGGAATAGTTCTCTGAAATTCCGAAAAAAATACTTTTCGCACACTATCCGACTGCATAGTCAATATAACTTACGGTTAATAACACGTCGTTAAAAAATTCGTTATATCTGGTCCATTGTAAAAAGCCGTGTTAGAAACTTTTGCCTCCCGATTTGACCAATTCTAAAAACACCTGTTATCGAATTTATTTCGGTCAAGGTTTCCAGAAAATGTTCACAACGAGGTGAGCTTTTACTCCTATTGTGGTTTCTGGTCATTGAAGAACTATTTCATGAGTCTACGGTTTCATTGCTTTGAGTTATGCTGATGTTGTGGTTCTTACTATCAAACTTAACTCAAAATAATTTTTCTCATTATAGAACAGAAGTCTTTTGACTAAAACCGATTTGGTTATATGTACAAGGAGCTTTGAGCATTTTCTGTTATTTCTTTTCGGATTTAAGATTTAAAGCTCAGTGTACGCCAAAAATCTTGGCGTTTTTCTGTATAATAAACTTCCATAGAAGTATCATCTGAATTTCAAACTACAACAAGCCACATTTTTTGGTTAACCTTTTGGTAATTCTTGTGGATTGTCCCCCAAAATGCTATCATTTTTTTAAAAAAAATACGGATTATACCGATGCTAACTTAAGCATCTGATGTTTGGTGGCTCTGATTAAAGTTAAATATTCAATTGCAAAATTTGACTGGTTGCATAGTATCGCTTGTCGGTCTGTAACTAAAGCCATGTCTTCAACTTCTCTGCTAGCCATGAAGATCATTATCTTCCTACCCCGCAGTTACCATCCTTCTTTGAAGAGTTCTGCGGGGCGTGGAACATAGTAGGCACTACTTTTAGGGCATACAACAATTCATAATAAATTTAATTATGAGGTGGTTTATCTATCTAAGGATATAAGGTTATCACAATACTTGCTCAATCAGATATCCGAATCGTTTGTATCCTTTTTAGATGGCTCTCTCTCACTCTCTCTCTTTCTCTCTATCTTTCTGAACATCTTTTTTATCGTGTGGGTCTAGCCAGTGATGCCGTTTGTGACGAATATCTAGATGATAGCTTAGATTCATCAGCAGCTGTTCGGCGTTCGATAGCTTGATCTACCTTCTTCTCTGCTCTGGTGCAAACTTTTTCAGTTTGCAGAGGTTGCTGAACTTAATGTTATCCTTGGTTTGCACCATGGGTGCTTTTTGGCATTTAGTGCGGAACTTTAAAAAGTTCAAGCCAACATTAATAATAAGGCTGTTATGAATATAATTTCAATAAAGCTCGAACAATAAAGGCTTATTCTGCAGTTAGCTGAAGCCACTTTACAAATTTTGGACACGGTACGGGCCAATGATCTGTAAAAACCGATTTCAGACATAGAGTTATTAACCAAATGAGATTAAAGTGGCATAAAATTTGGTCGATTCACAATACAAGAACAAGATGTACATTTGTGTAGATACCTGTACATATTAAAATTGAAAAGTCTAATATAATAAAAGGAAAAAAATAAGAAATGAAAAATAGAATAAAAATTCGAAATTACGTTACGAATATGTTAAATTGTTTTCTTCTTATTGTGTACGTTGTATCTCGTACATGAATATAGACACCCTCGCATATCTCATGAGAATTTTTATTTTCTATCTAATTCTAATACATAATTCCAGACAACCAACCTTTTATATAAAATATATTACATTATGTACCTCATATAATCATATATCATATATATGTACCATATATGTATGTAGAGATCTGCCTTAACATATAGTAGAGGATAAGTGAATGTAAGGATTTTTCACTTATGTCATGTTTTCCGTGTACGTATTTTCAAATTTAAGCAAAAATTTATTTATTTATATACACGATGGTAGACACACACAGAACCGTAGATGGATATATAATAAAAAATTGGCTTAATTTGAAAAATTATCATTTTATTTCGTTTCACGGTTGGTAAAACATATATCATGTCAAAATTATTTTCTATTTTATTTCTTATATCGCAAAATTGGAAACGATATCAATAACAAGAATTTCTCGTGTTATTGCTGTACTATAACTTGCTCGTAGATAAGAAATTTCGATTCGACATACAATTTATAAAAGAATTTTGTTGAATATCGTAATGAAAATAAAATACTTTGCGGTTAAGACATATCCATTCCTATATAGATAAACTGTTAATTTTTTATAAATTCTACAGTTGACAGAATTTAAAGGAAAATGCTTGGTTAATTTAAAGCTCCCCTAGAATTTTTGTAACGACACATTTATAGGTAACGTACTGAAATTTAAGAAGTTATAGGTTGATAGATTTAATGGCTCATAAAATATATATCTAGTTGGGTTTCTTTGTATACCCAAAGCAACAGAATGAGTTGAGCAAAGAAACAAAATGAGTTGATCTGTAAACGTCTGTTAAACATATATACAACAGAAAATACAACTGTGATTGATCGGTTTTTACTTTCAGCCTTTTATAAGTAGGGATTAGGTTTTACTACTCCCAATGTAGGTGAAGAATGCTTCATTTTATTATTCTTTAGTGCAAATTCACATACTAAACCTTTCATTTTACTGTATTAAATGTTAGTTCGATCATAAGTCTTTATATATTATATATATATATGTATATATATATATATATATATATATATATATATATATATATATATATATATATATATATATATATATATATATATATATATATATATATATATATGTATATATATATATATATATATATATATATATATATATATATATATATATATATATATATATATATATATATATATATATATATATATATATATACAGTAGAATTCGCTTATAGGGAACACTCAAGGGATAACATTTTTTGTTCGGTATAGCCGGTAGTTCGTTTTACTCAAACATTCTGTTATAATGAACTTGGTTCGTTGTGAGAAAGATTAACCTCAAAACAATGTAAATCCTATTTATTCAATATATGTGTTCAAAACTCATAGATGCAATTCGTAGCGACTAAGCTTTAAAAATTCATTCGCAAACAAAAATGTTTAATTATGTATAAAATTTAAAAAAGATATATATGTACATCAAATTCAGATAATCTGTATACCTACATCACTTATTCATTAAGAAAAAAATCGGTAAGTTTAGATTGTTTCAAACTTTTTTGCGATAATGCATCTAACTTGTTCTCAATTAAATGTAAGTTGTGTAAATCATTCTCGGTTCCATCACCAATGCTCAAAGCCAACCCAATTATTTTTAATTTTCTACTTCGATTTGACTAGGCTGTTGGTATTCCTCTTCCGACGAATCTTCTTCCAGATGGGGAACATTATTACGAACTTGGTTTAAAATGTCACTATCATTAATTTCTTCAGATATAACGATATTATCATCTACACTTAAGTATTCACCGTGGTATGTCCAAAAAAAAATTTCTAATTGTGCATTGCTGCACAATAAATCGAATTCAGCATTATTAATAATGTCAAGTTGTTGATTGGAAGTGTCCGTAAATAATCCAGCATTGCAAAAACAAATGTTGCTCATTTGAGAAAAGGGAGAGCATCCGCAACAAATCAATTTTAAAATGAATTGCGGAAACAGACTCTTCACTCTGTTAAGCTGTGATAAGCTTTCTAACAATATATTCGCGATAGTAACCTTTTAAAATTTTAATTATGCCTTGGTCCATTGGTTGTGCTACAGCTGTAGCATTTGATCGAAAAATGCTAATTTTATTTCACGTTATTGCGGAATTAATTAGTGTGATACACAATTGTCGGCCACAAAAAGTACTTGTTTTCCTTTCTTTAAAAATTGTTTGTCCATGAAAACGTGAGTCATCCACGATTTGCGATTGTATTTATATAGAAGAGTTTTAATATTTTTGAAACACCGCGGTTTGGGGGTTTTACCTATGACAAGCAGTTTATATATATATATAAATATATATATATATATATATATATATATATATATATATATATATAAATATATATATATATATATATATATATATATATATATATATATATATATATATATATATATAATATATATATATACATATATATATATATATATATATATATATATATATATATATATATATATATATATATATATATATATATACATATAATATCTATCTATCTATATATATATATATATATATATATATATATATATATATATATATATATATATATATATATATATATATATATATATATAGCCCCACTCGAATATTCGTCTACAAATTCGATATATTTCAACTGACACGGCAACCACACTAAAATTTAAGATAATTTCATAAAACACTAAGGAATTCTGATCCTAACTATATTGCTGATTTTCAGCCTCCCACATTATTTACATTAAATTGTTACCATACAATAGACAATTTTGCCTGTCTTCTGAGAATTTAATAGGTCATAAACGATCCTTGTTAGCCTTTTAATTTATAGCCATGGTGCGTACCAACTCCAGTAAATATTATAAAATCATATCTGATGGAAGCAATAGGCACAATTGAGCTGTGATGACAGACATAATGATATTATGAAATAATCCGATATCGAAAAATCCGTTCCGCCCCAAATTTTTCAATTGTATAATTCTTTGATAGAATTTGTCTAATACATAGAAGTTACCAATAATGCGTTCACTTGAAGTTGCGGATTTTGATATTCGGTTTTCAGAAAACCATTCATTTTGTCTTTTCAGTTTGATAATAGCGAATTATTCGAAATCGATTTTTTTGGATCTGATATCAAAATATCTAAGAATTGTACATGGAAACAATTTGTATGCAGCCTGATTACACCAATTGCCCGCTAACAACAAATAATGTACGACAACCTATAAGATATAATAACCTTTATGCAACAATACAGAAAATAAGTGCCTATCGAAATCTTCATTAAATTCGTAGAGCTCGGCTCAAAGCAGTATTTTAGAACCAGAAATAAAAGTAAGAACCTGAAAACCTGAACATCAAAAAAATGTTGGTAATGAATTCATCAGTTCTTCAGGACGGAAAATTCCAGCCTTATCCTTGAGGTATAGTTGTCCTGCAAAATATAAAATGAACCAGAAAATTAGAATTTCAGTTCCAATTCAAACAAAATATACTATTTTTTTTATAGGACCACAGAGAGAAGCAATGTGATTTTATGCTTAAAGGAGTTAACGCCATGGACAAAAAGGTGACAAAAATTTCTCACGTTGAAAGCCTCCGAAAATTTCAATTCGGTTACATTGCAAAATTCAACTTGGTGTGTCAGAAAATGTACCTGGATACTCGATCGGTTCCTAACCGGGTTGTCGTTATAACTTTAGCATACAATTTGGTTGAATAGATAATCGATGGTATGGAAATGTTAATTATAAAAGTTCAGTTTTTATTAACAAAGTTGGGCAGGTACGCCTAATCGCCAAGAAGATGGTGATCTCTGAATAAAAACAGGTCTTTTGTCTAATTGGTTGTATAAAAGTGAAAACTCGTAGAACAGATTATAAAGAAACGTAGTACCGTACCTAGACGAAAGAAAACCAATGAGCGATGGACCAACAAGTTGTAACGGGTCTTCATCAAACAAAAAAAAACTCAAACACAACCTTAATATAATTTTTTATATGACGTTATAAAACTTATATCATATGAATATATATTATAAAAAAAAATTAATAAATTCATATCATAACAAAAAAAATTAAGAAATAATATTTTCTTTTGATTTTCTAATCTTAACTTGACACTTATTCTAAATGTTATTTCGTCCAACCAATTTTCTGCAAAAGGCCACTCCAGCACAGTTAAGCAACCTACTGAATGGAAAAAAAAAATTTAATTAAGACACAATATAACAATAATAAACCAATTCATAAATAATATATGTATATAAATAATTTTCCAACTTCGAAATTACTTGTAAATGACTAAGGCATACGTAAAATTTTTTTATTTATTGGGCGCCATCTTCCATTAAGAAGAAAACCCGTCACATTTTTTCTCCCGGACTACAACTTTAAAATTTCATGAGAAACCAAAAAGGCGTGGGTTGAAAGTAATTTCTAAGAAGTAAATATTTTGTAACACTATGGAAAATTCAAAAAAATAACTAATTCAAAACAAACCAATTTACATATGTACTGCCACTTACGGATAACTACAGGTTAGGATAGGAATTTGTTCGTTTGCTTATCCAACATACGGAAGAAAGTCCATTTTTACCAAATCTTGCTCCATATACTACACGTGTTAACCATCTGATTTTCACATTCAAACCGAGGTTTTTCTACTATTTTATTTCTCCATATTTTGTTAATTGTTTTTATAAAGAAAATTTTCTTATACTTAGCTGAATTTCTAAACTCCAATTCCATCCAAACTCAAGATATTTTCTATCAATATCCTCCTATTCGTGCTCAAACTCCAGTATCGGCAAAATGTCTCTCTCGTCGTGATGGTCGTATTTTGTTGTTCTTCCTCCGAATTCCAAACCAAAAAGAAAAACGCTTAACTTTTCATTATACATCATCGATATCAGACTCGAATTCATCCTCCCCACTCTCCGTAGTCCATACTGCATACCACTAATTCATTTTTTATTTGTATATTTTCTTGCATATACCATCATACTAAGCAAACTCTATGATAAAAGGTGTAGGAGAAGAAGACGTGCCAATACATACAAAATGCTTACCAAAAACCAATCAAAATTCAAAATTCATCCATATTCATTACGTTACCTTAAACTTACACCCAGAAAAGTACAACCCAAAATTCTTGTTTTTTTTCTCATGTAATTATTTCAGAACTTAACTTAAAATTGTTACAAAGTGTACACTTTTCCTTTAAGCAAAGCTTTATTTAAGGATGTACCAGATATCATAAACTTAATCATTTTCCTATGAATTATCTTATATATCACATCATGATCATACACCATGATACAGGACAAATGTACCTTAATCACCCATAGGAATCGGCTACATTTGAGTTATGTTTACATCAAATTTGTGACACATCTACAATTAATGAGATTTGCCTGTGGTTAGAAATAAAATAACGAATGCATTTGGTCGGTTTTTAAGAACAGAGGCTTAAAGATTGATCCTATTGCTTTAATAAAGTGAAAAAAATATTACTTGCATGACAACAAATAAGTCCTCGATGAAACGAAGTTCAAATGAAATTGCAAAATAGTTGGAATAGCTTCAAAATCGTCTTCAATATCTTTGTAAAGAAACAAACAAACAAGACATTTGTTATCTACTGGCTCCAACAAAAAGGTTAATTTACCAAAAGAAATTATTTCTAAAAAATAAAGAATGGTCAGCCTAACTGGGACCAATATCTATGAATTGAGATGGCATAGGATTTCGACCAACAAATAATTTCGACAGAAAATTTGTGTGTTTGCTTCGGATATCAATAAGACCTTATCATCACTAGCATTGACCATAACCACATTTTGTTAGGCACACAATAGCATCAAATTATATTGCATTTAAAAAATTGTATTATGACTACCCATCTACTTTGTGAACTGCCAATCGATCTTCTGACGACCTACAAAAATTCGCTAATTTTTCCAAACTAGCATTTTCTCAGTAAATGTACGCCTTATGTTAACTTTACTTAAATAAAATGAATCGTTGGTCTCGACCTTTGCCCCATATTGTATTGCATGAGCAAATTGGCTCTATCTTTTACAGCTTTATTTTGGAAGTCAATATTCGTTGAAGTTTTTCCATAATTGTTGAAAGTCTCATCCACTGTTCTGGTTCATCAAAAAATTTGTAAATCGGAGGTCTCTCTCTACTCTTAAACTATTAAACTATATCCTGTATGACTCATTATGTTTCCACTACAAAATTCGAATATCCCCTATATAGGTAAACGGAATATGTAGGTTGATTTGATATCCTCTGAAGGAATGGTTGGTGTACACAATCGGACAACTTTTTAGGTCTTATCTTTTTTATTCGTTGTTTTGATATGCAAATTTAACTTTAACTACTGCAATATGGCTTTAATAATGCTAAATGCCAGACAATCACTTGTTATGCTGAAATCGTTACTCTCGAATGAAGGTCTATAGTGAGCTTATTCCAAGGACTACTTTGGTAACATTATTATTGAAGCTAATTTTGAACTTGAGTTCATTACACGTTGTTTCAAAACTTTACTTCAACAAAACGTTACCAGTCAAGTTTAGCCCGCTAATTATACGGTTTAAATTAATCGAGCTGAGGCAGTGCAACTTTGATTTTTCCAAGGTACACTTCGTAGTTTACACTGAGTTATTTGCTTCGCTACCTTGATTTGTTAAAACTAAAGTATCTTAAGTCACTCATAAATCGTTTGCAAATATTAGTTTAATGTATCTGACTTGTCACCTGACTTTTATAGTTTGCCCATCTGCATGGTTTTGTAAACCTAATTTTATTGATCAAAATATTCAATTTCCGAAGTCAGTTTCTAGATCTGTTTTTGTGAATACTATTCTCCTCCAACTTGAATACCTTATATCTTTCGGAGAGAAGACAACCCATCAGCATTAAAATTTGGACATTCCAGTTAGACTTTCTCTAGCTCGGCCTTTATCTGTCTCACAGATGTTCTTTGCTTCCTAAGATACTAGTACTACGACCCCTTTGGGACACAACTGCAATACGCAGATGCATCAATAAAAATTCTTTTTTAGGATCCTTCAAGTAAAATAATATTCGATTTACTTCAACCAGCATTAGTATCTACGAAGTCTGTTAGTCATGTTACCTTCTAGGAAAATCTAAGAAAATGGAATTCATACCTATTAATAATTTCATGTTCCTCCAGAATGGTTAAAACTGGCGCATGCCTGTTAAGACCGTTTCTCGACGGATTGTACAATTAGGTTTAAAAGCAGTGCTTTTGGAGTGTTAAACATCCTGGAGGATGCAGTGCTGAAGGCTGGATAGTCCAGTCCACCCAGTCTTTAAATCCAATAGTCATGATTTCCAAACAGTGTACATTGTTCGAGTAGTGTCTAATAGCAGTTAGCCTCAACAAGACTTAAACTATTGGACTTTAGCCATTAAACTTATATAGTAAAACTTCGATTTACGGTACACGGAAATAAATGAAATGCGACAGCACATTATTGTTCAATATGTTAGCGACAGTCTTTGTCTTTTATTGTTAGGAAGTTAACATATTTAATTACCACTCAATAGTTCGTTCTATATCCATGTTGAAATGTTCCATACAACTGACGATTTATGATGAAGCTTTCAGGTACTCGTACCCATATTCCACAAAATATATAAAAAAAACTCACAACAAATCGACTATACCTATCGCGTGTATCGCACAGTACACCAAAATTGACCAACACCATACACTCTTGCATGTTATATTACCTGTAAATGACATAATAAATGTTGATTTTTTATTTGACCGCACGCAATATAGCATCGTCTTGTTTTTATGCTAAATAATACAACCGGAATATAATGTTCCAGCCATAAAAATCGTCTAATATAAATCAAGTCGTGAAATGAATGTCAACAGACCATGGCATGTTGAATAATTTATGTATTCATCTATCTAAAGCGTCTAAATATACAATACTGCATGTGACTCGTCAATTGTGGATACAAGATAAACACTTTCCGTGTATAAATAGTCGATCAAACCGTGATTACAAAACATATCAAAACTTAGACATTCGACGTAAGTATATACAGAATCAAATTTACGGTAGATTTTGAAAACCTATCACAGCCATGTACACGATAAATTTTCTATGTATGTGCGCTTTCATCGGCACAGCTGGAGCTTTTCCTTTATCATGCTACGTTTGGCATAGTTATATTTCAACTGTTGCAACAAAACTTTTTCGTTCTCACAAAGAAGAATGAAAATTGAAAGAAATTTGTGTTTCCTTACCCCGCTCCTAGGCGTGATGAATGATGTATATGATGGTATTCATTTGAAGTCAAATAAACTTGCTGAATAAAATGGTTATAGAAAAGAAAAGTTTTCGGTTTTGTTGTTATTGTTACCGTGTTATGCGTTATTTATATATATATAGTTTTGGGTGGCAATAAAGGGTTGTAATTTGTTTTGAAATTTAAGTTTTTCACTTCGGAAATTTACAAGTTATATGTTTCTTTGTACATAAAGTCTTTTTTAATAGCTTTTTCGAGTTTGAAATTGTTCATGACATGGGTACTTATGTTATTGTATTTCTTAATATTTTGATATGTTATTTAAAGTTATTGCACAGAAATTCATGCTAGTTCTTATGGTCGAAATCACTCGATAAAGTCGTGCATTTAAACACAGTTTTCGTTGACAATTAAGTCAATGAGAAGCATAGCAATTCGTTTTTCTTTGTCTAAATTGGCCGCCCATACAGTAATCTCGTGCATAGCACAGAGATTGCGTTGATTGGACATGCTAAACGACAAAGAATTATATTCTTCTAAACCTGTTTCAAATACCAATACTATACTTACATTTTTGAATTAAGTGTTTCAAAAAGCTTTTTTATAAAGCTCTTCTTACATTACTACCTTATTTGCACCAGATCGACATCCTGGTCACAAAAAAGAATAAATCTCATTTTCGGGTTAATCGAGGTTTGTCTATAGAGAGGAACCATTAAGTTGTCTGAGCAAGGTTTTCCCTTTATTCGTCACAAGTACTTTAAGCCCATCTGAAGTAAACTAGAAACAGATGATCTGTGTTGGATAACCTTTTGTTGGATATGATGTAGAAACAAGAAAGTTGTTTTCATACCGATTCTAGATTATGGAAATCTATTCGACTTTAATGATATTCAAAAATAATTTAATCGATCTGTTTAGGCCCAAATTCACGTTCGCAATCTCTGAACTCGGGTTAACCATCTCATCGACAAATGATAACTGGTATGATGCTTTTCTGTATTGGTATTTCTTAGGAATTTAATAATCAAGGCAGAGAATAAACAGCAAAATATCTTTTTAACTCCCGGTGCTCCTATATTCCTCATATTTCCCCAATACTGCATTACGATGTAACGACCTTGAAGGTGTCAAATATAGTGGTTGCTTGCCGTACGAGAAGTGTGTCATCAAAGTTAAGTTGGAGCACTCATTATCTGTATAGGAGTTACATAATTCCTAAAAATAATAAAAATCACTTTGATTTATTAGTAAATATGAGAACGCCATGTTCCATTTTTTGAATAGTGTTGTTCTCATTACCTATCGTAAGATGCGTAGACAAATTATTTGCTGGCAACCAGTCTAGCATCAGTCCGCTGACACCTCAGTAAAGAAGAATAAAATTGTGGAATGAAATCATATTAAGCTCCAATGTTGTGTTCACTTTACCTGCCCTACATGAAATACGTTCGCTTAATGCACTTCAAACAATGTGTTGAATGCTACATTGACTCCTCCATCTCTCTAATCGTTGGCTGAGAAAGTAGTGTGCTTGCTCTGTCTTTCGGAGGTCTTGCATTCAATTTCCCGATTAAGACCAAAAATCACGATTGGAGTGTTTTTAGTGTGAGTGAATGTGGGTTGAATCGTGCCCACTAGTGATCATTGAATTCTGGACTAATTTCCGCCTTCTTCAACTAATTACACTATACTGACGAAATCAACAATTTACATTGCAATAACAACTTGTTGTTTATAATTCATTTGGTTGGAAATATTTGATTGGAAATAAAATTCCGTTCGATATACTAAGAAGTTAAATTTTTCAGTACGTATAAACTTAAAGTACTTTCTTCAGACTATGGTAAGTACGAGAACTTTTCGATTTATTATCATATAGATTTCATTGGTGCTGAGGAAACTGCAAAATATACAAATCGGTATAGTGGTATATGGGAAGCACGAATAAAGGTCATCAAGCTTTACCTCAAGCAACTAATAAGCGACTCAAGATTTACCATTGAGAAACTATATACCATTACCACTCTAATCGAAGTTGTCCTTAATTCTCAGTCATTAACACTAAGGTAATTTCTAACTGGTGATCCGTCTCACGACAATACTCGAGTCTTATAAAATTAAGAACTAAATTGCTGCATTATCAAAAGATGGTACAGTAATAGTTTTATTTTGGAAACGTTGGTGATCAGATTATTTTCACCTCTATCAAAGCATCGAACACAAACTATAGAAAGGATGTACTACGTTGTCGTATATCTAATCTATCCGTCTGGTCTATAAGACTCTAAACCCTTTAGAAAACAATCAAGGAGAAGCAGCGTGAGAAACGAGACGTTTAGTTTGATAACATGTTTGCAAACATTATATTCGGAATTTTCTTTCAACATGAGACCCGCGAATATCAAGATCGTTTTGTGATGATCAAAACGACGAACGCGATCTATGGACGAACACGTTCAAGTTAGGGAAACGTACCACGAATCTCAGTATCTCACCATATCACTGTGAAAGTATCTCACCATATCACAGTTAACGTATGTGGGGAGAGGATTTGCATTACTATTTTACTAATCTGCAGGAGACCCCAAATTTAATTTTTAATCTTTGGTCACCTGTCATCAATTCCTAACCAGCTATATCAATAAATTCGAGAAAAATTTGACCTCAAAACCACCAAAGCCATTTACAACATATCTATGTAGAAAACACAATAAACCTAGACACATGCATATCATAATCCCAAATTTAGACATAACGAAACCATACAGAATGAGTGAGAGACCTAGATCAGTAAAACTTGCTTAGAGCAGCAAATCATGCCTACCATAGTTGATTTTCACAATGCAAATCTAAAATTAAAAATTATTTCTCCACTCGGGCATCGTTCATGAGATGATTTCTCGATCATTTGGGGATAAAACACGATCATACAGTAAACCATTCAAGTCACATCCATTCAACCTGAGCAACCTGACACCATGATCCCAATAAATTAGTTTTCAGTACGCCGACGTCTGATCTGTGTATATTGATCAACAGTGCACGCAACGCTAGTAGAAATTAAAGAATTATCTAGCCCAGGAGTAATCAAGAGGTCCAACAAATAAAACACAATTGAGAAACTGTAGGATGGTTTCGATCTACATAATTGATGACTGATTGATCGAAAAAAGCATACTATCTCATCAAGAATATGCAATCGGACTTTATTATGTATTGTTGCATTGTGTTTGTCTTTATGTTGCGAGTGATGTTGCAACAGTTCTAGTGAATTACAAATAGTTAAATCGAAATGATTTTGATTTTCTATCGTGGCATGAGGTCATTGTATTTGTGAAATGATTAATAACTTAATTCAATGTTGTGAACGCCAGATTACCCCCTCCCCCTCCCGAAAATTATGATATGTTGATAGTTTAGTCCGTGATATTGCAATGCGTTCTGGGAGATCTTTTTGACGAGTTATGCCCTTAAACGGGATCGTCAGGGTCACCAAATGAAGATTGAGTTATGTGAGATGCTGCTAGACGGTAAACATGTCAGCGATGGGAGTTATGCTTGAACTCTCAGGTGGGATAGCATTAATTGACAGCTAAGGCACTGAATCAAATAGTCGTTAAAGTTCCAGTTTGAGTGTGTGGTACCTGTATAATCTAGAATTTTGGTTCACTAGGCCCTACGATCTTATGATGACCTCATCGAATTACTGATTGATTGAAAAAGATCATATCAATCTTACACTACCGGACTTAATATATTGTTGAATTGTGTTCATCTATATGTTATGAGTCGCGTTGCAGCAATTATAGCGAATTATTAATGTGACGAGATTATTTATTGTATTTGTAAAAGGATTATAAAATTTAACTTTGTTGTGACATCAATATTACCCCGCCCCCTTCGAAACAATTTCCTCCCTCGAGCAGATTGATAATGTATTTCTATGGTTTGCTGTAAGTTGTGTCCGTGATATTGGAAAGCGTTGTTGTGGGGAGATCTTATCAAAAGGTTTTTGAAGAATCATGCTCTTTAACAGGATCATTGGGGTCACCAACAAATGAAGTTTGGGGTTATGTGGGATGTTCATAGGCTGTAAACGTTTTAGCGAAAGTTATTTTCTGAGTTTAAGTGTGTACGGAGGAGATGGGGTACCTGTTTAATCTGTAATGTTGGTTCGTAAGCTGGGCCAGTTTCGATGAGATCTATGACATTTCATTACTGCTTAATGGAAAAGATCATATATCCTTCTCAACATGCAAATGCTACCTTACTTGATGATGCATTGTTCCAATTATGTTCGCATGCATGTTGTGAGCTGAGTTGCACAATAGAAAATGAATTTCCCTCTCGATTGGATTGTTGCTGCATTACTTTGCTATACTGTAAATTGAGCCCCTGTTTGGCAGAAGAATTTGTCTGTGCTAATTCGTGATTTTTGAAAGCTTTGTGGAAGATCGTTTCAGAGAAGGTTTTTGACGGTTTTAAACAGGATCGTTGGAGTCATCAACCAATGAAGGTAGGGTGCTGGAGGTGCTGCTAGGCTGTAAAACGTGTCAGCAATGGCAATTCTGCTTGAACTCCAAAGTGGCATTGATTTACAAACTATGGAGCTGAATCAACCAGCCATTGCGAAAACCTGTTTAGGCTTTTTTCAATTTGAGTGTCCATGGCATCTGAGTAATGCTGGTTCCTTCGGTCGATTTTGATTTAATTTATGACGTCATTGAATTATTGCTTGATCGAAAAAGATCATATCCATCTTACTGAATATATTACCGAACGTGATGTATAGTTGCATTGTGTTCGTCTATATGTTGTGAGTCGTGTTGCAGCAATAAAAATTTACTAATTCTGAATTTTTTTTGTTTCCAGGTACACAAACTATTAATCATATGATGATAGTTGCGGACAAGCGTGAGTACTAAACAATGGTTCAGCACATCATTTTAATTAATTTGATAGCGAGCATGGTGAAACAGTAATTTCAAAAACCAACTAATTATGTGAATCGTTCGAGTGAAAACCCATAAAAAATAAAAAAAATCGTCAGCATTATTCTGAAGAAACAAATTGCAAAAAAAATAAATCGTCTTATTCCATCTTATTCCGCTTATTGAAAATCTAACACACTATACCAAAAGAAAAACTAATAAATTTCAACGTCTTATTGTATTTTCGTATGGAAACAGCTGGCCATAAAAATCCATTTAAACCATACCATGTCTTACAAAAAATAAAAAAAATTATGGAAAATCAACCGCACACAACAATATTTTCCTTACGTTATAATTAATTATCATAAATTTAATTGAAATAATTTCCCTTAATTTTTAAGGTTTTCCTCGAGCAAGAGTATCGTATATATAGTTTGTGTTGTCGCCCCTTTTTTTGGTTCGGCCCCACAATTACAGTGTATATATAGAAGAAACTGTTTTCGTTTTCCGAGAGATGAAAATTATTATTTTATGTAGAAAATCATTTACGATCGTTATCTCGAAGGAAAATTATATATACAGTTTCTGGTTCGTACAGTGGCTGGTGTGTCTGTTAACTTGAGTTGCGAAAATTTGAGAATGTAAACCAAAGTTTTGATAAAATTAGAACAAGTAGAAATGTATTGTATGTTCACGCCTGACATTGAAATGAAAATCAAGGCTTTCATCTAACTATATATTCTGTATGTGTGTGTGTACTTTATATAAAGCTTTTTATATAGTGTGTACATGTACACACATAAATACATACATAATCAAGTAAGTAGAGGAAAATATAGAGAAAAACGAAATTTGAAAATTTAATGAAGATAAATTAAATTAACTGTAGACTTAAACATTTTCATTTTATTTAAGTTTCCTTTTATTGTTTTCCTTGAGCTTTTTTCGTCAAATAATTTTGTTTATGTGTGTGTATGTGTATATCCCATATATACGAAATTGCCTTCATGTGTTTCCATAAAATAACAATAGATTTGTGAGGATTGAATAATAAAGACATCTACATTCATACATTACTATAATACAAATGAAGAGGAAAACTCTTTCAATAATTTTTCTATGTATCTACATTTTGATAAAAGCACACACAATGGAATCTCAATTCGAATATCTTCAATACGATATGTTATTCGGGAATATAATACTGAAAACCCAGTTCAAGCACAATATGACCATGAAAATATGTATTTTTAATTGAAATATTATTTTTCCCGCTTTTCATCCCATTACCAACATCATCATCATCTCATCATCGCCGTATAATAATCATGGTTCTTATCATTACATTCATTATAAGTTATTTAAATATTTTTGTTTTGTAAATTTCATATAACTTTATACGAATAAAAGCGCCAAAAAAGTTGTATGTATTACGATTATGATTATTATCATTATTATTACCCTCCCGCCTCCCTCATCCCCAAACTGAAGTATAAATAATCTAAATATAAGTTAAATTTGTTTTTTTGTATAATTAAAAAATTATGTAAAATTTCTAATTAGTGGAATATTATAAACTTTAAACATGGATTTGGTTTCAATAAAACCAAAATGCTTTTAGCTGATGTCCCTAACTTCATGCTTGCGGTCGTTTATATTTGTTTTAATTCACTAATCGTGTGGAGATTATTAACTTGTTTGGTTGTTATAACGCTCGGTTGATTCATTTGTTTATATATCTGTTGAGCTATGCCAAATGTTGGTATGATAACGCTTTGAGCGCAAAAGCTCAACAGTTTCTATGTGTTTACATCCCTTCAAGATAATTATTATTAATACCAATTGCACTAAATGTTTTCTCTATACACTTTTATCTAGATCTAAGTCAAATTATTACACTAACAAATGACCAAGATCGGATAGATGAATAATCGCCGTGACCAAATTCATCTCACTAAATGATCGATTAACCTATAAAAATAGAAAATACAAAACATTTTCTACTTCACTTATGCTCGATAGATCGATTGTAGCTTAGTAGCTTATATCGTTTCATCACGAGGCTTATAAAAATTGAGTCACTATAGCAAAATGGGGTTCATACACTTTGCTTAAGCTATTCACGTCAACAGTCAATCGTACCATCGTAAAACGCTGAAATGCTTAATCAAAATCAGGTATTTGTCTTAAAACATGCTTACGAGTAACAACTCTCAATATACCGTGCTAAACAATAAGAAGTGAGAAGTAATGCTATACAGAAGGATTAACTCAAAACTGATTATGATACCAATGAAATAATAAGACTTTAGGTCTAAAGTTAAGTTACACGTGACTCCATGGCAAGTAAATCTTTTTGTTTTATTTTAAAATTACCAAATGTGGAATTTTGAATTTTAAATTTGGAGCTTCAAAATTCTAAAGTAAAATTCCAAATTCAAACCTCAAAAATCCAAATTAAAAATTCTAAATTCTAAAGTCGAAATCCAAAACTTTTCTAATTCAAAATTTCAAATCACAAATTTCAAATGTAGGAACCATTTTGTAACTTTTTTAGTTTATGAGGCAATGTTGTTGATGATGCACACAGATTTTTGCCCTTTTGAATTCATCCATTGTGAAAATGAGAATAACAAGTTCCATTTTCCAAATTTTTGACCATGGAAAGTGAAATAAGTTGTTAATATTACATTAATGGTTGATCTTCCATAACTAAATAGAGTGATAAGAAATGATTGATAACCCCTTCCAGTCCGGATAAGTCAAATCTATAAGACATATCATGTGGGCCTTATTAATTTTAGAAGACATTTCTAAGCTATCTTGGATAAAGGTATCCTAGTTTTGAGCACGTTAACTGTAGGTTAAGATTAGCATAGCATACATTGCAATTTTTCGCAACTCCTCCAGAATAATGAGAGTATGAGTGGATATATTATTTATACTATATTATATATATATATATATATATATATATATATATATATATATATATATATATATATATATATATATATAAATATATATTTATATATATATATATATATATATATATATATATATATATATATATATATATATATATATATTTATATATATATATATATATATATATTATATATATATATATATATATATATATATATATATATATATATATATAGCCATTTTGCAGAACAAGTTTTTCGGTGCCAGATTCTCTCAAATCCAGTTACCCAGTTCTGGAACCAGTTTTGATAATTTTTAAATTAAAAGCAATAAAAAATTATAATAATTACCCAACGTTTTAAATTCTTTTTGTTCAACAAAAATATCGATTTAAGTTTCAACTTCCCCTTTCCAAGGTAACTTCCTGCTTCCAATTTAAAATATGATCTAAGGAAGCATAAAATATCCAAAGTTTGGTCGTTAAGCCGTGACCGAATTTTGGTGGCAATTTTTCCATTACAAAAGATTAAGCGATCTGACTCTACGCTTGTAAGTGGAATTGAATTAAGACTATAACAGCACTTTTCAAAATTCTTTACACGATCAGTCTCAATTTCAAAAATAGCCAATTAGTTTTTAAAAATATTGGTTAAAACATTTTTTTTCATTTGCGGATTAATCGTGGAACTGACTTCCCTATGAATTGCTTTATCGAATTTTTCTTCCAGAGACAATTCCATTTCGATAAAAGCGCCATTATTTTCAAAGTGAGAGTCGAAAGATAAATTGCTTTTTTAGTTCTCCGTTAATTGATTCGATGGGAAAGCGATTCTTTCATTTGAAAAGCTAATTCGTTGCTGCCCAAATTGCCAATCATGAAAGAAATGGTCGCATCGGCTGATACTAATGTTGCATCATGGCGACATAGTACTTCCGCAGCTAACTTTATGGGTGCAAGCAGTGTTGGGCGCGTAAATTACACGATTTAGTTTACAAAGTTATTTACATGTAATTTACATGTAAATTACACAAGTTATTTTTTACATTAAGTAATGTAAATAACGACTTTTTCCTGACAATCTATTATATAATTTAATAACTAATAATTTAATTATTGTAAAAATTGACTGTGTAACGTTACAAATAAAATAAAAACAAATTAATATGTCAAAAATTTAAGTTATAAATCGCCCTAAAAATGACGCAACAGGTGGTTTATCTACTAATCTTTCACCTTGACCAAGGGCAACAGTAATTTCTGGTAAAACTTGCAAAAAAACTCGAACAAATAAATAAATTTGGTCCTGGAACTTCTGGTAGAGCGCATTCTTGCCCAGCCGTAAACAACTCATCAATCTCCAGAACATAGTAGTCCCTCCTTGACAGAATAAGTTAAAAAGTAGAATGAAAAATTTGATACGAATAAATAGTTGCTCTATACATGTTATTTTTAACAAACTGTATATTGTCCAGGATGAAGTAAACACGGAGCTTGTTTGAACTAATGCTACTTCATCATATTTAAACATTCCTGTTTGGTTAATTAAACAGGGATGTTATTCATAAAATTCACCCGAACATATCCTGACCAGCCAAATATCATAACATTTCTCATAAAGAATACTTCAGCAACACCAGATGCAATAATTCTTTGCAACTCTCGTAGGTATTGGACGGAGTTAAATGTTGAATAAGATTCCCTCCTCCATTTTGAGTTTCATGGTGGTTTCTGAAGATTTCGACATGTAATAAACATCATCCGATATATTAAACTTATTTCTATATTTATATGGATTTTTTGGTAGTATTAAAAAATTAACTTACTGTTATGTTGATGACATTTACTCGACTGTTTGACATTTACGAAAAAACCGTGTAAAATGCTACAATTTGATAAAAGATGGCACGTATAACACTATAAAAGAATAATATCTTTCTCATATGTAGATAAACTAAACGTAAAGATGTCAGTAATCGCTTTTAGAGCTTGTTTAAGACAAACACAGATGGCAGTGTAGATACATGAATGAACTTTGCCTAGAATTTGTGGATAACTCTAAAAAATTATAAAGTCTAAAATAATTATAATTGACCGTCTAAATGAATGAGAAAGAAGTTTTTCCTATATCTTCCTAAACTTACAACAACAATTTATTTGTTTATATGTATTTGTATAACTTCATATTAACGAATAAAAATATTTTGCATTGATTCGAACCATAAGTACATTCCTAGAGTTTTGCCGTCCTTCAGGAAAAACCGGGACCAAAATCCTAAATTGTTTTTACATTACTCTGGATCTAATCTACTAGAAAAACATCATCATTAGAAATTCTAATGGTCCTCTGGGTGATAAGTATTCGAAAATTTCATAATAAGTAATCAATTGGCATGATTGGTACATTCCTAGAGTTTTCCTGACCTTCAGGAAAACCGGGACCAAAATCCTAGATTGTTTTTACATTACTATGTATCATCATTAGAAATTCTAATGGTCATCTGGGTGATTAGTATTCGAAAATTTCATAATAAGTAATCAATTGGCATGATTGGTACTATTCTAGAGTTTTCCTGTCCTTCAGGAAAACCGGGACCAAACTCCTAGATGGTTTTTACATTATTATGGATCTAATCTACCAGAAAAACATCATCATTAGAAATTCTAATGGTCCTTTGGGTGATAAGTATTCGAAAATTTCATAATAAGTAATCAATTGGCATCATAGGTACTTTCCTAGAGTTTTCCCAACCTTCAGGAAATCCGGGACCAAAATCCTAGATTGTTTTAACATCACCCAGAGGACCATTAGAATTTCTAATGATGATGTTTTTCTGGTAGATTAGATCCATAGTAATGTAAAAACAATCGAGGATTTAGGTCCCGGTTTTCCTGAAGGTCGGGAAAATTTTAGGAAAGTACCTATGGTGCCAATTGATTACTTATTATGGAATTTTCGAACACTAATCACCCAGAGGACCATTATAATTTCTAATGATGATGTTTTTCTAGTAGATTAGATCCATAGAAACGTAAATTAATATTTCAGTTATTTTAGTTTGAATAGAAAATATTGATATTTTATATTTTACTCGTATATATTTAAACACAATTACAATCATCATATACTGTTTTATTTGGAAGAATAATTTATTTCATTTATTCATTTATCCGTAGTTTTACTAATACATTCAAACACATCAATAGAATTTTATTTGTAATAATGAAATTAGGAAATACTTCATTTTACACTACACGCGTGTGAAGTTCTTCCTAAACAAATCCTAGTTTTTGTTGTTGTCTTGTTAGGATAGTTTAGGAAGAAGTTCACGCAAATCTAAATGAACGGTTTGATTCATCTTTATGATGCGTATAAGCGTTATAAAGAAATATTTGTTACATTTAATCACTATTTCCAGTTATTTTTCAGAGTATTCACGTTTTTTACATATTTTATGTAAATTACACGTTTTTTACTGTAATTTACGTTATTTACATAAAAATGTAAATAACGTTTTTTGCATGTAAATGCCCATCACTGGGTGCAAGCATTTTGAATGGATTTTATGGATTTTAAAATAATGTTGTTCACTTTATAAAAACGTTGTAGCATAATATAAACGCTGTTCCATTGTGCCTTTACGTCAATGATTACTTGGATTTCTTTTCCAATTTCTTATTTAACGAATTACTGAAGAGTTGCATCATTTTTTGTTGGTGACTGACGAAACAACTTGACTATATTTCTTACTTTACGTATACTGGATACAGACTAACTACCAGTTCATCTTCGGTACAAATAATTGGGAATCCGTCATCTTGATCTTCATCACCTGAAACGCAGCCAACGTCATCATTATCACTTTTCCATTTGAAACGGAATTAGGTTTTTTGTAAAGGACATCCAAAAATTCTAGATGGACAGCATGTTCCAAACACAGTTGTTGCACACATGAAGATGCAATCAATTTTCCAACTTTTTACATCATCGAGACACCATCTGACGTATTACAAACAATGTCTTCGTATTAGTTTAATCCAAATAATTCTAACCTTTTTTTAATTACCTGTATACATCTTTCTGTTGGCAAAGACCCACGTACTCGGGCAAGTCCCAAATTAAAAAACTTACCCTTAATATGCGCATTTATATTCAAATACCACCGGTTCTAAGACGAAGTCCATTCATAAAGAGAGAGGCTGAAAAGCTTTCCTTGAGATTTTCTTCTAATTCAATTTTGTGCTTTTTTTGCATAATTCTCCTATATTGCATTACAATGCCTCGAATTGTATTTGCCGATTTCGGCACATCAAAACCCGAGCCATCAGTGATTTCCGCATATCGACTGATGTTCTGAAAACTTGGAATGGTAAACAATCGCTATCCGTAATAAGAGGTAGTACAGCTTCGAGGGTGTTGTCATCACGAACAATGAGGTAGTTTTTAATCGATGTTTTGAAATCGCTTACCGGGTTGTGCTTTCAATTGCGGATCTCTTAACTATTGCAACAATATTATGAATCGATTTCATGTGCTTATGGAGAGATCAAGTAGATCCACCAAATGTCTTCAATATTTTGTACACTTTTTACACTTGGCACACTCACCTAAAGTGTCACGATAAAAATACTCCCACACTGGAGTTTTTTGAATAAGGAGTTTTTGATTCAATTAAAAACTAAAAATAAATTATTCATATAAGATTTACTCACTTTACCACCTTTTGATTGATGATTGAACTTTGAACTGTTTGAACAAAAAATGAACGAAAAACTCTATTCAAAATCGTCAAATATCTATCATCCCCTTTTTTAATATTTTTATAAAACGGCAACATTGCTTTGAGGATTTTGTAATATTGCTTAGGTTGTGTTTTCAAATGACTGAATAAAAAACAATAAATGTAATTGAATCGTATTTGTTGTTATCATAACCGGTTTCCGGTTCTGAAAAAATTTCGGGATTCCCGGGAAATCGAGTACCAGGTACCAGGATTGCATTATATATATATATATATATATATATATATATATATATATATATATATATATATATAAATATATATATATATATATATATATATATATATATATATATATATATATATATATATATGTATAAATATATATATATACATATATATATATATACATATATATATATATATATATATATATATATATATATATATATATATATATATATATATATATATATATATATATATATATATATATATATATATATATGTATATATATATATATATAAATCTGGTGTAACAACTAAAAATTTCTGATTTGGTTATGATAAAAGCAATATGCCAAATTATCCAAACTACAAATAAACTTTTGTGGCACTTATGCTAAAATAGTTGTGGTTTAGATCGATATGATGTGCCATTTAGTATCTTTCTCAGCGGGTGTCCTATCCATCTGCATTTCCGCGTCCTGATCTCCTACTCAATGTCCACTTGGTTTGTTTGTCGCAGTAATTCTAATTGAATACCACTGAATTCCGTTTGGTGATGCAATGTCTAGCTTGCGCATGACATTATTCAGGAACTATGAGGAACAGTAGTGGAGATAGTACACATCCTTATCTAACTCCTCGTGTATTGTAGTATGTGCCATTCTGCTTACCTTTGTGTTGCACTTGACTTCCAGCGTCCCGGTACATTTCTCGAATGAGTTCGGATATTTTCCTTGGGATGCCTATTTCACAGAGTGCTTTCCAGATTGTGTTTCTATTAATGGAATAGAAGGCGCGTTCGAAGTCAACGAAGAGTAGATATAGTGGTGAGTTCCATTTGTTGGATTGTTCGACGATGATTCGGACTGTGTTGATGTGGTCTGTACAGCTTTTTCCTGGTCTAAAGCCATCTTGTTCGTTTCTTATGTATTGGTTTACAGTTGGTGAGATTCGTTCTAGGATGACCATTGCTAATACTTTCATTGTACTGTTGAGCAGTGAGATGCCTCGAAAGTTTTTGCATTCTCTTAAGTCGCCTTTCTTTGGGATCGTTATGGTTCAGCCCTCTTTCCATTTTTGCGAAATTCTCGCAGTATTCCACACTTCTACTAATAGTGGTGTTAGTACTCTTGCCGTTGTAAATGCGTCTTTATTGAGTTGTTCAGCTGGTATGTTGTCGGTTCCTGTAGCTTTGTTCTTTTGCAGCTTCATTATGGCACTTGTAACTTCCCGCTTCGTTGGTTGATGGATATTTATGGTTTCGTTATAGTTTCTATCTGGAGGCTCCTCTTTTGGTTCGCTATCTAAGTCATTGTTCTCGAATAACTCCTTCCATCTATTTAGCTGTTGGTCGTATGTAGTAAGGACTTGTCCATGTGAATCCTTTATCGGCGGTGCATTTATAAATTTTCCGGTGACTTTTCTTACACATTGGAGTATTGTGCGTATATTTCTGCGTGATATATTTCTGCGCATATAATGTGCGTGAGAATGTCTTTTGTGTATTTCCTACGATCACTTCGTGCCATTTTCTTTACTTCACGAGCTGTTTGTCGACATTGTCTTTGAATTTGCGCCGTATTTTGGTTAACTTGTTCTATTTTAAGTTGGCGGCGTTCCTCAATTTTCTTCAACGTATCATCTCTAATCCACGATTTTCTTGTGTTGTCTTGGTAGCCAAGCATACTTGTAGCAGTTTTTAGTAGGCGTTTTATATTTCTTCCCATTTTTGATCCAGAGTGCTGATTTCGTTATTCGGTAGATTGATTTGAAGCGTTTCATTGAAGATATTTCTTGTGTTTGTATATCTCAATCTATCTATATTGAATTTAGGCTGGTTTGATTTTTAATGTTGTTATTACTACTTGGTGATATCGCTGTGTACCTTTGCTCCTCTCATTGGTCTGACGCTTTGTAGGGAGGATATAAACACATATATATATATATATATATATATATATATATATATATATATATATATATATATATATGTATATATATATATTAATTAATATATATATATATATATATATATATATATATATATATATATATATATATATATATATATATATACATATATATATATATATATATATATATATATATATATATATATATATATATATATATATATATATATATATATATATATATATATATGTCTGTATATATAAACACCATACGTTATCTTATTAAAGGGAAAGCCTTGATGTTCTGAAGTTAGACAAACAAACTTTATACACTTCTTTGATGCAGAACATTATTTTTTTATGACAAACATGCATACAACAAAATGATTGATTGTACATAAACAACATCTAACATATTTTTGTGATGTATTCAACATGGAATACACTTCAATGGTGTAATAATTTTTATTCTCCACATAATAAGTATTTTTGATGAGTACACAAGCATGTATACAAAAAAGCTTTTTCAAATCTACTATCTTAAATTTCATTAAATTTAATTATATTATCAAAGCTCCGCAAATTGACACATTTGATGCTTGCGTTGTTTTTGTTATTTGAGTCGAATTATATCGATATTGTTAAAACTAGTGTTTGCTTTACCAACAAAGCATGTATACGTATATGTTATACTCTAGTCAACTTTGAACATAACAAAAAAAGTGGACTACAGTCGAAAAGCTTTCGAATATAACATACAATAACACATTTATTATTTATCATATTATGTTTTTTAATGGTTCTGTTTGTTCACATAAACCAGAGTTATAGTAAAAAGAGGGTTTTCGTCCATATGAGACTATATATAGTCTATAGATGTTATCGCACGATTTTTTTTTTGGGAACTATACTCATTTAACAACGATACACAATATATTCAAATGCTGTTAAGCTTCTTCTTTCGGTTCGTTAAATTTACGGATCTAAAATGTTTTAAACATTCAAATCCCATTTATAAATCCGGCAAGATAATAATAGTGACAGAGAACTGGCAATATCAATAAAAAATGTAATCGCTTTTTTGGACATTTTATTATATAGCTAAATATGTTTCATTCAAATCGAGATTTTATATTCAATAAATGCATTAAAATGAAATTTAGGGTTTTCGGATACAAACTAATATGTTACGTACACACAGATTGGTTTTATATTGATCTCATAAATTTGGCCATACCTCGAATTGATATATTGACGAATGTTTTATACGATTATTAAACATGGGTGTCGCTCTGCGGCCACCAAATACAATCAGCTGTCGGAAAAAGTTATGAATTTCCATTGTGTACCGAGTATGAATTATTGTTTCAAAAACAGATTTTCGAAACACTGGTTCAGGCACAAAAGAATGATTGTTTTTATTGAAATTGGTTTTAATTTAATTTTCACACTTTTCCAGTGAAAATAAAATTTCTTACTATGTACAAATTTTAATTAAAGCTTTTATGTACAAAACAAACGAAAAACTCTGTTTTCTCATAAATAAATCCTTTTATATACTTTATGTGCCGTTTCTTTCTGTACCTATACCAGCAGGATAATAAATTATTTATAATTTTATTTGGTGTTGACAATATTGATTGATTTTTTTCTTCGATGAATTGATATTTTTTATTGAAAGGAAATTCTGTAGTAAAAACGTATCTTAAAGGTGAATTATGATACGCACAGGTGGTCTCATTTATATATAATCTTAAAGTAACTATACTTATGTATTGTGCCGGAAGGGTATATAAAGAAACCAAACGTAATTTGTTATTTAATAACTTTTAAAAATTAAAATAAACTTTAAAAGCTTGTAAAGATAGGTAGTACGAGCTCGTAATGAACAAAAATTGTTGGTACTTTATGTTTCGCGTACTTATATTTAAGATCCTTTTAAGCATCCGTAGACTATCTTCATTTTGTTTCTAGCCAACCTATAATACGTATGAGAAAAATACCATTTTTGAACTTGTTTAAAAAAATGTCCATATTTTTGGGCCACCATCTTGGACAGTAAGCTTAGTTAGCCAAACAATTTAGATAGACTGAATATCAGCTTGTCCTAGTAAAGGAGCGCCGTATAGAAGAGATTGACTTTAGCCCACTTTTATACTGCCGTCACAGGATCGTCTATTGTGACCAAGTAACACAAGCATGTTTTCACCTGCTCTTGCAGATACTGCGGTTAAGGGACCGTTTTTAGTAGATATTGTCTATATATTCGATTCGTTACCAACCTGCATTGGTATGGATTTATAGTTTAATTGTTTTTATAATTCAATATTAAAGTCCACTCTAGTTGACCATTCTAGTTGACATTTGAACTAGCTTTATATGGATCATGTAACAACACAGCCTATATACTGATGCTAAAAGGAAACCCGATTTAGTTTTTATTATTATTGATTCCAGAATTAAAAGTAGGAGCGGAGGATCACTTTGGAACCACTTTCGACTTATAAAACCTATTACCTAGAAACCTTATGATAACAAATTGTCTCCAATTCAATTACAAATAGTCTTATTAAGCGTTCTTAGTTATCTGAAAAGAAAATACAGTAGTATACGAGGAAGAAGTTTTAAAATTACAAAATTCGAAGGACCAAATACCATGTTCAAAATTCCAAATTAGAATTCCAAATGAAGCGGAAAATATTACTTCAAACAGGATAAAATAAAAATTACACCTGTAACATTGAAATAAATTAATTGGGAAATCAAGAATAATCTGAATGCGCATAAGGCTCCAGGGTATGATCTTATAACGGGTCAGATAGTAAAAGCGTTGCCAGAGAAATCATTGAGGAAACTAGTGCATACAATTAATGCAGCATTTCGAATAAGATATGTAACAATAGACAATGGAAAGTTGCAGAAGTAATTATGATACTTTAGCCGAACAAACCTCCGAATGATAAAGCTTCATATAGGCCAATTTCTTTGCTACCAACATTATCGAAACTACTTGAAAACGTTCTTCTTAAAAGATTAAAACCAATTATCGAAGAAAGGAATCTCATCCCCACACATCAGTTTCCTTGATGTAGCGCAAGCTTTCGACAAAGTATGGCACCAGGAGGAGCAATTTTTTCAAATTTTAAAATCATACATATCAGAGAGACACTTCCGAGTAAGATATGAGAATGAATACTCTCAATTAAAAAAAATAACAGCAGGAGTACCACAAGGGAGTGTTCTTGGACCAATTCTTTATCTCTTATATACAAGAGATATACCAATTACTGAAGCAACATTGGCCACTTTCGCCGATGACACGGCAATACTTGCAACAGCAAATAACATCAATGAATCCACTTGTAAATAACAGAGGGCTACTAACCTGATATGTAATTGGACAAAGAAATGGCGAATTAAATTAAATGAAACAAAATCAATCCAAGTGATCTTTACAAATCTAAAAGTTAATCATATACCAATTATGATAAACTCGATAGCAGTACCGCATGCAAACACTGCTAAATATCTCGGCATGACTTTAGATGCTAAACTTAGATGGAAGGAACATATTAAAAAGAAAAGAGATGAACTAAACATAAAATTCAAAAAAATGTATTGGCTCTTAGGGAGACAATCTGAACAAGCGATACACAACAAACTTCTGTTATACAAACAAATTCTAAAACCTGTATGGACATATGGCAGCCAACTCTGGGATTGTGCCAAAAAGTCAAATATCAAAATCATACAAACAGCTCAATATAAGATCCTGCGATGCATCGTTAATGCACCGTGGTACATCCGAAACGACAACCTCCATCGAGATCTAAAGATCGAGTTTGTCGTGGATGAGATTAATTATCATGCAACAAAACATCTACAACGTCTGCACAAGCATGAAAATCTGGACATACGCTGTATGCTGACTACCAATCCAACAAGAAGACTGCAAAGAACCAAACTGCTGGACTTATCGCGACCGGGACGTCAGTAGACATATACTGTGGCGAAAAATCTGAAGAGTTAAACGAAACTAGGGATAATCATGTGATTACTCCGACAAATGAAAATAATACGTTCTAAATAATACGTAATGTAAATTACTAAATGGGTACAAGACTCAGTCGTAATATAAAATAAAATAAAAAAATAAAAATTCCAAATTTCCAATTTCTATTTCAAAATTCCATATTCTAAAGTAAACATTTTAATTTCTAAAGTAAAAATTCCAAATTTAAGATTCCTAATTCAATATTTAAATTCCAAATTTTAAATTCTAAATTCTAAATTCCAAATTTAAATCCAAAATTCAAAATGCAAAAATTCGAAATTTTAAATTTCAAATTTTTAATTTTAAATTTCATATTCAAAATTCAAAATGCCAAAATCCGAAATTTCAAATGGCAAAATTCGAAATTGTCAAGTATGTCAGTTTTCCAAATTCATTATTCAAAATCTCAAATTGAAAATTACAAAATCAAGATTTTTATTCAAAACCAAATTCAACATTCAAATTCCAAATTCAACATTACATTTCTAAATTCTAAATTTCAAATGCACGAGTCAAAATTCTAAATTTAAGATTCTAAATTTAATTTTTCACATTCCAAATTAAATTTCAATTCAAAATATAAAATTTTGAATTATTAGAAATTATGAAATTTTTTAAGTTTACACTTGGAATTATTGATTTGATTATTGAACTTTGAATTTTAAATTTTGAAGTTGAAATTATGAATTTGGATTTTTAAATTTTTAATTTGGAATTTCTAATTTTGAGTTTGAAATATGAATTTGAAATATTGAATTTGAAATTTTGTTTAGACGTTTATATTTCTAGCATGAGGTGCGGTGTTTTAGATTTTTTTTTCCAAATTTCTGTCTACTCCTACCATTCCCCATATCGAATGATAGAATAGGTAGAACGAGATCTATCGAAATGTAGTAAGATGATTTTGGAAAATTCCATTCATTAGTTATTAAAGCTTTATTTTAAAATCAATCTTTGAAAAACATGGTGCTTTGTTTTTCGTTTTTGAATACAGAGTCCAATAATCGAAGAATATCATTAACCCGTTAGGAAAAATAGTAGCAACCTCACTGAGAAAAAAACCATAGCAAAATTAACTTATTTTTTGGGTTACAATAACAAAAATTCTGGGTTATTTCGCAACCAAACAAGCGCTTTGTCATCAGCATTGTTAAACAGCTTAGTTAATTTAACAAAAACCAAAGTTATTTTTTAACTAAATTGCTTAGTTAAAACAATAATTTCATTGTTTCTAATGCTTTTTTATTTCAACCAACGAAATGATGATTTTAACCAAGCAAAATTATTTCAATGGTTCTCCACAAAAAATTGATTTTATTAAATAGAAAAGTCATTTTTTTCATAAAATTAAAGTTTATAAGACATATTTATAAATTTATTTCAATTCAATAACAATAATACAATAATTTCAAAACTAATCCATATTATTTATGTCATTTATTAAGGTATGAACTACTGGTAAATCATCGTCATATTTTGTATTGAGTTGATATGAACTCAATCAGATATACATCCAGCAATTAATACACTTAATTGGGTAGCATAAATTTAGAATATTGAAAAATTCAAAAGAGTAGTCTAAAGCTTCTCAGAAACCTGTAAATTTAAATTTATTTGAATCAAGAATTACGAAAAATTTGCTATTATTGGCTGCATGTCTGGTCTGAAATGCTTTGTTGCTCTAACACCTCTGATTTCCTTAATAAATTTATACTTGATTCTTGTAGTAGTCTTGTTTTTGGTTGCCAAGAGAAAGAATTACAGGAAGCAAATAATCATTTCTAGATTTTATGCATCTGAAATTCAAAATACCGAATTAAATATTTGTAATTGTTATATTATTATCTAATTTAACCTGAAGATATATAGCAAATCCTTTGTCAGTCGGAAAAATGTGAATAATTTCGTCTGTTAACTTTTTGCACTGATCTATATCAAAACAAAAGTTTTTTAAATTAATGTAGTTAGAACACTTAGATGAACAAGCATCGTTCTCTGAGCTTCCGATAATCTATTTGTTTTATAAAAGTCTGTATAACTGATCGACCAGTTTCATTTTGAGCAAGCATTTTTTATAAAGACTGAAAATGAGCTTATAAAACAGTATGAGCTTTATGATAGTACATATCTGTTATAATAGCAAAGAAACTTTTACTAAATTATTTAAAATCGAAGGTTTGATAATAAATAAAAAATAAAATGGTTTACTTACCAATGAACTTGTGATATACCATATAAAAACAAGCTAAATATTTAATTAAAAACTTCTAATTCAAAATACGTGGTTTTTGTATCGTTTAAAGGCACACACAATATCAACTTCAATTGGAAAATTTATGATAATAATTTTCTATACAGATTTCAGTTAGGGTTTTGTTTAGATATTCTAGAACATATAAATATGAAAACTGCGTTTTTAAAATTGAAATAATCTAAATATTCAGTTTTGAATTTTGAATGGTTAGTTTTAACTGTGCCATGTTTAATAATAAATAAATTTACAAAAATTTATTTTAAATATAACTTGTGCTTTGTTAATTTATTACTTTGCATTTTGTTTATTCATTATAACAATTCACTGACTCACTAACTGTATTGCTCTCAAAAACAACAAAACCATTTAAGTTATATTAACTAAGCATTGGTTGTAGTAACCAACGCGTAATATCGTTTACTGTAACAAAAACTTAGTTAAAATAACAAAAAACGTTTAACTTGGCTTTGGTAGGCTATTTTTTTCTGAGTGCTTCGGAAATAGCCATTATAATTACGTCAAATCTAAAGGAATCTTATAGAGTGAGTGAAAATATATTTCTCTTTCTCAATAAAATTATTTGAGCCCCCAAAGTTTTATAATTCCAGCCTTTTGGACTTTTTGGCCTAAAAACTAACTTCAATACTTGAAAATTCAAATTTCCGGAAGACTGTAGTTTCGGAAGACTTGCCTTGTTTTGATTACAGTGAATAATCTATGTCTTAACTGAGAACTAACGAACCATTTTAACGATTGGTGCACATTGTGGTCATCCCAACGAATGTTTTTTTACACACAATCACAGTTTTATGTCTTCCGGTGAATGTTAATTTTTGGTCAACAGCGCTCTTAACTATTATGAAACTCTCTTAACTATTAAGCTAAGACCGGTGACAGTGTACTTAAGATTTGAAAAGGTGGGCCCATAATGTCGTTACATAAATTAACATGACTGCTACTCGACACTAAGCCACGTATCTGCTTTTCACATTTTTCTTATCAGAATTTCGTAATAATTTAAAATTTAGATGAATCGTTACCAAACGTACCCTTGCCGTATATGTTCCAAAGAGCTCTTTAAATCGAAACAACGCTGTATATAATCAAATTGAGTTTGATTACCACAACTTTAAACCAATGACGGAATCCTGTGGTTAAATCCTGCCATCAACTTAAACTTGTCACTTTTGATACATTGACACGCAGATAACCCAGATATATTATATATATATATATATATATATATATATATATATATATATATATATATATATATATATATATATATATATATATATATATATATTTATATATATATATATATATATATATATATATATATATATATATATATATATATATATATATATATATATATATATATATATATATATATATATACATATAATCTATGTGTTGATGGAAATCTTCCTCTCTGTAAGATGCAGGGATCTAGAAAATATATAATTGAATTTTCCACATCATTTGATTTGTCCAACTTGTTGAATTTTTCCATTGTCGTGCTATGTCGAAAGATTTATAGATTTAATTTTGTCTCTTGATATTGAAGTAGGCGAAGATTACTTTATTTAAATTTAATCTCCAAGATAAACAAAGTAGAATTTTTGAGTGCAAAGTAGTTTATTTTTGGTGATGGATTAATAAAGATTAAATTAATGTTGTATGTGGTGATTTATATAACAATAAATTACTGTTAGATGTTTTGAATCCTTTTTTTAAGGACATCTTCGGATATTATATATTCGATTGTAGGTCAGATGAAATCAGAGGTGTTTCAATATGTGAATTGAAATGGTCCTTTAATTGGCACATGAACTGTTTACATCACCACGGACCAGTTGTTATTAGTTGATAATTTATATAACTTAAAGTGACATGTCTGATAATCAGTGAAGTCTTTCTTCATCGTATATAGTTGCTGAAAATTCTCAATCTATTTTCCAAGTGGTAAAATTGGACAAGGTTAGGAAACTTTAACTTAGAATGAACTAAACCGTTTGAATACTTGGAATCGTAATAAAGGGGCAGTATACAATTTTTCTGACCGTCTGACTTGAATCAGTGGTGTAAATAAACGCATCTATTTACCACTATTGGAGTGCACAATTCATCCGACTTGCCTTCCTGTTTACTACTTATGGCTGGATTGGAGCTATATGGAATGTGCCGTACTTCCTCAATTTGGCTGTGTTATGACCGATGAAAAAGAGGGTGTTCCTAGAGCCACATAAAATATTCGAGAGATAGAAACAGACAGACTATATATGCGAGGTGAATATTCCGACAGTCAGTTGTATTGTACGTTATTACATAATGTTGGATATGATGTTCAAAACTGGGTGCCTCTATTGATTTTTGACAAAACTGCTTAATATTCTAATAAGAATTAGTCATTACATCCCCATTGGTGTTGGCATTTCGTGACCGAAGTATAGCGGTTTTTTATCTTATAGTATCGTAGTTCTATTGACGAAATAAAATAAGAATTAATCCCAAGTGATTTCTCTCGACGGTCGAGAGATGGAATTTTTAGTTTTCAGGTGCAATCGGATCCAGAGTCGAACAAAGAGACAAACGAACCTGTAACGTGACTACTGAATTGTAGTTCGTTTACAAGATAAACATAATTGGATGGAGATGACGATAAAAGCACTCGTCTGTTAGCTAGAGGCATTGTATGCATCTCGATACTATTTGAAGAAAAACAAATTGTTCAGTAACTAAGATAAGATCTAGTCCAATGTAAAAACATATTTTAATAGAATATAATCGATTCAATTTCTAGCAATATCCAATTAAGATTTTTTTGTTATCGTCAATACCATTCATATCTTAACAATAATACGTAAGATAAATACTTACCCAAGAACAAGTATTTATATCTAAAGAATTTATACAAAAAACGAAGAAATCTCTAGTTTTTCCAACCACTATTCTTTATCTATATATGTACTCGTACCAACGAGCATAATAATAATCATAATAATTTAAACAATCGGCAAGGAGAAAGAATGGAAATTTTTTATTAAAAAGAAAATTTTTTCTTTTTAGAACGTATTCTGCTTTCTGTCGCATTATTAAATGAAGAAGAAAAAACCGAAATAATCACGATGATTATCATGATGATGATGGGAATGTAAAACTTTTGTATAGGGTGTCCCAGTAACCGGTTTAGATTTGACTTATCGGTTAGTTGTGCTCACTAGTGCCATTCTTTCTTGTCGCACAAAATTTGGTCAAAACATGGTACTCACACCCAACGGTATCAAACAGTTTGTGCATATAGTGTACGATACGGGCTGTACCTAGTCGACAATCCAAAACTCCTCGTGCTTATCGTGTTCGTTCAACCGAGAATATCAATTCGTCATCATGCATCGTCACGGTCTTCTATGCAACGAATTCTACATAAAGAACTTGGTTTGTGGTCCTATATAGTTCAATTAGTGTAGCTTTATGACCATCCGCTTCGGTAAATATTTGCCTTGAGGACCTGCAACAAACTCAAACATCTCTTCGTCCACAAACAATTGAGCATTTGAAAGCCAGTATTGCACCAACCATTGGCAAAGTAGATCCGCACACAATCCAAAATGTGCTCAGAGATTGGACCAACCGAGGACAGAAGCGGCTCCCATTTCAATGTTTTATCAAATTTTTAAAACTGAACTTTTTACTGGGACACCCTGTACATCGACAATTTTTATCCAGTTTTGTCATAATTTATTCCATTCGCATTGACTTAATGTTCAACAGCTTGAATTGTCTATGTTGTATTATTTAAATCATAATCAATATTGATTTTCGGTTAATAAATGTGTAATTTGTTATTTGCATATATGGGATTATGGGTATGTACAGTGGATTGGTTGGTACACCTACAACGCAGCCCAGAGGTATGACGCAAGTCTATATGTGTTGCGAAACCAATTAAAACGTATAAACACTCGATGAACCATGTGTTTGTAGTTTCAGAACCATAAAAACCATTTTTATTGCATTTAACAAATACTTTATATATAAAGTATGTACACTTATTACATACTTCATAAGCTTTTTACCTGGGTAATGTTTTTTTTATCGACAACCGTATTCCTCAATAAACAATATTGAAATTCAATATAAAACATGGTATATCTGGTTGTCAATGTATATTTGCATTATTTTTGTTACAAACTGTGCACATCTGTTGCCAGATTTATACAAATATAATTCGAATTGAAAATTTTGGTTGTCACAATTTGGCGGTTTTCTTTATTATTGCTTTTCGTTCGTAAAAGCTGTAAAGAATCGTAAAAGTGTATATTCGATACAATCAACAATATTTTTAGGTTTGAGTTCATTTCTAGAGAGCGGGAGATGTTATCTCTTCGACTTCTCAAAAGATAGTGACTTTCACGTTTAGAGGTAGTAACGAAGTGTGGGAAAACACTAGACAGCGAACATCCATCTGATTTGTGTATAAATCGCTGTATCAGTCTTACTTTGATCAAGGACGTGTTAAAGTGATTAAAGTGTAGTGAATACTACTAACGCGACCTTCACTAGAGATAGGAGGCTAATCTTTCACATTTTGTAGAACTTACCTGGTTGAATCCGGATACAAAACGAGGAGAGTCGTAACACAGTATATATAGACATACTAGCAGAAGTGAAACACCAGGTGGCGCGGTTGTTAAAGGAGCAGTAGGTACCGGGTTCGGCATGAACACATCTGGATTCCCCTGTTGAGTTAAGAATCCATGGTCCGTCCCATCGTCCATATCAGTACTATAAGCTACAACGGATCGTCGCCGGACTAAGTAAGCGGTAGCAGCCACCCAACAAAAAAACAGAAGTGAATTTATATTATATAATCTCGATCTCGGAGTCACAAATATATAACTGCCTTCACGATGAACATCTTCAATTTGAGTGAGGTATCTTAGAGGAATAACTATTTCTTGACTGTCTGGCAAGCATTTAAAAAACAAGGAAACTGTTCGATTGGAATGATGTACAAATTAATTACCAAAGGTTTAAGGAGCTAAATGAAACGTTTAATCGAGGCATCGAACTACATGGTTTTATTTGATAAGTTGTTAGATGGTTTAGTACGTTCGTACTCCGTTTTGGTTACTAGAGACAGTACTTTGAATGTTATAATTTCGTGATATAATCCTCAGTGACGTATTGGCTCTACCACGCGGATTTCCATCAGGTCACTATGGTGCAGCCGTTCAGTTTCCTTCATCTTGGAGTTGAGTTGAATAATTTTTAATTTGAGGTACAAGTCTGATTCCAGTATCTTGTTGATGGAGGAGTCTTTGTACTGAGGATGGAACTTCCTCTTGAACTGTGTTATTTAGGCTGATAAAATGATTGAGTGAATTTTTTGAGTGCTGTATTGGAGCTGCGATGTCACATTTCTTTATTTCTGAGGGAAGATGATTCGATCCCTACGATGTCGAGTGGAAGACCTGCGGATAAAGCTAGTTTTTGTGAATGCTCGTTCTATCCCCTGGCTGTGCCCATTACCTCTGGCCATAATTTACGTCAAACTTCATTCAATCTGTTATTTTTCATCGTTGTGGAAGACCTCCAATCTTATATTTTCCAAAACTTTAATTTCCATAGCTCTTAACTATGTCTCATCACTTCGAATAAATATTAAGGCTTAAACGCAACCTAATTCCTCAGTTGTAAAAGACTGGTGGCACATTATCATATAAGTAAGAATTGCATTGTCAAAATACCGCAATTACATGTCTAAGCACACCTGGATAACGTTCTATCGATATTTTAAATTCAGTAGATTATATTTCTCAAGCCATCCATTATTGACAAGAAATGTCTCTTCTGTGGCTTCAATTCATGTTGACGTAACAGATTATCCCAAATTTTAACGACTTTTCTTGTGTAAGAGAGCTTGAAATCGAAAAGTTTCGTGCATTTAGAATTGAGAATATTTTTGAACTATAATTAGCAGCCAGTTATGTCCAGTAATGGCTAACCACAATACCCAAGCCAAAATAGGACTGATTAGCTGGAATAGCCAATTTCGGCATTTGGTGATTATATTGGCGCCTATATTGCGTATCGTTGTCGTTCAAACTTGGATTTCAATATAAAGACTGTAGAGGAAGAGAGATGCTTCGAGACCCGAAATTCGACCCATTAATTGGTGAAAAATCGTTCGAGTTTCGAACTTATAAATTAGGAATAGAATTGTAGTACTGAGTCTATATTGGATTTCAGTCTCGGTTAGAAGTAGAGTAGCTAGTTTCGAGAGAGGTATATGAGGTATTTGTTGCCTAGTTTACAACGAACTCCGGTAATCACATTCAATATGGAAATTCAATCAAGCAACATATGGATACAAGGTGCTTATGTTTGCGGATAGTTTAAAAATGTATAGAACCGTTGAAACCAAAACCCAAATTACGCAGGTCATTGCCAGAAATGGCGCAGTGGTTAAAACTATGCAGTTAGAGTGTGAGGTACTGGGATCAAATCCCGATAGGGGCAAAAAAGAATTTTTCACCATCTGATTACGATCAGTGGTGCGAAGTAAACACATATGTGATCCCCTGTTGAGTTTAGTATCCATGGGCTGACCCATCTTACATGTCAGTACTATAAGGTGGCATGGAGCTATGCAACGTGCAGATGGAATCAGGTAAATCTGACCTATAGCTGCATAAAGCGACAACATCTAGTGATGATACGGAACTCCAGTTCTTTAAAAAGGATGGTATAAGTAACTGGACATGTGATATTTGTCGTTCAAAAAGAAGAATGAGCGTATCGTACAATGATATGTCTGTGGGTGCTTCAAGAAATTGTGAATCACCAATAATTACATCGCATATTGATACAATCAACTTGGAAACTATTTACAACAAAATGAACAGTTAACTTCCGGTTTGACTCTCTTACCGCAACTATAGACCAACTTAACGCTGTTATGGAAGAAAACCGACACCTCAAACTACGTGTATTTGATTTGGAGAGGCAATTAAATCATGTGCAAGAGTTTCTGATGGGTCATTCTATGGATATCGTGGATGTACCAGCGTCAAATGAGAATATTGTGAATACTGTTCTCTCCATTATTAACACTGGTCTGCAGGTTCCAATTGATAAAAGTGATATTCAGGAGTGCTCTCGAGTTGCAATTAGTCGTGATAATAAAAAATCGAAAATAGTGGTGAAACTGAAGAGCGCTGACATAAAAAAAAATATTTTGGAAAAGTGGAAAACTATTAAGAGCATTCCGTCTCAAATCATTCAACCAGTATCTAAAGGTCGTATGTTTATAAATGCAAATTTATCATTTTTTAAACGGAAGTTGTTCCAAAAAGCAGCTAAGTTGAAAGCTGAAGGTCGTTTCAAGTACTTATGGACTCGTGATGGCAAAATTATGGTGCGGCGTGGTGAAGGAGAACAGGTTATCTACATTAAAACATCTCAAGATCTTATAAAATTACTTTCATTCAAACCTTAATTTTACTTAATTTATCTCACTTGTCCACTAAATAGATTCACTAAATATCTTATTTTTACAAATTTCATTTATTCATCAAAACGCATGCGCGCAAATTTTGACGAGTTCGTTTGCCACCTGGACGCGTTAGAGACGTTGCCTTCTCTGATTTTTCTGACGGAAATATGGATCGAGGACTATGAGCTTAATAACTTTAAACTAAATGGTTTCCAAATATTTGGTAAGTGCAACAGTTTGCATCGTGCTGGTGGGTCTATAGTCTTTGTAAATATGAAGTTTGAGTGTAAAATCGTACAAATAGAAACCATGAAGACAGCAGATGGGTTAGCTGTGCACTGCTCTATCGGAGGACAAGACTTCTGTGCCATCTGTCCTTATCGGCTTCACAGTTATGATGTGTATGAGTTCTTCAGAGAACTAAGCATTTTACTAGACAAAATATCAGGCAAAATATCTTTCAGAAAATAATCTTTGAAACTAAAATCGTTAACTTTAATATCAATGATCATGCTGCGGTCATAATAGAATTCGACCTGGACACAACACAATCTAATCATCCTCTCAGAAGTAAATCTAAAATTAATTATCCTACCTTAATCCTACGAAAACATTTAAATTTTTGCGTTAAAGATGAGTCGAATGTCCTGCACTCAAACTCCAAGATGGTTGCAAATCTATTCAATAAGTTTTTTACCACGGCACCGATTAATCTCAGCTACAATATTGATAGAGTCCCTTGCACTTCTCAAGAGGAAAGTAGCTTAATTTGTTCCAACTATAATGAGCCCACAACGTGTTTTTTCACTCCTGTTGATAGCACTGAAATCTTACCATCCATAAATAACCTGAAGAATACTGATGCATGTGGTATTGATGGAATATCCAATAGGTCAGTAAAGGTCATAGCATCAAATATCATATTGCCTTTAGAACATATTATCAATCTGTGTTTTTTAAATGGAGTTTTTCCAACACATATGAAAAAAGCCATATGCAAAAAAGATGATTCGTCTAATATGTCAAATTTTAGACCCATATCATTGCTTTCTGTATTCTCCAAAATACTGAAAAAGGCTATGAAAAAAAGAATTCTTGAGTGCCTTTGCAAAACCAACTTTCTCAGTGATTCCCAATTTGGGTTTAGACCAAATTTAAATACTGAAGATGCTTTATTAAGCTTCTTTGAACATATATACACAAATTTGAATTTAAAGAGAAAGGTAGGTGGATTGTTTGTAGATGTGACTAAAGCTTTCGAGACTGTGAATAACAAATTGTTGTTAGATAAATTGTTTCAAGCTGGTTTTCGTGGCATTCCATTTGAGCTACTTAAATCATATCTATCGGCACGTTCGCAATCTGTTTTGATTAATGGTGTCTGTAGCGATGTTGAATATATCAGTTGTGGGGTGCCCCAAGGTTCAGTTTTGGGTCCAATCTTGTTTCTCGTATATATTAACTCTCTCTGTAATGTTAATTTCAATGGAAAGGTTGTCGCTTTTGCTGATGATACATCGTTTGCTTATCATGCTGACAGCTGGAACCAAATTTTATTAAAAGTTAATGATGACCTATCAGGTTTAAAAAAATGATTCAGCTTGCACAGTATAAAACACGCCTTAAACCTTTTCTTATGCGTAATCAAATTGATGGTACCCCTGAGATTATAAATTCACATTCCTCTGTTTGTGTAGGCAATCAGAGTAGTGGAAATTGGTTGGTGATTAAAAAAGTTGAATTGTTTAAGTATCTAGGCATTGTTATTGATAGCAAATTAAGCTTTGGGGCACATATTAAAGAGCTATCAAGACAAATGAGGTCTATAATTAGAAAATTATATATTTTACGAAATCTAATCTAAATTCTATTTACTTTTCTTTAGTTAGTTCTAGATTAGATTATGGTTGGGCGTTATGGGGTAGCACTTACTTTGAGACCCTAAAACAATTAATAGCAGCCCAAAAATCTGTTATTCGGGTTATGTATAATTTGAACATCCGAGAGCATAAGTTTACATTATTTGTCGAATCTGAAATATTTCCATTGAGATATTTATATGTTTATAAGGTGCTAAAAATTTTTTACAACAGGGATGCAGAAGTGAGTTTTCATCATTTTGACATGTTAGTGCTATAGACTGGTATGGTGCAATGTGCAAATAGTCTACGTATAGCGCTCATGGGGCCACGAAAGAGTTGGGAGTGCATCGGCCCCAAAACAGATAGTATAGATACAAACAAGACTTAATAAGTGGGCTCCAGTGTCTAATGCAAAATGCTAAGCCTGGCGTTCCAACAATTTATTGAAACCATTAATAACTAAATTATTCAACTGTCGTAGTAGTAATTTTCACATAATTAACACAATATGTTATGTAACTTTCATAAAAGAAGCCCCCCAAAAAAACAATTCTTAGAATTAACTAAATAATTCCCAAACTATATATCCAACCGCAGCGAACCAAATACAACAAAAAAAATCAATTTAATAGACTTTTCATTATTATACATAATACATGTAATTTAATTTAATGTATTATGTATTTTATTCGAATTGACAAATAAATCAAAACCGTACGACTCCCATCGAAATTATTTCACCCTCGCGCCCTCCCACAGAACGTATACCGTTTGATAATATAACGAAATGCCTACAAAAATCATAATTTTCAATTATTAATGATTATAAATCAAAATTATATAATTTTATATGTCATTGAATGATGGCACATAATTGTTTCGTGGGAGGTTTCAAAATATTTGAAGACAATCATTTTATGAAGATGGCATAAAGCTTTCGATTTACAGAAACCGTGAATTAAAAAAAATCACTTTGAACCGAATAAAAATTTAATTATATACTGAGTGTCCCAAGGCTATCGGAGTGTACAACTTAAACCGATCAAATGGCACAGTAGTGAGAGTTGAATTAGAACGTGTCTCGAATCACGATAATACAGGATGCAAAACCGATCCTTTAGGTTTCCCTTGTTAGTACTGAAGGGTCCGCCATCTAAAGTTTTTTCTTTCAACAAGTGCTTATTTCGTGAATGGTAACACATAGCTCATGTCTGATTTGACAGATAATTAGTTTTATCCTTTCGCTGGTTACGAATATGGTTGTGTATGCGCTTGAACAACGCTGGGAAATATTGTGACATTACTTTGAAAATCATGGTAATGTTGCAGAATGTGTGCGAAAATTGCGTACGAATTTTGGAAGAAGAGAAGCACCGTCAGCTCCGTATGTTCGTTATCTTGTGAAAAAAATGAAAGAAACTGGTATCCTCATCAATAAACCAAAGCGTGAAAAGCCAAAAACAGTGCGTACACCCGAGAATATTGATACTGTGGCAGAAAGTGTGCGTGATGCGCCATCAACGAATTTTTGAGACGAATTTTGCATAAAGACCTTGGTATGACGCCATACATAGTCCAATTGTTTCAGGAATTGAGGCCAACTGACCATCCATTGATTTTGCCAAAATTCATATTTTCGGAAGAAGCTCATTTTGATCTTGGTGGGTATGTAAACAAGCAAAATTGTCGCATTTGGGGCACGGAAAACCCGCACGCATATATTGAAAAGCCGGTACACCCAAAACGAGTCACTGTTTGGAGCGGATTTTGGTCCAGAGGCATAATTGGGTCATTTTTCTTCGAAAATGAACAAGGAGTGGCCGTTACAGTCAATGGTGATCGTTATCGGGCCATGTTGAACGAATTTTTGTTCACATAAATTGAAGAGGGGGATATTGGCAACATTTGGTTTCAACAGGACGGCACTACGTGTCACACAGCTGAAGCTACACTCGATGTTTTGCGCCCTGTTTTTGAGCTGATGTCGTTTGGCCACATCGGAGCTGCGATTATTTGTGGGGTGCCCTCAAAGATAAGTGTTACGCCGACAAGCCAGGGATAAGCCATTGGTGAAATACAGCTGCACACAATCGATAATGTGCTTAAAAATTGGACCGATCATGTAGACTACTGCATGGCCAGCCGAGGCAGCCATTTGAATGAAACTATTTTCCATTATTAACCGGAAGGATTGTACTTTTAAATAAAAAAAGAAATTTGAGAAAATATTCAGTAGTTTTTTTTATAGCATTTTCAAAAAAAATAAAAGTTATTTGGCGGACCCATATTGTAAAAAAGAACAATGTGCAGATAGTCTACGAAAATCGGAACTGGAACCGTACGTCCTTGATTTTAGTATAACAATTCGCTGCGTTACTGTGGCTTGGAAGTTGTTGTGCCTCATAGACTAATTTTTTTCTACCGGTCGATTTGCTGTTGTTGTGTAATCTCTCTTTAGCGGTGTTGTGCCGAATGCAAGAAGTATTCTGGTTAACGGTAGGGTTTGGATTTGCTAAAAAGCTTGTTACTAAATAAACGTGTCTTCACTTGGTCGAAAGCGGCATATTTTAGGAATCAATTTCTTCTAAAGGTCACGATAGCATTTATATTGTTACGCGCTTCTATTGTTATCAAGGCAATGATCGTGAAAATTGCGTGTGTAAGTTAGGTTAAAATGCTTTAATTTTTCTTATTGTAGTCCCGTCATTACATTTGAAATCGTAGGTTAGGCTATTTTTGGAAATCTGAAACATTATTTAACCATGAAAACAAAGTTTACGGAAATACGATCAAATTGGAGCATTGGGATTCAGAATTGTGAATATCGAAGTTCCGTGTCAACAAATTTTCCAACTTAACATCCAGCAAGAGTTTATTAAAATGCTTTTTGAAAACATTTTTAGGGGCTGTGGGGTATTTTAAAGCTTATTTGACAATGAAATCAGGAGTGATTTTAAGATACCAAAAGCAAGGCCATTGTCTTTAAATAAAAGCATTAATCCGATCCAAACGAGCGATAAGGCGTTACCCATGGTTTCTGTTATACCAAAAGTAATGGAGCTTTTTGGATATGTGGACAGTTCAAATCTTTAATATCTTAATGGAAGCTATACAATTTTGCATAAAATTGAACTTTCGAACGTTTACTTCCAAATATGAACGCGTACTTCCACTAAAAGTATTCAAAGGGATATGGATAGATGATGTGGTGCCACTATTTAACCCAGCATCATAATTCAAGAAATTCTGTCGATGAATGTATGATTTATTTTTATAGAAACCACACCGTTTCATCGCAAGTAATGGCGAAGTGGAAGATTGTTTACACGTTTAAGATTAGCAAACTGTTAAGCAAGATGTATTCCAATAACAACATTCATATCTAAATCGGATAGTGATATCAAAACATAAAACTTTGCCATCGATAGTTAAACCGAGTTATGAAACGTTGGTAGTCTTAAAGAAAACATATATAAGCGAAACTAAACGTTATAGGAGAGCAATAGGTGCCAGGAAAAATAATAATCCACTTAGGTCAACACCACAGTTGGGATTTTACATGTAAACAAGTTTTTATACATTTTTAAGTAAATTATGTAAAAATTAGTGTAAATTATGTACATAAACCGTATAAATTATATGTAAATAATTAAAACACCAGGTGGCAGATTCATCCGATCCGATCGATCAGTCTATATACTTTGTCAAATAGTATGTCAAATAGTATGTAGACCAAGTATGAGAGCGTAATCTATATATTCCGTTGAACTTGGAAGGACAAAAGAGTAGAATGAGAACCTCGGTACTACATTACATTTAGTACGAGCTATAATCAGATTCTAGTCGTTCTATTCCAACACGTTTCGGGTTGTTTTACACCCCTATTCCCTTAGTCGTGTCACTTGTCACTTGTAGCGATAGTCAAATATTGGTATTCTCTTAGTCGATTTATTCGTCAACTATGAATTAAAACGACAAACTTTATATTCTAGTAGTCGTTTGAAAAGTTTCTTGTCACTTGGAACGACATTTATACGCGCGTGAAAATTTCAGTCGACATATTCAGTGGAAATCAAGTAGTATTTCCCGATTAATTCAGTGATTGGCGTTAGGTTCATTAGGTCACTTCAATCGACTAGCAGAATACAAATTTATTGATGAAGTAATACGACAACTGTCGCGGCGAATGAAGTGACACGACTAAAGGAATCGGGGTGTAAGTTTTCAGAATGACATCTGGACTCAGGAGTAATTAAATTACAATTCCTTTTTATTATTTAGAATATTCGCTTTACTAGTTTTGTGTTTATTAGAAATGTCTTCATTGGCGTATTGACGGTTCAGCTCACATGTTTAACTATTGGTACTTATTCGGCCATTATACATATTGAGTGTCGTGTGCACACGATTAAACTATGCGGTGAATCGATGAACGACGATGTAAACCTTATTGCATCTCGTAAAAATATTCTTTACGTTGTTAGATCACACCTAGAACAATTTCACTCAAAAACGTATACTGATCATTGTTTTATAACGATTTGTGAAGTAAATTTAAGATAGGCTTCAATGTCCTCAAAGATAACAGAAAGGAAAAACAAAAGTAGTAGACAATTATTATGGTGAATTAGTTATAGAACCACAATAAATTTGGTTGATCTATACTAATCACAATGCAGATGCAAAAATCAGCAGTCTAATGGAATTCTGAAATAATCTTAACCGTCTACTTTCCACTCGTCAAGATCATTAGACTCATCGGCGTTTCCGCTCAAAATATCTTTAAAATTAGTCACGAGAGTGCTGAACACTCTAATTTTACTGCTGAACACTCCACCTATAACGTACTCTTTACTGACACTTAAGGATTGCCTACTTTTATTATAGGTATGACTAACTTTCACAGTTGGTTTTTTCAATGTAAAAAATTATTTTTAATTTTGTATGTAAAATACATAAAAGGTAAATTGCAAGTAAAACATATTCGCAGTGCCATGTGTTTTAAAATCTCGAAAACTTCCGATATTCGGATTGGTCAAATTTGGTCAAATTTGGCATTTGGCAATAGATGTCGCGTCAGTTTTTTACATGAAATAATTTTTTACATTTGTAATGTAAACACTAGCCTTATGTAAATTACACGGGTTTTACATGTTAAAAATCGTGTAATTTAAACGCCCAATTATGATAAACACTTAGATAGCGATGCCACAAATTTATGGACGGTCCGAACCTTATTTGTTCGGTTGATAACCGCGAGATGGTTCAATCATAGGAGAGAGGAAGAGTTCCAAACGTCTATAAAACAGATTCATGTCCACACAACCTTAGTACCAATAATTTATTGTATTTCACAAGAGGGAACACCTGTCATTTGAGATAGCTTGCGCAACCGTTTGAATCGAGATTTATTTAGTTGTGTCCTGTATCTATACACGAAGTATCATAATTTTTTCAATCAAGCCTCAAATTTTCTTCAAAACTATTTGTTATTATAACAGACGAGTCAATTTCACCAAGAGACATACCTGGTATTAGATCAGCTTCAATAATAATTTGTGCAGCTTCCATTAAAGTCAATTGGACTAGTATTAGGTTTAGCCAAAAAACATTTTATAGCCTTTTCATCACTTATTCCCTGAAACAAATATATTGGGACAATTTTACTACCATACAGTCTATAATCGAGCACAAATTTATTTAAATCAATTAGAGTTGAATCGATTGAACCAACCACACAAAATATATCGCCAATAATTCAAGCTTTGTACGGTTAAAGTTTTATCCAACGAAATTACATAACCCATATTTATATATTACCCTGGAAGTTGAAAATATTGGCATAATTGAATGTAATTGAAAATAAACTTGTTGGTCGGTTTATGTAGGAATTTATCATATATGAGTACTGTGGTTGTTGTTAAAATTTAATGGATTGTCGGTTTGTGCGGCTTAGTCAAGTTGAACTTTATTGTTTTACTATTTAATTGTGGCTATTATAAAATCAATAAATATTGATTGATTTTATTTTATTTATTTAATCCGTTATATACTATGTAATTACCGTTAAATAATTGAGTTTTGTTCCCCTGGGACCATTGGAATCTTTTACGAGGTTTGGTCGCCTCATTGACAAAAAGATTCGGGATATTACTTCATAAATAGATTACAAGGAAAACGGTTTCAAGTCTAGTATGAAAAAGCATTATGTAGCATCCAGTTCACCTTAAATTGAATATTAGCCGATACTACAGATTGAAATGGACCAATTCAATCTGTCGTATTACCACGGAACATAACTTAACCTAACCTACCATAAAATCTGACAAAATTATTGAATATGTGCTTGGCATTAGAACTATTTGTCTCCAATTGTTCTTGCAATGTAGAAGAAAATTGAGTTATCAGTTCATGTTTTAATATGTAGAAACTCCAATGGTCAAGAAAGTGGCATCCTTACATCGTGCAATGCCCAAATAGTTGGTACCGAGGACTTCACAGAGGTACCACGGATACAGGAATATATCATAACCCTAAAAAGGGCTCTACAAACATCTTTAGATTTCTTTAGAATTGTGTAAAACCGAGTCACCTATTTAAAATAATTCTGTTGTTTTCCAGAAGCTTTTAAGGAACACTTCATGTACGTGAAGTTAGCCCAGAATTCATCCCAAAAAAAAGCGATGGCAACACTAATCTCAACTATCGTGACACTTTTTACTCTCAGCCCCGAAAAAATCAACTATCAGGATAGTTTTCATATACTCAGCCCAGAAAAATTATCTCTCATGATAGCTTAAATAACCTCAGCCGAAAAAATGACTGTCAATATAAGTAAACAACTTTGATTATTTGCTATAGTGACTATATAAAAACATATAATACCTGTTTTGTGTATACACCAAAATTAATATTAACAGTATTCATATTGCAATTAACAAGTTACATATTTTTGTATGAATAGATACTTATTTGAAAACAGTCAAAAAACCAGTATTTAATTCATATTATTTCTATGATGGGTTCTTGCGATATAGTCCCTCACACATAGAAACCATTCATTGGACGGACCAACTGATTATTGATTTGAGTTAAGAAAGGTTTGAACCAGTATATGCGATCACCTCCGAGAGCTTCAGTGATTGGACTGTCTCTCCTTCTGGTGCAACTGCATCAGTTGTGGACGGACTGTCGGCCTCTCGTGTTTCAGCCTCGTCCTGTTTGTATACTTAAATCGAGAGTAATCGACCCGAAAACGAAGTCGAAAACTCTGTTAGTCGCGGCAAGTGGAACCAGGTCTCCGTATTGATTACCATAGTAGAAAATCTGGAGTCCCCCTTGGCATCCTCTTGCCTCACGAGCTTCCATTTTGGGAAGATTGGGGTTGCTAGTCCTTATAATCTCTAGGATTTTTTCTGGGCTTGCTGTTCGGTTGGTAACCATACGCGTGCTTTTGGCATGCTAGGAATTTCATCCCTGCTTACATCCCCTAGTTTCGCACCTTGGCACACCTCTCCTACCTCCGCTACAGCCTTCTTATAAAGCTCCACTGATCTGGCATCAGAGCACGCAATAAGTATAACGCGCCCTAGATACTAGCCCGCATCTCTGCAGGATGGAGCGGGTCTCCACTGATCTGGCATCAGAGCACGCTATAAGTTTAACGCAGCCTTGATACTACTAGGATTTTTAGGAAAACGGAGTTTAGTGAATTGTTCACCAAACTCCATTTTCCCATGGTGCTGCTCTCATCTTCATGACTCCTGTCTATGTCGGCTAGCAACACCGCTCCTTCATAATGTCACTGAAGGATTTTGGTTAAGCCTTGTTAGGAGGCAAAACCTTGTGAGGAGTTTCCTTTTCCGCTTGCAGTTTGATCCGTTTTGTGTCGACGGGCTCTAGTTCATCCTGGGATCGCTGTCTTTTCAACACATGGTCCCTCTCTTAGCTGTCGCTGCCGACCGTTTTCTTGGTCCATGCCACGGATTCCTGTTGCTCAGCCGTGAGATGTCCTTCAGGAGTTGCACCCCACCTGTTCAAAATCCAAAACACAACGACCATCTATTCCTGTAGCGCTGCTTGGACTGGCGGATGTAAGTCAAACCTCCTTCAGCAGCGCTTGATTTCTCTGGAGTTTCACTCATCCCGGCTTAGATGCCTTGAAGTCACCTCCTCCTGCTGTTTTTGAGGGAGCCCCATCTTAACCGTTTGAGCTCTCTCTTTTTGTTTCCGGCCTTCGGAGAGTCTCGGAGAGATATTTGGTCCACCTGCGCAGAGATCCGTTTAAGCAGGTGAGGCTACTTACAACTGGAGGTCTCAAGGTATCCAAAGGGCTCCGTTTGCGATTGAGCTTTGTTAGATGTACCTCCGGTCTGGTCGCGTAAGACCTTAAACATGCCCATGTGATATCACTTAATGTCTACAACTCCACGAATGGTTTCTATGTTCGAGGGACTAAAGCAAATGATTAATTATCAAATGATTATTTTTTTATCGTTTCAGTAATCTTTTTAGCCTGAGTAGGCATATCAAAGCTATCATGATAGTTAATTTTTCTGGGCTGGTTATATAAAAACTATCAGTATAGAAAATTTTTCTTCGTTTGGACATTTTATATTTGATTGTACATGTTGTAAAGAAAATTGGTTTTTTTTTTTTTGAAGATATTATTTTATTGTGCTTATGATCAATAAATATAAATAATACTTTAAGTGTCGTGACAGACATTTTTCGGGGCTGAGAGTAATGTAAGATAGATGATAAATAATGTTAAGATTTAATTTTTAACGAACTCTATGTTTTATATTTCACATATATTTTTTATAATATAATAGATTGGTAATTGATATTGTTCAGTTACATTTTTTTACTTTGTTTGTTTATCTAACATTTTGAAAAATATGTATAATCGAATTGTAATGTCGTGATAGTATTTTTTTTACTAACTGTATTACCACATGCAACTTTTTTCATTTTCAGGGATGAAATTTTGGACTAACTTCATAAAGGTGTAAACTTCCACCTGTTTTATTTCAAAATGGGCATCCTTGCGAAGAAATCATCGAAATAATTTCTTTTTATTTATATTTATACTCTGGACTATACGCATAAAAAAGATCGTCCGAATTAGAGAAAAGCCAAATATATCCAGTTCAATGTTAGTGTAGGATTTCTGTCAGTGAGAGAACACTACAACATCCAAATATTCTGAGTCCGAATCAAAACCAGCACATCGTTTGAATCCCGTATTTTTATAATCTGCAACCAATGTTAAATCTGTACCCACAAACATTTATTCCATTTTTGCTACATCCAGAACAACAGTTAAAAGTTTATTGTTAGGTTCTCATACGCAATCAAAATACTTTTTAAATAATAAAAGCCTTCTTCAGATTAGTATTTTCAGATTAGTATTAGTAGTTATTCAAAAATGGGCAGCAAAAGAAATAAAAGAAGGAAGTTGCATACCTTAAAGACCCCAAAAATTATTGAATTTGAGTTGATAAAGGTACTAGAGATACGACGTCTATTTTCACTCGTACTAACTTACTCGGGTGAAGATCTACTACGTGACCAAGATTAACCCTTACCAAGATTTACCCTTACTCTAACCGCGTCTCAACTGAGACCTTACGGTCATTTTAACGTATTGATGCACATTTTAGGTGGTCAGCCCAACGAATATTTTTTTTTACACACAAACGCGTTTTTATGTCATCCGGTGCATGTTAACTTTTGCTGAGCCAAGAATATCTGGAAGGATCTATTTTGATACCAACATTAATCTTAGTTGAGACCTTATCAGGTGGTCCACGATTTTACTGCCAAGTTTATCTGCTAAGTATAAATTAAACATTATTAAAGTGTATTAATAACTCTGGGTAGTAACGAAGCGGATTATAGAAACTTGCTGAATACTCTTCACAATAATCCACATTTATCGGGTTCTCTTTTGAGCCATCTAAAAAATTCAATCATACTTTGATAAAAATTTGGATACTATAAATACAATCAAGGACGTCTTATGTAAGATCGTGACGGTAGCTATCATAGTGGTCCTCATTGAATACCATTTCGAAATTTTTCACTATGATATAATCTGTACTCAGGTCCTTTCTGGCCTTTAGTCAGCTTGTTCCATTCTAAGTTGTTGAGTGATTGATGTGGACATTCACTCAAACATGATCATAGGCTAATATTTGTGTTGGGCACCAGTTAGTGGATGGGTGTTGAAAGTTTTGAAGTGGTTTTCAATATATTTTTTTGCATCTATTTATTCCTTGCTCATGTGTGTTAAGAGACCGGTCAGATCCTTTCTTGATGGAACGATTGTATATTTTTTAGGTTTTTTATATTTTTTAGGTTTATGAAATTTCTTCACTTCTTTCGCTGTGTCCTCATATTCTAGTTTCCGTTATATCTTGGTGCCATCTGAGTACTTTAAGCTTGAGGCATTTTGAAAATAGTGCATTTTCCAAGAGAATCTGCTATAGTTATTGAACGAAATATTTCATCCGAAAAGTTCACTTTGGCATCAAATCAAGAAGCTTTATCCACAAATATGCGTGCTACTATAACGGGTGGTCGATATGACTTAAATTGAAATGAGAAAATGTAAGCGAACACATTTAAAATGTTCTCATAAAAGTAACTTAGTCCTCTTGAATTTCATTACATAAACTGATGTCTTAACTTATATACATAAACTCGATCCTCCTATAAGTTTTGACTCTCCGCGTGCACAAAAGTACAACTAATAGTTAACAAAAATTATATTTTTACAGGTTTAATGACACCAATGACTCCAATTTTACCATTAGACCTTCCATTTCAGTTCCATTTTTATCAGGATGAAGACGTAAACCACGCAATTATGGAACCAAAAAATACTTAAGGTTCCAAATAGGGTTGAGGAAGAAATAGGGAAGATACTATGAACCTTGCCAGAGACTTTTTGGGGAAAAGTCTGGGGTTTACAACTTAAAGTGCTTTTAGTACTATTTGTAGGAGATTGCTCAGAACGCCACATAACTCTCCCGAAAGTGAATTCCCTCTCCGAAAGATGATTATAATTATCTGTGTCGTAATGCATTGGAGTGCCTAAATCCACCCGCTTAATAAGTAGGCTTGTTGTGACATCAATCGAACCTGACTGCATGTTGTATTTGTGAATGCCCACATGAAAACGAATTTCCTAAAAAATATCTAAAACTACCACGTATTAAAAGAGAAAGCCAGAAAATTCCACTGTGAGAAATTAAACTTTTTGCCGTGTTAGGTAAGGCAGGAGGTAGGATGAAAATTAGCTGGTAAAAGTTTGTGTCAGAAGACACAAATCTTGACGTGTAATGCCCTTCACAGAGCCGTTGGGTCACCAATGAAGCGTGTTGCTTTATATAAATTTGAAGTAATTGAAAGTGTTGTTGTAAATCCGAGTTGTTGCATGTACCTTGTAATCCACAAGGCCGGTTTCGATCTGATGAGATGATGACATCATTGAATGACTAGGTGATCGAAAAAATCAAATACATCTCATCATACTTAATGTTTATACTGTGCGATTCGTATGTATACGTTTAGTCGCGACAGTACTAGTGAATTACAAGAACTTAACTCGAAATATAGATTTTTATTAATTAACTGAGGCGTGAGATAACTTAGTTGTATTGGTCGGAGATGCTCAGAACGCAACATGCTCTTTTGATTTATTTTAAACAATCATTTGGCTCATGATTGCATACCTTGGGTTTTAAGAATACAATCAGAACTTGATCAACAGCCACAATTGAGGTGTATCTAGGACTGACTCCCTTTGCACTTAGATATGAAATTGCAAATTCCAAGTGTTTCAGACGGACCAGCCAATAAGACTGCAGCCTTTGCAAGATAAAAAACACCATCGGTAAACTCTTCCATTCAGACATATAAGATCAGAAATAAAAGAACATAGAAGGTCCCGCGTTTTAAGAGACTTTATGGTTTGTGTAAGAATTTTTGCAGTAATGGAACTGCCTCTTTCAAAGTCTCTGCTAACTGCGTGCATCCATATTCCAAGTTGAAAAGTATTTTTGTAACTGATAGCCAAGTGACCGTTAAGACAGAACGGTCCATGAATTCGTAATTGGATGATCGTAATCAGATGATGAAAATCCTTTTTGCATCAGCAACCTGGTTCCACAGAAATTCAGCAGGACTAGTAAAAAAAGGACCGTTGCTTTAAGATAGATACTTCATGGTATGTTGAACAGACAGCTTAAAAATAGAAGGTAGAGTGAGAATAAGAATTTCCAGGTCCCTGGTAATTGAGTGCAACTATATTCCAAGTCTATATTGTATCAGTCAATCAAGTGACCCTTAAGGCAGGTTGGCCCATGCGAACTAGCTAAATAAGTCATTTGTTTTTTATGTAATCGTTTTGAAGACTAAAATTTATTTTTTAATTACTCATTTAAATTAAAACTAATGCTCTAATTTTATTTCTTTTCAGAAAATTACGTTGAAACGAACCAAACTCTAATCTAACCAATATATAACAAATTAAAAACTAAACAATGAAACGTGGCGGTGATCGTTAGTTAACGCTATACATAACCAACTTAATGTTCATTCCAATTTTAATTATTATTTTTGATGAATGATTTACGGCTAATTAAATTAATTAACAGAATAATTACCGAAATTCCACAAAATGTAAACATATTCCAAGATATAATATATCCAAAACTATAAAAATTTGGTGCAATAAATTTAATTAAATTACATTTGAAAATGGTTTGAATTAAACACTAAAAAGTTGAAAATTTATTCGTTTAATATACAAAAATAAAAAAGTCCATAAAATTTAAATAACAGAAAAAAATAAATAAATAAATAAAAATTGAAATATTTTGTTGTCGCAATGGAAAATATTTAAAATATTCGTTTATTATTTTATTTTATTTTTATATTTTTATTTTAACCATAATTTTAATTTAATTCATTTACATAATTTTGCTGTCAGCTTTTTGTTCAACCGAAAGCTTATTTTACTGTCATTTTATTTATTTTATAACTTGTTATATTATATATTTTTTAATAAACAATAGTTATAGTTTAAACCATAAATCGTCGATACTAATAAAATAATTAATATTGATTTATTGAGTTATTAATAAATAAATAAATAAATAAATAAATAATAAAGTGTTGTGCTAGTAAAAAAACGGTTATAAAACAAATCGATCATCATGCTGCCGACAAATGTTATGTCATTTATGAAAAAGGTGAGTGACAAGCTTTTATGTAAATATACGTGTATGAATTTTTATTGATATTTATATCTTCCGGTTGATGATAGTGTGACAGTATCATAAAACGTACATATATTTATGAATAAATATTGAATGAAAATTAATTATCATAATTAATGTGAATGTTTATTGTTGTAAACAAATGGGAGGCTGGGAAAGTCTATATATAATGTTGATGGGTATGGATTATGCTTTTAAAGATGGGACACCCACAATTTTGTTTAAAATTGATTTGTTGTGGTGTGCTCTATTGACATTTCAGACACGACCAGAGTTTAGTCATACTTTTGGAAGCAAATCTATTTCACAATATAAATTGTGAGAGATTATTTGTTTGCTACTGATGGGCGTTGTGGCACTAGTCTTCACAACTGTTGGGCGTATAAATTACACGATGTTATTCGATTACACGATTTTTACATTCTATAAAAACGTAAAATATGAATTAATGTAAAAAAAAATTAGGGCGCCATCTCTTATTAAATCTAGTTGTTACTAAAACACCAACTGTTAAAAAATCTTTTACCTATTCTACATATTTCGACTACACACTGAATGTCACAATAAATTTTTGATTTATATTAAAATTATTAACAGATAAATATCGTTAAAAATCATCTTAACTGACTCGGGTGACCGTGGTCCTGAAAGTAAACCGATCTAGCAAATACGCATTTATTTATGATAATTAATAATCAGGAAAGCGAACGTTAGTTTTTTATATTTGAAAACAGGTGGCGCTGGTGGTCGTCGCTTCACTGTATAGACACATTTACACTTCACTGAGTAAAAAAGACACATTTACACTTCACGTCTTCGCTCGCCAATAGTTGGGGTTATCATATTTGTTTGACTAAAAATCGTTACTTGAGCTGTCGTTGTTGACCAAACTGAAAATTTTTTCAGAGCACTTCCAAAATTACTGGGATCATGTTTCATCGTTACCCTGTTGATTTTTGGCATCGATTCATTACTGTTGATGAATCGTGGGTCCACCACTACACACCTGAAACCAAAAATCAATCATAACAATGGGTGGAAGCTGGTGGAAGTGCTCAGAAGAAGGCAAATGCAGTGAAATCGGCTGGCAAAGTTATGGTCACTATATTTTGAAATAGGACCCACAATCACAATCGTGCAGTATTGGTACAATCTCAGCAGGACAGTGTTTGGAATCTTCTTTAACAGTGACGCAAAATTCTAGAACGACCCATGGTAACTCGTTTTACTAGTTGGTTATACTAGGTGGGGCAAAAGTCCCACTTTCATTTTGATTGCCTAAAACTTTATTCAACCAAAAGAAGGTTTTATTTTCATAAAAAGTATATTTGGACTTTACATTTTTTTCGTTATGATTGGAAAATTATATCGACTAAATGGAAACCGCGATTCAAGATGCAACAATGGGCTCTTTTGAGGCATTTTAATGACATTCTGCAACATCTCGGGCTTAATTTTTTCAATTTCGTGACGAATATAATTCACATAAACTTCGGATTTTAAAAAACCCCATAAGAAACAGTCTGGTGCTGGTAAATCCAAAAATCTGGCTTAAAAGCCATTTCGCGAAATTAGCCTTCATCGAAAATCCTCATTCAATAATTGAATTGTTGAACGGGCTGTGTGCGCTGTGACCTTATCTTGCTGAAACCACATGTCCTCTAGTCCTTGGAAATTTCGAATCATGTCTTGGTACCGGCGTCTACACAACACAATGGTTACGTCTCATAACTCCAATTCGTCTAAATGTCAATCTAAATAATACAGTTACTGTATCCCTTACGAGGAGGAAGAAGCAAACGATATTGGCTTCCTCTTGTTTTAACTGTAATAAAAACTCAATTGAAAGCATCAAATACTAAAGGTTCAAAATAGCACCACGAAGGTACTTGGGACCTGCCAAAGGCTCTATGGGCGAATCTGGGGCGTACAACATAAAATGATCTTTTGGTCGTCCGCAAAAATCAGGCTCATGATTACATTCGCTTTGGTACTATTTTGCCCATAATCAGAGAATGCTATGTTCTCTAGACTTTATTTAATAAAATTGAACGCGTCTGACGTGGTATTCAGAACTTATGTAATGAGAACTTGTCCAACAGCTGCTTCTATTACTACATCTTTTGAACTTGTATATCGAAACGTAGATCTAGAACTTTGATGAAGCAGGGAGAAAATAACAAACTATAAAATTTAATCGGCAAATTCTAAAGGAGTTTCAGGTGCACCAGTTAATAAGAATTCCGTCTGATTGTATGCCAGATAAACTAGTGTAGTCATACCGAATCGGGGATATAAAAGACTAGAAGAACCGTTGTTTGAAAAAGAGTCGATAGTATGGTACATAGACGGCTCAAAAACAGAAATTGTCCTTTAAAAGTCCCAGGGTACATGGGCAACAATATTTCAAGCACTACGTCATATAGCTTTGTAGGATATCATATGATATGGAGACTGCCTGAATATAATTAAACAAATGACAACCGCAAATACTCTTCTCAGCACCAGGGAACATTGCTCGTTAAGGTACTGCTACTGCTTTTTACTATTTGATCGCAACCCTTCTGCGGATTAACTAAGGAACACGTTAAAGCATGGGTAATACGTTTGGAGGATCTGGAGATAACCTTCATCAAAATTCTTCTTGTGGGTCAAACTGTTTTGAGGCTTTTAACCGGCTTCTGCACAAACTATGTTTCTTTAAGTTACCATCTTAAAAATATAGCCTTGTATACAACGGATAGATGCTTTTTCTGTGATATGAAAATAAAATCAGGGCAACATTAAAGTCAATGCAATGCGCGTTTTCGCCATCATCTTCAACGTCTTAACGAGAGAACTTGAGAGAACTTTACGCCCGAATAGAGTGATGCCATCACCGCCCTATAGATATTATCAAATTTATTGGATGGTTTTGGTAATTGCGGTCGAAGTTTAGTTTACGCTAACATGATTACACCCCAATTTTCAACAATTTTCAAACAAATCTGATTGTGGCTTCTTAAGGAATCCCGAACTGACAGTTATGTATTGTGAAATGAAAGTTTTTATCACTGTAACTGCTTACTTCTAATATGTCGTCAATAATAGAGGTCAGATCAAATTCATATCGATGTATTCGAACCTGTAATCAGCAATCCCTGAGACAACTTTTAACTGTGATGTCACTAATTTAATGCTTCTGTGAACTATCTCCTTCTTTCCATTGTAATCTATATAGAAGCGTCTAACGCTTCTTATTGCTTCTGTCGATTGGTGGTCCAGTAATTCTCAACGTTGACTGGAATTTAAATGATTGTCTTGTAAGCCATTTGAATGGTAAAGGAGATTCTAAAACTAACAGTTGGAGTGCTTATAAGAATCTGGGCCTCAATCGGTGCTACTCAACTTTTGTTAGTATTTATGGAAGTGTTTCAAACTGTTCACCAATGCCAGTAGTTCTCTTTGAATTGTGCAGTAGTTTTTTTAAGCTAGTGCGTGACTCTAGTATGCGGTTACTTATTCTTTATTTCTTGGTTTTGTTACGCGGCAGCGCTTTTCCAATTTTTCTCATATCAATATCCAAGATAAAGACTTCTCCTGCGGATACGTCAAAATTGAAGCACTACAAAGCTTGCTCTTCTGATCAAAGTATTCTGCTTGTTGCTCGTTTTTGCTCACTGTGAAATTCTTCATCTCTAAGGCTACCTTCACATTATTCTTTTTTTAAATCTTTTTTTAAATATATATTCCTGGCCCATTAATCTGTCATGACCCATATCGTGCGACTGGGTTTTCAAAACCTTTTGTTGGTACTGTTCGTATCTTAGTTCAAACCCTGTCAAAATTCATTGTATCTCCTGACGGTGGATGATATGGCTTGCAATCTGCCTCGGTGAGTCTGCATTAGTGCAGTGGGTTGTTCTTCGGGAGACCAAGACTTCTGCCATTGGTTCTCTGACAGTCACTTGCGTGATAATATTTGAAAACCTTATTCGGTATGATTTTCGATCTGTGCTTTTATCATCGATTACTTAGAACTTTCATATTTTTATTAAGCTTTTCATTCACAGTATAAGCATCGATCGAATGTGATGAAACTTCTCATTGATACTTGTAGTTTTATTCATAATTTGGTTTATGCTCTGCACGAAGTTCCAAGGTTTGTGCTCTAGTCAAAACGACTGTCTTATTTTGCAAATTTGATTGATCAATTTTGATATTTTGAGTTTGAATCTGTTAAGAATAAGCTCATTTTGTTCCATCGCTGCTGGGTTAGCTTCTGATGCTCACTGTCCTCTTCATCCTGCTCATGATGCAGAGCTTTCTGTTTTAGTAATATCATGTTTGCCACACATAAGCCTCAAAGTATAATTCCTGAGATGCTCCATTTATTTCTAATCGTGGAATTCTACATCTTGACTTTAGTATATGCCTGGTGAGATTCCTTGGTGGATTCTCGCTCAAAGTGTTTTTTCATGATTCTTATGCAGTTGGATTTTACAAACATACGAGACTGTCCATATATCAGGTCAAATTGCTTCACAATTAATTCTTAGCTTCTGTTTATTCTAAGCATCCGCTGCATTCCTATTTAAAATGGAATGTCTTTCAAATGGAAGTGGTTTTAAGGATTCCGTTGTCTGTGGTCGATAATTCTTTTATTTTCTTGTTCTTCGACTCCAACTTAATTGTATTTCACTTCCCATTGATACTAGCAGTTTCTTGTTAAAAATTTTTTTTTTACTGTGCCATTTAAAAATTACTTATTCTGCACGCAGATAATCAATTTATATATTATGCGTTTAAATGTGCAACAGAAGTGACTTCAGAACTGCTCCTGTATTCATACCCTCTGACTTTGTTGGAGTAGGCTCTGATTTTATGTTTTGATGGACGTTGTCAACTGGTTTTGGTGTTGAAAGTTAGCTCGTTTTGTTTGATAACTCAGGTTGGAGTGCTTTCTGTATTAAAAAATTCATCTGGCTCATAATTGTGCACCACTTGTTACATTTCAGATTCCAGCTCAACGCGTTCTAGATTGTTTTATTTTTATCTTTCCACCACCATTAATTCCCAATCTCACCAATGTGTGTATCCATATTATAGAGTGAAGCGAATATGTAACATATTGTTTTGAGATTGCCAACATATTATGTTTATTTGATAAGATTGTTAACACACATATATTCTACATACAAAATTTTCATTTATGATTTTCCATTCAACAGAATATTTGTTCAAATAATTGATTAAATTTTTACGTAGCTGCGTACATGTTCACACTCTTATCGCATTCCAAGTACAAATAAGAAAAACAACCAACATCGTGAGTCATACATACATTTTATGTGTGTACACGCAAAATCAAGCTTTTTAGTAAAAGCTTTGAATATGATGCCTGAAATATTTGTAATTTAAGTTCGTTCGATATAATTCATAATTAATTCGACATTTCTGTTGGTTTTCTTAATAATCTCTTAAGAAAAACAAAGTTATGAAGAATATTTTATGGTCGTCTAAGAGATTTTTGTTATTGCACTTGTTATTATTGTGTGTTCTGAATTAAGATTAATTTACCATTATGTACATCATCGCTTCTAAGAAATGTTTGAATGTGTGTGTGTCCTATATATATGAATAGACGAAGCTCATAATTTTTATCTACTGAATTATAATACGATAAAACAACAACAAAATATTTAACTTTAATATATAAATAATTTTAATAAATTCTTATTAAAAACCATTAACTTGTCATCTATGTATGGGCTTGGTATATAGAAATGCGTAGTTATGAAAGTCTAAAGAAAAGAAAAATTCTTGTTGTGCTTTTTATTGTTTTGGCAAAACATAACAACAATAACAAAAACTACGTTTTTCGTCGATGTGTATGTATGTGTTGCGTATAGGGATGAAAAAATATTTTCCATTCCTATCTCTTTGTTCGGTGGAAAAAGCTCAGCCATACCTTTGTTATACATACATACTCGTAGCTAAACAAAGGCGATATTTTTTTGGTGTTTAAAAAATTTTATTTGCTATCTATAAATTATATAAAATAATGACGATAACAGGTGGAATATTAAGTAGGATGTAAAATGTGTAATTATATATTTTTAATCCCTCCATTATAATCATTATCATTGTAATTTTTTTTATCTATATATCAACGGCTGTTATGTATAGTATGTACAAAATGCGCACAGTTGAATTTTCATTTTAATGGAAGCACTTGGAAATTCATGAAATAACCACTTGTTCAAAAAAAAACATAAATATTTATCGAAAAGCTTTCGACAGTCGTTAAATTTTATTGTGAACAGCTTTCTCGATTTACAAACAACATTTGAAATTGAATGACTTATCTAAAAATGTTGTATTAAAATTTTTACTATCGGCCTATACAGGCCATTGAAGGACAGTACCGTGACAACGATCTTAATTCGTCATGAGTTATCGCTTCTTACAGGTGTTAAAATTTAGATGATGCCCTATCGCTCTCTTTACAAGGTAAAGCTATCATCGGTGACTCTTCGCCAGTCCAATAGCTATTCTTTCTTTAAATATCAACTTGCAGAACCTGACCGAGTTAGCGTGCTTGCGCTATCATCTGATTTAAGGCACGAATTTTCTTGTCTCGTGATGGAAATAACTCGGTATGTGTCATTAAAATCACGTTTTGGGCCATATTTTATGACATATAATGATACATGACTACTGCCCTAAACAACACTCTGTACAATTTCAGCTTATCCGCGTTTGCTCACTATTCAAATGTTTATTACTCGAGGTCATTTTCATTATTCTACTCCTAGTAGACTTGAGTTACAGAGGCACCAAGTGATCCGTTCGGAATTCGAACACATGTCTTTGCTAGGTTTGAATTGTACATTAAATTTTTCATTTTTCTAAACTCAACAACTAATACCATAAGAATTAAGTTCTGAATTTTCGGTCCTGTGGGATTATAGTAGACTGAATTTCATGGTAGTACCGGATCGATTCCTCCTACCATTGTATACATTTAGTCAATATACATAAATTTGATACGAATATGTGAACAGTCTGGTGATACTGGCTTGCAAATCAATATAGCTCATACCATAGCTGCTACTTGTTCTTGTATACAGTACCTCCAAAAAAAAGCTATTGGATGCTTTAATTTGCTTCTTATCAACTCGCAATTATTAATGGGTTAGGCCAATTGCATAATGGCCAGTAAATATTGAAGCTAGAGGAACTAATCAGTTTAATTTCCTCAAAAAGAAATGTTCGGCTTTTACCCTTAATTATACTATTCAGTTCCAATACCGTGCTCTATACCGTGCTCTATCTCGTGCATACAGGATATGAGTATACGTTGTTCAGGTAGACGAGATCCAAAATGATTTTAGTGGGCAGTGTGTTGTTTCCACTGATAATTTCAGTAACCTTGCATTTTGAATTTCACACGATTATTCGTCTTGATTTTCACTAGCTCGGTCGTCAAAAATTTTACCAATCGTCATTAAATTTCGGGAAGGTTATGAGAATGAAGCAACGACAATATAAATGGCATTTTTTTACTTGAATAAAAGTTAATTGGATGCCACCAGCACTGCAATATTCAGGCGCAAATCGCGGAGGGGCAAAGTCTTTATATATACATAGTTATAAAATAGTAATTGATTTTGAGAGTGTAAGAATGCTTTCAGGTTTGCGCAACCTGGCACAAAATTTCAGCACATCAAACTTTTAACTTATATTTAACCTGTTGCTTATATTGTTTAGGTGGCTAGCCGCCACGAAGAACAAATGCTAAACCTATCTTTATAGACAATAATCAGAGTATGGTTACATTACAAAGCCACCAGAGTATTTCGTTTATTTAGTGATTCAAATCGAATACCCACGACAAGTACATAATTCGTATGCATATTACTGTAAGTTCGTATGAACTTACAGTAAGTTCATGAACTTTATGATCAAGAACTTTAGTAAATTATGAATAAGAAAATGAACAAATTTATTTTCGCTCTAAGCATACACTTAAGGGTCATTTATAACCGACACTTGAAATGTATCTTTCAGTTTTGTTATGGAGGTTCATATTTTGTGAAGTTTTGGTTTTATTCAATTTGTGAACCAATTTGGATCGCAAATTGCAGAGCCAAACTATTCCATAATTGATCAAGAGCTCCTCACTCTTAACTGGACCATAAAACATTTTTTACATAAATATAAACCACATTGTTTTCAAAAATTTGATCTAAAACTGAAAAAAGTCCTCGCCAGACCCGTCAATTGGATTACATATCGCAATTTATGACAAACATCAGTTATATAAAAGCTCAACAGATCTCATATACCGATAAATAGCAAAAGTTCCTCAAAATATTCTATAATCTTTCCATAAGCTTATCAAACGTGAGTGATCAGAAAACTTGAAGTGTTGATACATAGCATATAGCTTCAAAACAACCCCAAATCTATTTGAAGGACAAAATTTTAACTGACGACAGATTATGATACTGTATATGTCCGCGTGGTTAAAGCTAAAATAAGTTCAATTGCTCCATACCAAGATCCATATAAGTTGATTTAAAAGCTTTATAAAAATTATATTGGCTGACTTAAACCGAACTATGAATTAAACTAAGATCCCCTCGATAAAAAAACTTTAATATTCTTTTAACTATTCATCCAATTACCTGTTTCAATACATAACAGGTATGCATATACCTAATATGGGCACTGAAAAGCCTGGACTGTAATTATATTGATTTTTGTTATACATAACTATTAACCTCATGCAAAATTACAAATTGAATAATTTATTCAACTTAAATTATACATTAAAAATAAAATTAAACTTTTTATTTTAGAAAAAAAAAGTTAGGTTAAATAAATTATATTTTTTATGTTATACATAATTGATTTAGAATCTAACATTGTAGAAGGTTTGCAATTAAGCATACTGAATACTTTACATACATTGATGTTTATGTTGCTATAAAAGTATTATTACAGTCCAACACTATTGTTGGTATTAAGAACCTTTTAAAAGCTTTAAATTTAAGTTTTTTTAATTACTGCAACAATATCATTTGGTTAGCTTTTATCAGCTATAACATAATTGATTATAACAACATCATTGATTTTTTATGGTCAGAATATAAGTTTAGTTAATAAATTATCAAAAGCTCAACACTGAATTATAAACTCAATGTAAAGCTTCAAATATTTTATACACTGTCAATTTTCGTGTTATTGATTTTCTGTGAAAACGGCCAAAATTCGAGTAATTGTGATAACACAATTCACATTAAAGGTTCAATCACGCAAGCAAGTATTTTAACCATTAACTAACCAAATTTGACAACAACGACTATCAACCGTACTGAAAACAACGATGAGTAAACTATACAATTTAAATTTGATTTTTCTGAACTTTTTATACAAAACCTTAGTAAATAACTCTTTAAGCAAATAAGATAGGTATTGGAAGCTTCTAAAGCTCACATATAGAGCTTCATATTTATATGTTGTCTATCACAATCAAAACTGGTTTATAAATTTCTCTGATTTAAATATTTAGTGTATATGTATTATTTAAAGCATTTTGAAATATATCAAAAGCTTGAATTTATATAATATCCTAAAATAAAGATATTTTATATATGTGATTAAGCTTTTTTCATTTCCAGTATACTAAACCATGCTTGTAAAAATTACCTTTATTTTGAGCTCTTTGGTTTCAAATTTATTGTCAGCATTCGAAAATCTTCTGCAACATTGACGATTTATATATAAAAAAACTATTAACATAAAGCGAATTAAAGCTCATATACAGAGCTTTATATTTATAGGACGTCTGTTAAATACCTAATTGATATTCCTGTAATTTTTATATTTGATTTATAATACTTAATAATATTCCGAAGATTTATGTATTGAAAGCTTTTAAAAAGCTTGTATTTATATAATATATATTTATATAATATCCTTAAATATAAGTTTTCCTCACATGTTATGCTGTTTTATTATATTATAAAATATTTTTAATCTATGTTAAATTTGAAATCGGTTCAAGCTTAATATTAAGCTTAATATTCGTCTGTGGTAAACATAACTTTATTTGTTTACATTTATACAGTTTTGAGCTTTTTTATTCTTAACATTACTTTATTTTGCCAGGTAATAAATTTTGCTAATAATTAAATATTATTAATATTTCGGAAGAACTCTGAGAACAAAAATAACATTTCAATTATTTTGGCAGCAACGTTTTAGTCGAAAGGTTGTTCGGTTTCTTTCACACCATTGAACTTCATTATTTCACCATCCATTCACATTAATATATTATCTTAAATTTTAATACCATCCGTACTTATTCGTTTTATCTCACTTTCCAACTAGCCTGCTGTCATGTTCTCTGAGAATTTCGTTTATCTCTTGAACCCATCTCATACTGTTCATTGTTTCACGCTTCTGTCTAAGCATTTTGCTACCATTCATGATTATTTTGGTCATGGAACGATCTCGACACAAATTATTTGCTTCTATATATTCCAAGTGACTGCGATCAGTCTTCCCTCATTCATGGTCACCCAAAAAGGGTGCACAGTTATTAATACAATCAAACATTCTAGCATTTAACTTTTATCTCTCACTGATTTTTAAAATAACTCAAACTTTCAGATTCTGTCATATTCCTTACAAGTACGTTTATCAAGACTTAAAAGTATTAAATTTCATTCCAAATTAATTGTCGATAGGGTAATTACTTCAATAACTTCAAAGGCAGACAAAGGTATTTATTTGAACATTTTGATATAATATTGTCACTCCACCATAACCATTGTTGACCAGATAATTTATCTGGCCACCAATCATTTACACATTACATACCAAACAAAACATTTATTTCCGAAATATCCATTTCTCCCAAATTCCATGAAACCTAATTCGATGTTTGGTGTTGTTGTTGCATGATGTTGCATGTGGTTTTTTTTATATTTCCCATTCGCGAGAAGTTGGTTTATATTTTCCAGTTTGCCTGACAATCAGGTTGAATGTTGCAACTTGTATACAGCGTTTGTGTTGCGTATTGATGTTTTATTTTGTTTGTTGCCACCCAGATGGTTATATAATAGACGATTCGTTTTTACAGTATTCATTGTATAAAATATTGTGATATTCTCCGCAACACAAGAAATTTAACAAGAGTAATGAGTGTGGAAGGTTTGTCTTATAAGGGAATGTATGAATTTGTAAAAATGAGTAAACAATGCCTACAGCAAAGACAAAAATGGGGAAGGTCCGGTTCACTCCTGGTTGTTAAATAAAAAACTCTTGTAAATGGTTTCAACGTGAATTTATATTGAAATTGTAGGCTGCCGTTTTGACAACTGAAATGTTTATTATAAATTATATTAAAAGTTTTAAAAAGCTTCTGTTTGATTTGAATCATTAATTGGTTAAAATTCTAGATTTTATTGCCAATATAATTTCTATACAAATTCGAGCTTTTGGTGATCAGATTTTGTTAAGAATTATAAAGCTTACATTTTAAGCGTTTTAACATTTTTATAAGTTTGGATGTCGTTAAAAAATTAAGGTTTATAAACAAAATTACACTTTGTACAAATTTTATTTCCGTTCTGTTTATTTTAAGAACACAGTTCTTACAATACTTTGAATCGAAAGCTTAATGACACAAACCTAAGAAGTGCCATAAAAAAAGTAAATTATTCAATTTTAAACATAAAACTCCCTACAATTATTCCAACGTAATAAAAGCATAACATAATTTAAATTATTTTTAACAACATGAAAGCTCTTTACTGAATCGAAACTTTTAATTTGCTTGCACTCCCTTGTTGTTATAAATATACTTTAATTACCGTTTATGAGAATAAAAAGTAAATTTAATTTGACAACGAGTGTAAAAAAGTTTTTATTTTAATCTGTATCATGTGCAAAAGCTGGATCAATAGAATTATATCGAAGCACTTTAATGAGATATCATCGGATCGACAAACTACAAACAAATACTTCCATTTTGGAGGATACGTGAAAGCAATCCATTTCAATAAGGCGAAAGGTCAAATTCAAAATAAAATTAAATCAAATATGTCGATAATTAAATTAAATTTGTTTGTACTGTTGATTTCGAAAAATGATTTTGTAATTTATTAAAAATATCTTTTATCTCGTTACTCCCAAATGTTTTCGATCAATAAGTATTTTGTCAGAATAAATTTTGTTTATCGAAATATATGTATAAAATACATAAAAACCTTTGATTTTATTAACAAGTAAACATAAATACGAGCTTTTTCTAAAAAGCTTTCTTCTACAAAATAAACATAACTTTTTTTCTGTTTGTTGTTTCCTGTTCTAATTTGATTGATTTAATGAAATTGTAAAAGCTTGTTTAAATACAAGTATATGGATCGATATTCCACTGATTTAAATAGCTTTCAACGTGTATAGTTTACATCTGCGATGCTTTTCTATGGTAAAATATATGAAATGATTTAATGACACCCTTCAAGAATTACTAGGCCCACAAATAGTTTTATAGTGCATTCATTAATAACGATTAAGTCTTACCTAAAACTAACATTAGCTACAAACTATCGCCAAAACTGTTTTTAATCCTGAAGTATCGTGAGAAAAAGTTAGATTACAACAAAAACGTTTCAAGATTAAATCTTTCAAAACCAGATAGAAAATCACACAACCGCGACTTACAATTCTAATAACATTTATAAGAAGCAGTCACAACCTTTAGAATTCGTATCAAAAATTGATATTCATTCTTAATCTTAGATATGCTACAGAAAAAAACTGTGAGGCCAGCCGCGGCAGCAATTTGAATGAAATAATATTCCATTTCTAACCTAAACAATTGTACTTCGAAATAAAAACAAATTTGTTTGACTGCCATTTTGCTTGAAAGAATTACTCACTCAGCAAACACTGAAGTCTTGGAATGTGCTCTATCAGTTTACGCAAATCTTTGTTGGCCGCTAAAAGCTAGTGCGGCACATCCCAGTCGCTTAATATATTCATTTTGTGGCCATTTTTTGTTGCATCATTTTCATTCTGTACTGATGTCTATTTTTACTGAGAGCCTGTTTTCACACTACTACTGGGCTTTGAGGCGTCTTTTTCTTCCTTTTCATATCCTTCATCATCATTTTCTTTATCTTATAGTTGGTTAATTTGTCAACCACCATCAGCTCTCGTGACACTTCGTTTGATTTTTTGTAGCCGAAGCAGACTTAATGAGCACACTCAAACAAGTATGACTTCCTTTTCTATTTACTTGATCACTCTTTCGAGCTCTGCTTCAAAGCGCCGTTTATTTTTGCTCCACTTGGGACTTCTAATGGAAGCAAGGTATGGTATATAGGCAATCTTATTGTCCTATATTTTATCCCTTGGACATCTCAACTTTGCCCTCATCTATTTCCGCTGTATATATTTCTGAAATTGGTCCGGATGTACTAGCTTACTTTTCTACCTGCGTCGTAATACCTAATGCTGTCTGAGAAACATCACTCTCACTTAGTTTGTTTTGTTTGTTAAGCTTTATTTTCACCTAGAGAATTTGTATACCAGATTATACCCAAAGTTGAAAATATAGATAAAAGAGTGAACTGCCTAGGAAGAATCGGCTCAAAACAGCAAAAAGCTGATTCTTTACTGGTTAAGTAATCGCAACTGTTTTTAGCAACCGTCGCGAAGTTATTTTAATCAATTTTCTTCAAAGTGAAAAAGAATTATATGAGCATACTGCTCGCATATCATTACTGATAAGGAGAAGAACAAGGAGATAATACTAGTTAATGGTAATACTCCACACATACAAATTAAATCAACAATGTCAGATACTTTTAGCGGCCCCCTAGATAAACCATCTCACCAAAGTACAACATGACATACATAATGGACTTCAGCATACTATTTTATATACACCAGTGAATAATCCAACGTGAAACTTTGACTTGATAGGAAAGCACAATTTGTATAGGTCTACGTTCAGTAATAAATGGGTTCAGTAATACAATTTGTGGCACAACAAATATAATGGCTCGTCATTCAAGAGAACACAGATCGTGTATATATATAAATATATATATAAATATATATATATATATATATATATATATATATATATATATATATATATATATATATATATATATATATATATATTATATATATATATACATATATATATATATATATATATATATATATATATATATATAAATTATATATATATAATTTATATATATATATATATATATATATATATATATATATATATATATATATATATATATATATATATATATATATATATATGACAACTCCTGTGGTTGCAAGAAATATGGAAGTTGCAAAACTTATTCATAATGATGCTTAACGGTTAAGAGAGTAGTTAAGAGAGAGTCGCGACAGGGTTAGTGTTTAAGCCATACATTATCTGAGAATTCATTTGCGCTTTCCAAAATCCATGCATCGATCAATCCAAATACCTTTACGTGTTCATGTGTTCAATTCTACTATTGTCTTAATGTTTACATTTGCATCATTCGTTCTAAAACACAGATAAGCACTTAAAACACAGATAAGCACATTAACTCTTAGATTTAGCTCATTCTTTCTTCTATTAATTCATCTTTTCCCTTTTGCACTCTTTGTGCCGTCGCATCAATACTTCTTCCTTTTCCTATTACAATAAAATCATCAGCAAATTGTTCAAGAATTTGGCTTTCAACATTGATGGTGAATCGCACTCGTAGTTAGGTTGAATAATGTTGGTGATATTTTACTTCCACAGTTCAACTTTCGCCACCCTCTTTAAACCCATATCCACTTCCATTCAGAATAATTTTTCTTTCACTCATGAAATTTTTACCACATACATACTCTCCGTGAAAATTAAAAAATTCGAAAGAATTTGTTGTAATACCGCAACCACTTTCATTTTATTCTTTTTTAACTCCCACACCAACTTCTCCACACACCCCACTTTTTTTGTTGCAGAGTGGTTATTTCAATATCCGAAAGTTGTTTCCAGCAACAAATTATTTTGCGACGAAAGGATCCTCAATAAATCAGTCGTATTCGTTTTTTCTTGGATAATTGAATCAGTAACCGTACAGCTAGGTAGCTGGCAGCTAGGTAGTGGTTTCATATGTTACAGTTTTTAATGTGTACGCCTTCCTGAGCTCAGAAGGCTCCCTTCTCCACAGTATGTGGTGGTAGTTTTGATCTTCTTTATTAAGCCAGATTTGGCTTTTTCGATACCGGCTGTTATGACAAACTTGTGCTTTCTCATTTGTAGTAGTCGACCAAAGTTTGGAACCATACATCATAATGCCGCTTAATGATACGCAACTAGTTGTTGTGATGATGCATCAAACACCACTCGAAATTTGGTCTGGTTTGGTAACACCATGAGGAGTACATACATACCTCATATATATTTTCTTCGAGCTCATCTTCTGGATTTTTGTTATTGTTTGAAATGACTTGATTTTCCACTTCAGTGCGGCTTCTTTCATCTTGAATATTATTAATCTCTACAAATGGTTTTAGTTGTTCCTCGATCGATTTTGTTGTCATGATTGTTGTCACCTTACTATTCAGATTACTCATACTGTCAATAATGATGCATCCAAACTTTTTGTTCTGTACCATTGGTTCTTGATGATTACCTTCAATAATATTGTTAGTTATTACCAATGGATAGTATTGTGCGCTAAGCATTATATCAACTGGTTGCGAGTTATTGTAGTATGGACCAGCTTATTTGGGATTAGTCCCCGCTCCAGTATCAATATCAGATTCAGGTAGCTGTTGAATAAGTTGCTTTACTATGAAGGCTTCGACTTCTAAGCAAAATTTTACATTAGATCTTAGCACTGGAGTGTCCACAGATTCCTGCATCGCTCATGCCTGTACCTGAAATGTTGATATCTTCTTTTTTCTTCTTGCCTTCAGAATATTAGCACCCTTCGATGATATTACTGTTGCATCTAATGATTGAAATCATTTTAGTATCATGCCGAACTCAACTTCCTTCCGCAGGTGCTATATGTTTCGTTGGTAGAGTCAACAAGGAGTAGAAATATTTTTTTACTATAGTAATCTACCGTTGTTGTGTCGCGCTTGCAGTACTTCTCAGGCTTTGTTATGTAATTTTCATCAGTTGATGAGAGGTGGCTTATTCACAAAGCTGCACCTTTCTGTACGTTGACTTCAAGTATATGTTATATTTATTGTATCGTATGTTCGGTTGTTGTTGCGTTAATGAGCTATAAGTAAATATGTCGTTGAACGAGCTCCACTACTCATAATTGCCATTAAACGTTGGTATCTGAACTTTGGGTAACTGTACCCTGGCTCCTTTGGAAGGTGTTATTTTGGTTTTTTCTTGACCAGTTTCTGGTTGATATGAAACAAACCTTTTATTGGGAATATGCGATTGTCACACTGCGGTTGATAATCCATACTAGGGGATGGTGGCAGTTTCGTTTCGCGCTAAAATCTGAACTATTATTTGAGTCCAAGTTTGACATTGATACGACACATATAAACGATATAAGCTTAGTATATACCTTTATGACAAGGGTCAATCAGCTCATTCATTTATATTTGCTAGTGGTTGCTGAAAACCCCGATTTTTTTTACATTGTTATGGTACATCAATTAACTTCTCGCATTGCAATACCACAAAGTAACGAAATCGTCCTTGAATGCATATAACAAAATTTGAACAATGCGGTGGCGACCAAGAACCTTGGTACTGCTTCAGAAAGAACATAATTGGCATCAAGCTAAAACAAGAATTCGGGTCATGGTTTGAAAGATAAATAATCCACTGCTGATTAGTTTTATCAGTGCTTAAGAATCTATAAATATCTGATAAGCTCAGGAGAAGTTTCAAAGTATGAAATATCCGTATAGTAAAGTGGTTCGACCAGTTCATGATCGATTTGGACCAAATCTTTATTGACAGTCAGCAATAATACACCGATAACTCGTTTTAGTAAGAATAAGATGGAGGAGTATATTGAATTTCGTCTATATAACTAGTTTAAATATGCTTCGCGGATTGTAACGATAAACACTGAAGTTGAAATTTAATCTAGCGATTACAACCGGGAAATAAAAGTTCAAATAAGTTGGAATCTAAGGTTGATCGTTGTATAAAAGTATAAGCAAAACTAAAAGAGGGCCCAAATTTAAGATTATACTGGACGGAAATTTTATGGAGTTGGTCCGTAATGGGACTGAAAAGTGCGGATTGCTATCAGACAGCTTCTTGGAGACGTTGTGATTAGTAAACGAGGTTGGTCGGATTTTAACAGTTAGTTTGGTTCATGTTTTACCATCTGATTCTCATGTTCGGTATTTCATTGTGAATGCCTGCCGATCATGATTTAGGTACCTAATATTGTTTGTAGAATGGCAAAATATCAACCTACCCAGTAATTTCAAAAGACACGAGTATTGATTTGGTTTACTTTGTTCCTCGATACCAAAATATCTAATCGCCTATGTTTTGCAAGATTTATCAACAAAAAACAAAAACATATTCGAACATCAACCGAACAATCATAAAACACTAGTACATGTTTTTTTACGACCGGCTAAGAATATGTTACGTATATATAACAACAAAACACTATACATATGCTCGTACTATGTACATACAAGCAAAATTGTAAATATATAATAAAAGCTCGGGTAGCATAAAACATATGAGCAAAAAACTCATACATAACATTACTCCACCCAAAGGACATAGGAATATAATGAAAAACACAATAGCGCTTGGAGAGATGGATGGAAAACCTAATGCTCATAATAGTCGTGGTAATATAATATACAAAGTGAAACCAAAACCCATGGAAGACAGTTTGTGTTATTTTGAAGATTCCATTGTACCCTACATATATATACACTGTTGTGATCCATTTATAGAGGATATTTCAAATTTTCTATCACAAAAATCTCTCATCTTTTCTTATTGTTGTTTTACTGTTATGATTTTACAATATTATTCACTTGTTGATGTTGGAGATGGCGAAGACAAGAAAAATTATGTGATTCCGGAATGATCTAGATAATGTACATTATGTTATGTGACATCAAAAATTTGTATTAAAAACCATATTCACTTCTGGTTGAGCTTTTTACATTCGGTTTTTTTTTGGTATTTCATTGTATTTATCGCACTTTCATGATCTTTTGATGGAATACCAATTTGTGTTCAAATACAAAAAAAAACACGAAGCTAACACCTCTCAAAATCATCTTCACCTTTTTTGTTGTTATTTTGTTCGTGTTTACATATTATGTTTGATCATGATTGTATACACATACATGTAGGTAGGTTTATGTGTGTACACAAATGTTGCAAAGCTTTTTCGTGCTTTTGTATACAATATGTCAAAACGATGGATTTGATTTTAACATTATCAATCACATACATCTACATTAACTTGGTTACACATTTCCGGGATTTTGGGGTCACTTTTGTTTGAAAATAGGGACACTACAATGATGGGACAAAAATTATGTTATCTCAAAAGGATTTGTGATATGTTTTTGGATGCATTCAAATGTAAAAATTCAATTCAATCTACGGGTATTATGTACACACCATGTATACATCGTCGTGTACCTTTTTTTGATTTGTGACTTTATGCAGGCGTGGGCTAGTCACCATGGAGAAAATTCTATTTTTAGACCGATATAATATAATATTTTCCTCCCACTTTCACAGTTGTCGTGTGCAAAAGCTTTTTTTAAAACGAATTTTGTAAAATCAAGTGTGTCATTATGACGTTATAGCGTGTTCTTGTGTTTATGGTAAAGTGGGAAATATTTTCAGTACCGCACATATACGAAGATATATATAGAGTCTAGCAACAGAAATAAATATTTGAAAGCTACCAAAAGCTAATCGCTTTTTAATGTTTGGTCTATATAAGTAACAAATAAGCTTTTTGAACAGATTTGCAACATGAATATTCAGAGTTATACTAATTCTTGAAATTTATTTAAATCCAATAAGTATGCTTCATATTCTTTGAATGTTTTCAGCTCATATCTGATAATAAAATCCAGTTTCTAGTCCAAACGAGCTTTAACAGACGATTGCAAGAAATATCTTAATATAATATATAGGGTTAGCAAATCTAAATGGAGTGTTTATGGAAATGGTTCAAAAGATTCGTTTAGCCAACTGATGAAAGTGGAGAATACGTGTACCAGAGTGGTATTGGGTGCGATTAATTCAACCCCGATATATACTCTCTGGCCTGAAATGGGTGGTTGGGCACTTGATTACAAGAACGAAGATTACAAGTAGGGTGGTGTTCAAACCAACTTATAGATCCACCATTGCTCTTGACCATATGGATACGTTTTTCAATAAGGAAGTGAAATTCAATTAGGAAGTGAATGAAGTTATCGCTAAATGGTGAATGATAATGGAGTAGGTGTGGTAAAAATTTTTGAAGGAATAAAAATAGCTGAGAGTGATGGAATAAGATAGTAGGGATATCCGATTCCAAGAGTGTAATATAAAAGTTAAAGTTCAGAAAAGAATTAGCTAGAAGAATTGTACTCTTCTTAATGAATTGGTTCAAAAGTATCGATTATTGTCATGTATTTGAATAATCGTTTATCAATAATCCAAAAATAGAAGCAACATTATTCTAATGAATCGGTTGAGATTAGAATTTCCTGTACTATAAAGCCTTGAACTACTGTTTTGGGTTTAATACTGATAAACCTATTAAGCCATAATTACACAAAATTGCGTATGTAGCTAAGACACTCCTGAACAACTTAATCGACTCACATCGTAAACGATCACAGAAATGCAAACAGTTTAAGCATGATTCGCACGCAGTTCCCCAGAAATAATTACTGATGTAAGATGGTACCAGACTGAAAGCTGGCCACTTCATTGTCATGCATCAATATGAAATCGATGTTTATATCTTGCGTATAGGGCACTACATGATACAAGAGAATGTTCTCTTGTATCAGAACGTTCAGCGATTAGACCTCCTCCACGACCTTCACCAGCTACGAAAACAAGAACTGCTTTTCTCTCAAGCAATATGTCAGTTCGCACCATGCACGTTTCAGAAAATAATTCGATCAGAAAAAAAATTGTTCTGGGTGCCGATAGATCTAGGCTCTCCCATCACTACCATAGAGATATAATATATGAGATAGTTAGCAAATTCAAGTAATTTTTTGAAGTGGCGTACTATCAAGTTTGGGTCTCTAACGTGCCGTCTTTGAATGAGATTAGCGTCTTCTTACTGTCCAAAGTCCAACACACGAAGAAAACGGAACGATCTATCTGAAACATGTTTTCAGTAATATATTCTGTTAACCAATATGTAGGAATGGAGCACAGGAAGTTCTCAACAGTTTCTGATGCTCCAATCCCACTAACAATTTGTATTGTTTGAAATTTTCTGAAAAATTGGTAACTTACACAGTGTTCAGTGAGTTTCAAAATACGTCTGCATAATGAAGCAAAACTGGGATATAAATGATATATGAGTCCGATCTCTCCTAAAATAGACCATTAAAGTGACTGTCGCTGTCTGTTTAAAGAAATACCAATATCACGACCCGGCCCAAGTTCGATACCCATGAGTTTTGGTATCCAGTGAAGACCGACTTCATACTAACTGGAAAGCAGCTTGGCTATAGAGTGCTGATCTCAAAATTTCAGTAATATCAAGATGGAAAAATAATTTATAGCCCACGATTTAGTACGGAGATTAGAGTTTACTGATTCAGTCGTATGGTTTACCACCAAATTTCCATCAAAGAGGATAGTGTACTCTCACATCAATCCCATTTATATGCAGCAAAGTACACGCTTTGAGGTTTGAAGCTATATTATATATCGACTCCATGATTCATGATTGTTTACATTTTCAATATGTGAGGATCGAAACTTACGATCTTGCCAAATCCTTAGATACTTTGCTTCTTAAGAAAGCGGGATGCAGAGTTGGGCGCGTTAATTACACGATGTAGTTTACACAGTTATTTACATGTAATTTACATGTAAATTACACAAGTTATTTCTTACGTAATGTTAATAACGACTTTTTCATGACAAGGGCGCTATATATAATATAATTTTATAACTAATAATTAAATTATTGTAAAAATTGACTGTGTAATGTTACAAATAAAACAAAAACAAATTTATATGTCAAAAATTTTTGATATCGTTCTGATAAAAAAAACCTAAGTATGTATTAGTATTTTAAATGTGAACACAGATGGCAGTGTAGATACATAAATGAACTTTGCCTAGAATTTGTAGATAACTAAAAGTCTTAAATAATTATGATTGACCGTCTAAATGAACGGTTTGATTGATATTTATGATGCATATAACCCTTATAAACAAATATTTGTTACATTCATACATTATTTCCAGTTAATTTTCAGAGTTTTCACGTTTTTTACATGATTTATGTAAATTACACGTTTTTTACTGTAATTTACGTTATTTACATAAAAATGTAAATAAAGTTTTTTACATGTAAACTTCCCATCACTGGCGGGATGACATGATTTGGAATTTTTCCACGATTATGTAGTTTTCTAGAATCCTAAACTACCTCATGGTACCTAGGATTTCCTAGGCCCTGATCATGATACCAGGTCACTGCTTAATTAGTCGCAAGTTGCATGTAATCATAAAGTAAATCCGTATATTTACCAAATAGCATTATGACAATATTGTCGGCATAACCCTAGCAGATACCCGTTGTCGTTTAACTGGAGTAGCATAGTTAGTTGACTTCAAGACAGCATAAAAGCGCAAAGCAGAAGTAGTTGTATCACTACCTAAATCGATATAGTAATTCTTTTTGATTTAACATTGTACCATGTTATGTCTTCCAGCTACTAAGATCAAATGCTCGCAAGGCAAATTCTTAATTGTTTGGAATGCTTCAACATATTCCCAACGTATATGGGAACTTCAATTCTTATTCCATTTTCCATGTATTCCAAAAGATCTGGCTACCAAGTTTATATCAACTGTCTCCCATGCATTGATTATTTAAAGTAAATCATTTCACCTTGGTCGTGCTTACCTCAGTTTAAACCTCATTTTCACTTTAGATATGATAAGAAAAAAAGATTTAAACAGCAATTAAATACGTACTCGACCTTTTTTGTGACGTAAAAGTTGATAAAACGTGTTAAAAGAGTTTCTCATCACGCCTCGGTCTCGAGTTCGATTCTTGCCGTTGATTAAAAATTAATATGCTCCGGATGACAAAAAAAACGATTGTGTGAAAAAATATTCGCTGGGCTGACCATATACAATGTGCACCAAGCGTTTAAATGGTTCGTAAAGTCTCAGTTGAGACGCAGTAAGGGCCTCTAATAAAATATATATATATATATATATTAATATATATATATATATATATATATATATATATATATATATATATATATATATATATATATATATATATATATATATATATATATATATATATATATATATATATATAATATACAGTCGTGTGCCAAATAATAGCAGTGTGTACCTGTATTTTAGGTTTAGTATTTATAAAAATATCGTTTCATGATTTAACTGACATCTATTATCAAATTTTAAATTTTTTGATGTCCACTGGACATAAACCAAACGCTATAGTTTTTTTCTCAAATAAGTTCGGCATTTCCCTATGTTCGATTGTCAGTCTAAAGTTTAATGTTTGAAATAATCGTAGTCTCTTATTGATTATTGTCTAAACTAGAAGTGATCAAGAACAAGGGTTTGGTAATGATAAGATATGTAAATAAAATTATAAAAATTTGATAAAAAGAATTATGTATTATTTAAATAATAAAGGGCCGGGGAAAGAATTGTTCCGAAGAGCGAAGAGATTTTATTAAACAATTATTCAAAGAAAGAAAAGTATATAAATTTATACATCAAATGTTGGGATGTTCATCTACCGTTATATTCAATGCTGTTAAGCCAGAAACACGAGGAAGAAAACGAAAAAATTCGAACCAAACTGATAAGAGGGCGCGTATAACTTATGCCAAAGATCATCAAAATTGGTCCCTTGAAAAATGGCGTACTATTTTATTTACGAACGAGTCCAAAATTGTTCTCTTTGGCGGTAGTATCCTCCAGTATGTCCGAAGACCAACGTTAACTGAATTCCGACCGCAATACACGTCAAAAACCATTAAACATGGAGGGGGAAATATAATGGTTTGGGGTTGTTTTTCATGGGTCGGCGTTGGTCCGATATATTGGATTAAGGAAATTATGAATGTGGATAAATATGTTGAAATACTGGAAACCGTTATGCTACCTTATGCAGAATACGAAATGCCGCTTAAATGGGTCATGCAACAAGACAATGATTCGAAACCTACCTCTAAAAAGGCGAAGAAATGGTTCTTGCGAAATAAAATTAACGTTATGGAGTGGCCTGCTCAATCAGGTGGTCTCAATCCAACTGAAAATTTGTGGGCCGATATAAAAAAGGGAACTCCAAAGCAATTAAGGGAAATAACCAAATCTGCATGGTTGTCCATTCCCGTTGAAAGGTGTCAACGTGTCACGAATGAGTGCTGTGATAAAAGCCAAAGGCTTTTCTACTAAATACTAATTTTTACTTGTATACATTGTCACACACCACAAAATCCCAGTAAAATATAAACGGTGCAAAATTTATACCTTATCTGACATGTATGAGCCATACACAGCAACTATAAGATTCTCTAAACTACAAATAATTTTAAAACATATCTTCGTTCCAAAATATCTCATATATGAATTAAAAAGTTCAGAATATAGCGAAATTATTCGATCAGTACTATTATTTCGTACACGACTGTATATATATATATATATATATATATATATATATATATATATATATATATATATATATATATATATATAAATATATACATCAGTGGCGTAGCGTGACCTTACCAAGCGGGTGTTCAGTTATAAACAGTTATGGATGTCAATTATCAATAGTTATGGATTGAAGTAAACTGGGTCATGAAACTGAGGACGAACCCTTTGCGGTACTAGAGGGTAACGTCATTACTGAACAAGAAAGTTTAAAGAGTTATCCAAACGTTAACTGTAAGCCATTACTTAGAAGGTGTTTTAAAATACCCTCTTATAAAAGGCCCTGATTCAGCTTCTACTTCAAAATAAATATAGTCAAAATTACAACAAAATTGTTCCATTTGTTTGGTTTCGAATATTTTCGAGTTGCAGTAGCAATTATCTAAGCTTTTAGTTTGTTAAATATTATATAGAACAGCCGCAAAACTGAATCAAACTTTTCTATAAAATGAAGCAATCCATACCAGCTGATAGTATTGTTTCTTGGTCCCAAATGAGGTGATATTATTATTGCTTTAAAAAATGCAAGTGCTCCGATTGGCATGATTTAACGACATTTACGACCCAAGAGTTAGATAACCATCGAGTTGGCACAGAACTTAGAATTTTGCGCTTAATTATATCATGTAAAGCAATCGATCGTTTTGTTTAATGAGGAATGATATGCTGAACATAATAGAAAAAAATTATCTACAAGAACTAATGCTTTCTACTGATTGTGAAAGAACTAAATTCCATTGAATGAATCCTTCCCGCCATTACCACAGCACCATCGTAGGCCTGAGCTATTAATTTCGGTCCAAATACATAACATGTAGTAATGTCTAGCTCACGTTTCGAAATATATATATAATAATATATATATATATATATTTATATATATATATATATATATATATATATATATATATATATATATATATATATATATATATATATATATATATATGTATATATATATATATGTATATATATATATATATATATATACATATATATATATATATATATATATATATATATATATATATATATATATATATATATATATATATATATATATATATATATATATATATATATATATATATATATATATATATATATATATATATATATATATTCTTACCGAAGTGAAATATTTCCCAAATAACAAAAAATGAACAAGTGTGAGTGTTTATTAAATTGCATTCATTTAGGCAAAAAATTGTACCATAAAAGTTGCATAGAATTAAAACATTAATCAAGAAAATTAAAAAAAAAAATCAATTTGAAACTGGGTGAATTTTTGAAAAAAATTGTTGAAAGTTGATAAAATAATTGCCAAAAGGCCAATCCCAGGTGTCCACAATATAGAAAACTGACGTCATATCTGTGGCATGTTACACCAAACTATAATGAATATGTTGGTTCAACGAAAATCAAAAAGTAATTATGCGAGTAGGTTTTCTAGACTGCTTGTTGTATGAACTTTGTAAAATAATTGCCAAAAGGTCAATCCCAGGTGTCCATAGTATAGAAAACTGACGTCATATCTGTGACATGTTGTACCAAACTATAATGAACAAATCTGTTTAACGTAAATCAAAAAGTAATTATGCGAGTAGGTTTTCTAGATTACTTATTGTATGAACTTTGTAAAACAATTGCCAAAAGGTTAATCCCAGGTGTCCACAGTATAGAAAACTGACGTCATATCTGTGGTATGTTGCACCAAATTATAATGAACAAGTTGGTTCAATGAAAATCAAAAAGTAATTATGTGAGTAGTTTTTCTAGATTGCTTATTGTATGAACATTGTAAAATAATTGCCAAAAGGCCAATCCCAGGTGTCCACAGTATAGAAAAGTGACGTCATATCTGTGGCATGTTGCACCAAATTATAATGAACAAGATGGTTCAATGAATACCAAAGAATAATTATGCGAGTAGGTTTTATAGATTACTTATTGTATGAACTTTGTAAAATAATTGCCAAAAGGTCAATCCCAGGTGTCCACAGTATAGAAAACTGACGTCATATCTGTGGCATGTTGCACCAAATTATAATGAACAAGTTGGTTCAACGAAAATCAAAAAATAATTATGCGAGTAGTTATTCTAGACTGCTTATTGTATGAACTTGGAAAATAATTGCCAAAAGGTCAATTCTAGGTGTCCACAGTATAGAAAACTGACGTCATATCTGTGGCATGTTGCACCAAATTATAATGAACAAGTTGGTTCAACGAAAATCAAAAAGTAATTATGCGAGTAGGTTTTCTAGATTACTTATTGTATGAAAATTGTAAAATAATTGCCAAAAGGTCAATCCCAGGTGTCCACAGTATAGAAAGCTGACGTCATATCTGTGGCATGTTGCACCAAATTATAATGAACAAGTTGGTTCAACGAAAATCAAAAAGTAATTATGCGAGTAGGTATTCTAGACTGCTTATTGTATGAACTTTGTAAAATAATTGCCAAAAGGTCAATCCCAGGTGTCCACAGTATAGAAAACTGACGTCATATCTGTGGCATGTTGCACCAAATTATAATGAACAAGTTGGTTCAACGAAAATCAAAAAGTAATTATGCGAGTAGGTTTTCTAGATTACTTATTGTATGAACATTGTAAAATAATTGCCAAAAGGTCGATCCCAGGTGTCCACAGTATAGAAAACTGACGTCATATCTGTGGCATGTTGCACCAAATTATAATCAACAAATCTGTTTAACGTAAATCAAAAAGTAATTATGCGAGTAGGTTTTCTGGACTGCTTATTGTATGAACTTTGTAAAACAATTGCTAAAAGGTCGATCCCAGGTGTCCACAGTATAGAAAACTGACGTCATATCTGTGGCATGTTGCACCAAATTATAATGAACAAGTTGGTTCAATGAAAATCAAAAAGTAATTATGTGAGTAGGTTTTATAGATTGCTTATTGTATGAACTTCGTAAAATAATTGCCAAAAGGCCAATCCCAGGTGTCCACAGTATAGAAAAGTGACGTCATATCTGTGGCACGTTGCACCAAACTATAATGAACAAGTTGGTTCAATGAAAATCAAAAAGTAATTATGTGAGTAGGTTTTATAGATTGCTTATTGTATGAACTTCGTAAAATAATTGCCAAAAGGCCAATCCCAGGTGTCCACAGTATAGAAAAGTGACGTCATATCTGTGGCACGTTGCACCAAACTATAATGAACAAGTTGGTTCAATGAAAATCAAAAAGTAATTAAGTAAGTAGGTTTTCTAGATTGCTTATTGTATGAACTTTGTAAAACAATTGCCAAAAGGTTAATCCCAGGTGTCCACAGTATAGAAAACTGACGTCATATCTGTGACATGTTGCACCAAATTATAATGAACAAGTTGGTTCAATGAAAACCAAAAAGTAATTATGTAAGTAGGTTTTCTAGATTGCTTATTGTATGAACTTTGTAAAACAATTGCCAAAAGGTCAATCCCAGGTGTCCACAATATAGAAAAGTGACGTCATATCTGTGGCATGTTGCACCAAATTATAATGAACAAGTTGGTTCAACGAAAATCAAAAAGTAATTAAGTAAGTAGGTTTTCTAGATTGCTTATTGTATGAACTTTGTAAAATAATTGCCAAAAGGCCAATCCCAGGTGTCCACAGTATAGAAAACTGACGTCATATCTGTGACATGTTGCACCAAATTATAATGAACAAGTTGGTTCAGCGAAAATCAAAAAGTAATTATGCGAGTAGGTATTCTAGATTGCTTATTGTATGAACTTTGTAAAACAATTGCCAAAAGGCCAATCCCAGGTGTCCACAGTATAAAAAACTGACGTCATATCTGTGGCATGTTGCACCAAACTATAATGAACAAGTTCGTTCAACGAAAATCAAAAAGTAATTATGCGATTAGGTATATTAGATTGCTTATTGTATGAACTTTGTAAAATAATTGCCAAAAGGTCGATTACAGATGTCCACAGTATAGAAAACTGACGTCATATCTGTGACATGTTGCACCAAATTATAATGAACATGTTCGTTCAACGAAAATCAAAAAGTAATTATGCGAGTAGGTTTTCTAGATTGCTTATTGTATGAACTTTGTAAAACAATTGCCAAAAGGCCAATCCCAGGTGTCCACAGTATAGAAAACTGACGTCATATCTGTGGCACGTTGCACCAAACTATAATGAACAAATCTGTTTAACGTAAATCAAAAAGTAATTATGCGAGTACGTTTTCTAGATTGCTTATTGTATGAACTTTGTAAAACAATTGCCAAAAGGTTAATCCCAGGTGTCCACAGTATAGAAAACTGACGTCATATCTGTGGCATGTTGCACCAAATTATAATGAACAAGTTGGTTCAATGAAAATCAAAAAGTAATTATGTAAGTAGGTTTTCTAGATTGCTTATTGTATGAACTTTGTAAAACAATTGCCAAAAAGCCAATCCCAGGTGTCCACAGTATAAAAAACTGACGTCATATCTGTGGCATGTTGCACCAAATTATAATGAACAAGATGGTTCAACGAATACCAAAGAGTAATTATGCGAGTAGGTTTTTGCATAATTACTTTTTGATTTTCGTTGAACCAACTTGTTCATTATAATTTGGTGCAACATGTCGCAGATATGACGTCAGTTTTCTATACTGTGGACACCTGGGATTAACCTTTTGGCAATTATTTTACAAAGTTCATACAATAAGCAGTCTAGAAAACCTACTCGCATAATTACTTTTTGGTTTTCGTTGAACCAACTTGTTCATTATAATTTGGTGCAACATGCCACAGATATGACGTCAGTTTTCTATATTGTGGACACCTGGGATTGATCTTTTGGCAATTGTTTTACAAAGTTCATACAATAAGCAATCTAGAAAACCTACTCGCATAATTACTTTTTGATTTTCGTTGAACCAACTTGTTCATTATAATTTGGTGCAACATGCCACAGATATGACGTCAGTTTTCTATACTGTGGACACCTGGGATCGACCTTTTGGCAATTATTTTACAAAGTTCATACAATAAGTAATCTAGAAAATCTACTCGCATAATTACTTTTTGGGTTTCGTTGAACCATCTTGTTCATTATAATTTGGTGCAACATGCCACAGATATGACGTCAGTTTTCTATACTGTGGACACCTGGGATTGACCTTTTGGCAATTATTTTACAAAGTTCATACAATAAGCAATCTAGAAAACCTACTCGCATAATTACTTTTTGATTTTCGTTGAACCAACTTGTTCATTATAATTTGGTGCAACATGCCACAGATATGACGTCAGTTTTCTATATTGTGGACACCTGGGATTGGCTTTTTGGCAATTATTTTACAAAGTTCATACAATAAGTAATCTAGAAAATCTACTCGCATAATTACTTTTTGATTTTCGTTGAACCAACTTGTTCATTATAATTTGGTGCAACATGCCACAGATATGACGTCAGTTTTCTATACTGTGGACACCTGGGATCGACCTTTTGGCAATTATTTTACAAAGTTCATACAATAAGTAATCTAGAAAACCTACTCGCATAATTACTTTTTGGTTTTCGTTGAACCATCTTGTTCATTATAATTTGGTGCAACATGCCACAGATATGACGTCAGTTTTCTATACTGTGGACACCTGGGATCGACCTTTTGGCAATAATTTTCCAAGTTCATACAATAAGCAGTCTAGAAAACCTACTCGCATAATTACTTTTTGGTTTTCGTTGAACCAACTTGTTCATTATAATTTGGTGCAACATGCCACAGATATGACGTCAGTTTTCTATATTGTGGACACCTGGGATTGATCTTTTGGCAATTGTTTTACAAAGTTCATACAATAAGCAATCTAGAAAACCTACTCGCATAATTACTTTTTGATTTTCGTTGAACCAACTTGTTCATTATAATTTGGTGCAACATGCCACAGATATGACGTCAGTTTTCTATACTGTGGACACCTGGGATCGACCTTTTGGCAATTATTTTACAAAGTTCATACAATAAGTAATCTAGAAAACCTACTCGCATAATTACTTTTTGGTTTTCGTTGAACCATCTTGTTCATTATAATTTGGTGCAACATGCCGCAGATATGACGTCAGTTTTCTATACTGTGGACACCTGGGATTAACCTTTTGGCAATTATTTTACAAAGTTCATACAATAAGCAGTCTAGAAAACCTACTCGCATAATTACTTTTTGGTTTTCGTTGAACCAACTTGTTCATTATAATTTGGTGCAACATGCCACAGATATGACGTCAGTTTTCTATATTGTGGACACCTGGGATTGATCTTTTGGCAATTGTTTTACAAAGTTCATACAATAAGCAATCTAGAAAACCTACTCGCATAATTACTTTTTGATTTTCGTTGAACCAACTTGTTCATTATAATTTGGTGCAACATGCCACAGATATGACGTCAGTTTTCTATACTGTGGACACCTGGGATCGACCTTTTGGCAATTATTTTACAAAGTTCATACAATAAGTAATCTAGAAAATCTACTCGCATAATTACTTTTTGATTTTCGTTGAACCAACTTGTTCATTATAATTTGGTGCAACATGCCACAGATATGACGTCAGTTTTCTATACTGTGGACACCTGGGATCGACCTTTTGGCAATTATTTTACAAAGTTCATACAATAAGCAATCTAGAAAACCTACTCGCATAATTACTTTTTGGTTTTCGTTGAACCATCTTGTTCATTATAATTTGGTGCAACATGCCACAGATATGACGTCAGTTTTCTATACTGTGGACACCTGGGATTAACCTTTTGGCAATTGTTTTACAAAGTTCATACAATAAGCAGTCTAGAAAACCTACTCGCATAATTACTTTTTGGTTTTCGTTGAACCAACTTGTTCATTATAATTTGGTGCAACATGCCACAGATATGACGTCAGTTTTCTATATTGTGGACACCTGGGATTGATCTTTTGGCAATTGTTTTACAAAGTTCATACAATAAGCAATCTAGAAAACCTACTCGCATAATTACTTTTTGATTTTCGTTGAACCAACTTGTTCATTATAATTTGGTGCAACATGCCACAGATATGACGTCAGTTTTCTATACTGTGGACACCTGGGATCGACCTTTTGGAAATTATTTTACAAAGTTCATACAATAAGTAATCTAGAAAACCTACTCGCATAATTACTTTTTGGTTTTCGTTGAACCATCCTGTTCATTATAATTTGGTGCAACATGCCACAGATATGACGTCAGTTTTCTATACTGTGGACACCTGGGATTGGCCTTTTGGCAATTGTTTTACAAAGTTCATACAATAAGCAATCTAGAAAACCTACTCGCATAATTACTTTTTGATTTTCGTTGAACCAACTTGTTCATTATAATTTGGTGCAACATGCCACAGATATGACGTCAGTTTTCTATATTGTGGACACCTGGGATTGGCTTTTTGGCAATTATTTTACAAAGTTCATACAATAAGTAATCTAGAAAATCTACTCGCATAATTACTTTTTGATTTTCGTTGAACCAACTTGTTCATTATAATTTGGTGCAACATGCCACAGATATGACGTCAGTTTTCTATACTGTGGACACCTGGGATCGACCTTTTGGCAATTATTTTACAAAGTTCATACAATAAGTAATCTAGAAAACCTACTCGCATAATTACTTTTTGGTTTTCGTTGAACCATCTTGTTCATTATAATTTGGTGCAACATGCCACAGATATGACGTCAGTTTTCTATACTGTGGACACCTGGGATTAACCTTTTGGCAATTATTTTACAATGTTCATACAATAAGCAGTCTAGAAAACCTACTCGCATAATTACTTTTTGGTTTTCGTTGAACCAACTTGTTCATTATAATTTGGTGCAACATGCCACAGATATGACGTCAGTTTTCTATATTGTGGACACCTGGGATTGATCTTTTGGCAATTGTTTTACAAAGTTCATACAATAAGCAATCTAGAAAACCTACTCGCATAATTACTTTTTGATTTTCGTTGAACCAACTTGTTCATTATAATTTGGTGCAACATGCCACAGATATGACGTCAGTTTTCTATACTGTGGACACCTGGGATCGACCTTTTGGCAATTATTTTACAAAGTTCATACAATAAGTAATCTAGAAAACCTACTCGCATAATTACTTTTTGGTTTTCGTTGAACCATCTTGTTCATTATAATTTGGTGCAACATGCCACAGATATGACGTCACTTTTCTATACTGTGGACACCTGGGATTGACCTTTTGGCAATTGTTTTACAAAGTTCATACAATAAGCAATCTAGAAAACCTACTCGCATAATTACTTTTTGATTTTCGTTGAACCAACTTGTTCATTATAATTTGGTGCAACATGCCACAGATATGACGTCAGTTTTCTATATTGTGGACACCTGGGATTGGCTTTTTGGCAATTATTTTACAAAGTTCATACAATAAGTAATCTAGAAAATCTACTCGCATAATTACTTTTTGATTTTCGTTGAACCAACTTGTTCATTATAATTTGGTGCAACATGCCACAGATATGACGTCAGTTTTCTATATTGTGGACACCTGGGATCGACCTTTTGGCAATTATTTTACAAAGTTCATACAATAAGTAATCTAGAAAACCTACTCGCATAATTACTTTTTGGTTTTCGTTGAACCATCTTGTTCATTATAATTTGGTGCAACATGCCACAGATATGACGTCAGTTTTCTATACTGTGGACACCTGGGATTGGCCTTTTGGCAATTATTTTACAAAGTTCATACAATAAGCAGTCTAGGAAATCTACTCGCATAATTACTTTATGATTTTCGTTGAACAGATTTGTTGATTATAATTTGGTGCAACATGCCACAGATATGACGTCAGCTTCCTATATATTCGACCCTGCGGATTGAAAATTTATTATATTAATATATATACTATGAATTTTTTTTGTGAGACATTATATGCATTTTAATAAATTTTTATTTTGCCAAAATGAATATTTTATTGGTACATTTTGTTAAATATCGTGATTTAGGCGAATAAAATACCAATACATGCATAACATGTGTACGTATACGAAAATTTTGTGATTTTTTTTTGGGAAGTATTTCACGGTCATATATTCTTGCGTTTTCAAAATAGTATGAAAATATTTAAAATGAACAACCTGTTAGTATATAAATCTTCAGGGCCAATCAAAATCATAAGCTATAAATAAAAAATATAGCGACAATAATACCCAAGAAATGCCTATGTAAATACAAAGATACCTTTTAAATTGCAAAACATTTAAGTAAATATAATATATGTATAGTACAAAGCAATTGTTGGATAAATACGAGGGTGTATATACAGTTTCCACAAATCCCACGAAGCTCCCATGAGATTGTATATAGTAGAGAAAATTTTAAAAATGTAATTCAACGATGCAGAATAATGATTGGAAATACATATAATGACAGTCATGAATGAAAATTCCCACAGTACTGTTCGAATCTACTCGTATATATACATACATACACACACAATAAATCAATTTTTATATAATATATTAGCCGATGTATATAGAAGCAATAATTCTGATTTTAAATTCATACCAAACACTTCATATATTCATAACAATAAATCATTATTATGAGCCTGATAGGACTGAAAATAGATATGTAATCTAGTTGAATTGGCTAATACAATGTGTCCTTTTCCAGTAATCCTAATGGGTGTAACAGTATATTCGTCTACATATATCACAAAGAATCTAGATGGATACATTTCATTTCAAATATACGAGTGTTATGGGTTGAATTGAAAAATCTTTCCAAAATGGATATTTTTCAGTTTTTTGAAACTTAATATCCTTTATGATTGATTAATTTTGAACGAGGAATGATTTCATTTTTATAAAACGAAACAAAAAAATTGACATTACGTGTCATGTATATAGTCGTAAATTTATGTCACTATATTACTGTCTCTCAGACGAGAAGAAAATATATATATATAGAATAATTCGGTTCTTCGAAACATAAAAATACTTGATGGCACAGAGCTTTATTATAAAAAAATATCAAAATGTTTTAAAATGGTTGATTATGTATGTATATAACAATCACTAGTGTAACATTTTTATTCAATTTCAAGTGTCTTAATGAATGTATTCGGAAGCTCGGTATATAATTTAATTTATCATGAAAGTTGAATTTCAAAGCTTTATCAAATTATATAAATTATTTGTATCGTTTTGTATCTATATTTTCTTAAAAGCTCTTTCTGATAATACAATACTAAGGCGCTAACGACGTCGACATTCAAAGGCTTTAACCTTTTCTAGTCAACGAATTTTAAATTCAAATTATTTGACAACAACAATTATTTTGATTGCATTCAATTCAATGGCTTTTTCATCGTATTTGGTAAGTTTAACTAAGCCTATAAATCAAGTTACATATGTACAAAAGCAATAGAAAAATGAAATGAAGCTTTATTTACTTTCAAAGCTCATATTTAGAAAAGCTACAAATTGTTAAAGAATAATACTAAAAGTTTAATTGTCTGAGCTTTTTCACTTTAATTACAATACGGAGCTTTTTAAAAGCTTGAGTTAAAAAGGACATACTAACATGACTGATATGTACTTAACGTTAAAATAGTCACACAAGTGTTTAAATATCTGTGGGAAATATGAGTTTGTTTGCTATTATGGTAAAATCTCGACAATAGAGCTTTTGGGTTTTTACTTCCTCTAATGAGCACGGGGAGGTAGTGACGAAAAATAACAATACAGGACTCAATCCGAGGCCCTGTAATTCGATTTTGGAACAAAATTTAATTCAATATTCCATGACTCGATTTTTCATTATCTAGACATGTAAATTAATTTGAATAAACCCTCATTCGAACTTTACGATCAACTCATCTTCGATTTGAGTTTTATATGTTGGCAAAGAGGTGTGTATTGTGCATATAGGTTTGTAATTATGTACATAGCTGGCAGTTGTTGTTGACAAACAAAAAAACCAACAAAAAATTTGCAGCCATTTGTTAAATTTTGTAGTATTTGTCAACAGTGGATTGATTCAAAGATGCATTAAAACGAGTCCGTAATTTATTAAACCTAAACACGACGTAGACCATCTGAACTTTATTTTATTTATTGAAAGCCTAAAGTGGACTCAATTGAAAGCCTAAAGTGGATGAGTTCTGGGTTCTAAGAGGGAATCGATACGGATGAGTTCATTCACACCATTGATTGTTATTTAATGCCTGTATGAGGTTGAAGTATGTACCCAAATGCTTCAAAACGGCCCAAATAATTATGCTGAAGAAACCTGGTAAACCAGATGAAGAAGTAACATCATACAGACCAATTTCCCGCTTCCGACCCTATCAAAGCTGTTTGAAAAACTACTACTGAAACGTCTAAAGCCCATGGTAAACGTCCCTAATTTTCAATTTGGGTTCAGGAACAACCACTCTACAATAGATCAACTCCAACGAATAACTACGGTAATAGAGCAAGCGTTAGAAGAAAAGAAATATTGCCCCGCCGTATTTCTGGATGTATCCCAGGCCTTTGATAGGGTTTGGCACGAGGGATTGATATTCAAAATGAGCAAAATGCTGCCACAAAACTATTGCCAGCTGCTTGAATCATACCTCTCTGATCGTCAATTCAGAGTCATCCATGAAGAAACATGTTCTGACTTTTATCCAACGTTAGCGGGAGTTCCACAGGGAAGTGTTTTGGGACCTGTCCTCTACCTTCTCTACACTGCGGACATACCTACAACGAATAAAACATTCATCGGTACGTTTGCCGATGACACCGTAATTATGTCAGTAGACGAATCACAATCAAGGGCAGTGGAAAATCTGCAACGAGCATTGAACGACGTTACTAAATGGACAATTGACTGGAAAATTGTGCTTAATGAGTTTAAATCAACCCATGTAACATTTACACTTCGACACAAAAATAACAATCTACGCTTATACCTCAATGGAGCGCAAGTGCCGCAGGCTGATTCGGCAAAATACCTTGGTCTGCGTTTAGATTCAAGGCTCAACTGGAAACATCACGTAAGACAAAAAGCTGAACAGATACGATTTAAACAACGTCAAATGTACTGGTTAATTGGGCATCATTCCAAAATGAACCTGTATTGCAAAAGACTAGTCTATCAAACTATCTTCAAACCAATATGGATATATGGCGCGCAGCTATGGGGTTGTACTCATAAGTCTAATAGAGACATTATACAACGTAGTAAAAATAAATTTCTTCGAATGATCACCAACGCTTACCGATTCGTGACTAACCGGGAAATACACAATGATCTAAAAATTCAATTAATTGACGACGTCATCCGCGAATGTGCCATAAAACATGAGAAGAGACTTCTTACCCACACCAACGTCGAGGCCGTACAACTACTGGACAGTACAAACGAAGTAAGGCGGCTCCAACGAACGAAACCACATGAGTTAACCGTATGAATATTATATAACAAGGGAACTGGACGCTGGTTCAGCAGACCCAAACAAGTTTTATGCTTATCTCATAAGTACTAATGTCAACCCTACTAATGAATTAAGTAATAATATTTAAGATTGTAGTAGTCATACCAATAAAGATGTTATTTAAAAAAAAAAAAATTGATCGTCATGATGACAAATCGCTTTTGCATCAAACTCCTATCGATCTAGAAACCCGGTAGTTTTCTTTGTTTATTCAAAAGATTGAACCCAAATAAATTGGATTGACGCTCAGTGAAATCGTTACAATTGGTGACACCAGTAGGATCATGAAAATAAAAAAATGTAACTTCAACTTGATAGTTGTAGTTTATACAGATATGTTGGAAGTAAGTTTGGACTCGGATCACGATGAATTAAATCACATCATCAGTTGGAATCGTTTGTCAAAACAAACAAAGGAATGCAATGGAATGCAATGGAAACCCAATATAGCGTTTATAGCGGTTTCGATATGGGATAATAATTTACGACAAGGCTTCAGATGCATTTTCATAATAAGAAAATGGTAACCAGTTCAGAGGAAATGACCGGCGGTTTTCAAGATTAAATGAAGAAATCATTACCAGAAGAATTAAGTAGAATGGAGATGATGGGACGATGCTAAAAAAAATATGCAGCTGATATAGAGAAGTAAGTACATATCGAAAACCAAAACATGTTGAGCAAGTGCAGAAGTAAAAGAGGCTGAGGTAGAACGCCAACAACATCACACCCAATTAACGAGATTTATTTTGAAGAGCGAATGCTGATTCACACATCCCACATGCTCTAAAATTATTGTTCACCCTCATTTCCAAATTGAAAACTTGATTGTGCGAATCAAAATAGTGGAACAGTCCAGTATGTAGATTTGACACACCAGCAACAAGAACAATTATCAGGTGGTAAATCATTTTCGATATAAAAATTCTGCGCGCAGATTGTGGATGAGATCATGTTAGGGATAAACTTTATGAATACAAATTGAGCTACAGCATCGGCGAACTACCATTACAACTGAACAACTTAAACAAAACAGCTGTAAATGGTCATGTGGGCAAAATTGGATAGAGGTCGAGAAACATAAAGGGTTTTGGTTTTTGAAACCAAAAGTGACAAACTTTAGATCAACAAACTGCTGTTAAGATGTTATATAATCAGATCCTAAAATCTCATGAATCATATGTTAACTCACTTAACACGCTTGAAAGTCAAAAAGTACAAATTCATCAAAGTTATTTGCGTTGGCTGAACTGAGAATCAAACATGTTGAAAATTATAAACTATGTAAGGTCAATTATGTAAAGTCTTTCACCAATGAAAAAGAAACCTTTTTTGTATTGGGTGGCTGCTACCGCACACTTAGACCGGCGACGGTTCGTTGTGATAATACTATATGTACGGCTGTAAGTCCGATTTACGTAGAACTAATGGGTGATTTTTTAAGAGCTTGAGAACTTTTTTTTAAAAAAAAACGCATGAAATTTGCAAAATCTCATCGGTTCTTTATTTGAAACGTTAGATTGGTCCATGACATTTACTTTTTGAAGATAATTTCATTTAAATGTTGACCGCGGCTGCGTCTTAGGTGGTCCATTCGGAAAGTCCAATTTTGGGCAACTTTTTCGAGCATTTCGGCCGGAATAGCCCGAATTTCTTCGGAAATGTTGTCTTCCAAAACTGGAATAGTTGCTGGCTTATTTTTGTAGACTTTAGACTTGACGTAGCCCCACAAAAAATAGTCTAAGGGCGTCAAATCGCATGATCTTGGTGGCCAACTTACCGGGCCATTTCTTGAGATGAATTGTTCTCCGAAGTTTTCCCTCAAAATGGCCATAGAATCGCGAGCTGTGTGGCATGTAGCGCCATCTTGTTGAAACCACATGTCAACTAAGTTCAGTTCTTCCATTTTTGGCAACAAAAAGTTTGTTAGCATCGAACGATAGCGATCGCCATTCACCGTAACGTTGCGTCCAACAGCATCTTTGAAAAAATACGGTCCAATGATTCCACCAGCGTACAAACCACACCAAACAGTGCATTTTTCGGGATGCATGGGCAGTTCTTGAACGGCTTCTGGTTGCTCTTCACTCCAAATGCGGCAATTTTGCTTATTTACGTAGCCATTCAACCAGAAATGAGCCTCATCGCTGAACAAAATTTGTCGATAAAAAAGCGGATTTTCTGCCAACTTTTCTAGGGCCCATTCACTGAAAAATCGACGTTGTGGCAGATCGTTCGGCTTCAGTTATGAAATGTCAAAGCATACTGAGCATCTTTCTCTTTGACACCTTGTCTGAAATCCCGCGTGATCTGTCAAATACTAATGCATGAAAATCCTAACCACAAAAAAATCACCCGTTATATCCGCATTGCATAGCTCAATGTCAATCTATAGTACTGACATGGACGGTAGGACGTCCCATGGATTCTAAACTCATAATGGGATTCAGATGTGTTCATTCACACCACCGATCACACCGCCCAAAGGATCGATTGTGAAAAATCCTTTACTAATAACTAGGATGGATTCAGACACCTTTTCTTCCTATTACGTGGGCTAGCTGCTTGAAACTGATAAACGACCAGGAAATGAGTTCTCACTCGTAGTCCATCAGGTTTAAACCGTTTTTTGAAAAAAGGAGGAATAACCTCCAATTTAGAGGAAATAAAGTTCAATTTTCTTTAACATCCTGATTCGCTTACAGTTTCGTTTTTGTTTGGGGAGTAATTCTAGGTTCGATCATTTGTAATCATTTTGTCAGCCATTATATGTAAGATAAGTTCCAACACAAATATAGAAACAACAACACTTTAAATTATATCAAACTTCACCAACTTCACCAATTATATCAAAGGCCCAACTTTTTCTTTTGTTGGTTCTAAATCAGTAGTAGACAAGATATTTTAATCTCTTAGGCTTGTTGCATATTGGAAGAAGCGTTGATGCATGAATACATCCGCGGTTGACTCAGACTAGAAATTAACTTTATATTGATGTAAGTGCATTTGGTTCGATGTCTGATGCAATATCTACTAAATGTCAGTTTTGGCAGATAGCATAAATAATCATTTATCATTTTTTGATTACAGGTAAAACTACAAACACTTTAAGTAACCCATTTTACTGGTTGTACCATAGAAATCGTCGAAAATAAATTTATCTTAATCGACCAAGTGTGCTTCTGCTTGCTCTGTCATAATTATTCTTCACCTTGGAGTTGATTGCATTATTTCAAAGCTCTTGATATTCAGAAGGGTAACTTAATCGAACTGCTTTTTCGATTTTAATCGATTGGCATGGCAAAACAAAGTTAAACTCGATCAATGGATTAAAACTAATCTTCAAAAGGATGGCCGGTTTATAGCCAATCTTCAAACGGCTGGTCGCTTAAAATTCTAGAGGTTACTGCCTTCAATCGTTTACAATCTAACGAAGAGGTAGCTTGTGATCGATAACGATTGACCATCATATATGTATATATATATATATATATATATATATATATATATATATATATATATATATATATATATATATTTTTTTTTTTTTTTTTTTTTCTTGGTACAATAAACTTACTAAGTTTTCCAGCAATTCGAGTGCTATTTGACTTCGTGATTAATGTTGATTCATATTCCTCAGTCGAAGCCGGCTGATCCACGTAGCTCCAACGGAAAAAGTGTAAAAGTGAGTTCACATGATGTAGAGGGCTAAGTCTCTGTGTCAAATAGTGCCATCTTGTTGGGACCAAATATCGTCGAAACCAGGCGTTTCAATTTCAGGCAGTTAGTAGTTATCATGGCTCGATGGACGCCATTCACAGTAACGTTCCAGTTGACCTAATTTTTGATAAAAATATGGATCATTGATTCCATCAGCTGTTTGAATGTAATGGTAGCTTTTGAACCTCTTCGTGCAGCCCAAATATGATAATTTTGCTTATTAACATAGCCATTAAACCAAAATATCGGCCTCATCGTTGAAGATGAGAATTATTTCAAGCTTTGAATGTCAGCCGGCTTCAATTCTTGCACGAATTGGATTATACATGCTTTTAAACCAAGACGCTAAATATTGCATACAACAAGCCAAGTGGTTGAAAACGGCCTCAAATCGATTCATCACAGCCGTCGCACGTACACTTTTAGATATCGTCTCTATATTTTATTCACTACGTATTAGCTGTGGCTTATTTGGTCACATATTGTCCAATAATAAAAAAAGGGTCCATGCGGTAGGCCGATTATGCGAACCATTAGTTGCTCTAGGCGCAAGAAACACATCCCTTAGCAAGAATACCGTATAGTCCTTGGATTTTATGACTCACTGTCATAAAATCCTTCTTAATAAGTCACCCGTTAGATGTACTTTTAGGATCTTCCTGGGTATACTTATTGAACATTGTCGTTCAAGCAAACACATCGAACGAAAATTCGAAAGCAGAGTGAAATAAAATTGATGAGCTTTTTCAGTGGCAGTCCTTCATACATTCATTCAAAGAACAAATAAATTTCGGGATCAAATTGGTATGCAGCACAAAAGTTGAAAACGAACACGACTTTCATATTAAAAAAAAACACTTTGCTGATGTATACGAAAACAAATAATTCCCCAATAGAATTTCAAAATTCCAGCAATTCTAATCCAAAAAGAAAATCTTCCCAAACTGTTTAGGAAAATATTTTTTAATAAAGTTTTTTGGTTGTTGTTGTTGTTTTGTTCTAGAAACTTTTTGCAGCTATATACTCGTCTTAAATTTGCTACAAATACATTTTTATTTTAGACACATCCCAGATGGTGGATAATTTTCTGTTTCATTTTAAACAAAAAAAAAACAAAAATTTTTTTGTGAAAAATCAACGAAAAACTTTTTCATTTCACGTCGAAAACAAAATAAACTGAAAAACGAATATGCAAATATAATGAAAATATTTAACAACATAAATTTAAACTTCAATATCAAAAAGCTCCGAAAATAGAATCTTTTGTGTGCTTTTAATACGCTAAAGTTTTAACTTTTACTTTGTTTTATGATTAGTTTGTTCAATACTCTCGTATACTCGTATACAGCAGATCGACAAGGAACCACCCCTAACAGCAACAACAAAATCGTGGCTTAATTGATGTATCAAATTAAGATAAAAGTAAATTAGTTTTTGGGATGAATCAATCTACAACAAAAATGTGGTTTAATTTGTGCTCTCATGCTTTCGGTCGTTATTATCCCGTATATATCGAGATGGACTTTTTAATGGAAAATGTGAGTGTTAAAAGGAAATCCCAATACATATACACATAAGACATTGAAATTTATTTTATAATCAGTTTTAGGTAATTTGGTTCGTCTATACGTGTGTGTACTTTGTATATGGAAATTTATGGTTTTCTAACAGATGATGTTACTTATATATTGTGTGTCTTATACATTGTCTACCTTTATATGTATATGGGGTTTTCAATAAGAGGTATCATTTTGATATTTAACAAAACGTGTGTTTATTACATTGTAATATCAGTGAAATGGCCACCACGGCTATCCTTTTCATGAAAGTTTCCACGGCCAATCCACACATTTGCGGCTGTATGTCATCGATTCCATCTTTAAGGTCTTGAATCGATTAAGAATAATTGGCATAGACCTTGTATTTCAGATGGTCTCTCAGAAAAAAATCTAAAGTTGTGAAATTACAGCATATTGGTGGCCAATTACGATCAACCCTTCAAGGAATAACACGGTCAGTGTACAATTTCAGCAAAATTGCGATTACTTCGTTGTTCCGCATCAATATCTTCCAATCCCGGCCATAACAAATCATTAATAATAGTAGGCCATAATAGCTCGGTAGTGCAACCGTTTGAAAAACGTTTTTTACATTTTTTATGTAAATTATGTAAAAAAAAACAGCGTAAATTACATAAAACGTAAATTACATGTACATGAAACGTAAATTACATGAAGACACTCAGTTGGCAGTGTCATCTGATTTAAATGTCAATAATATACCTACGCGTCTATATTACATGTAATTTTTCCAACGATCGAAGTTCAATCAATTTAAAAGTCTTCGCCACAAAACAATCCGATGTACTTTATCAGTTAATAATCTTTGCCAAAACAGCCTAGGTTATTACGGTCCATGATTATTTTGAGAATAGGTCTGAAGAAATATTAAGATCAAGTATAAGCGCGTATTCTATACTCCGTTGAACTTGAAACTACAAAAGAACGCCGAATGGGGATCTCTAGGAATTTCCGGGCATTAAATTACGTAACCATGGAATCAATATATAGCATTACATCTCTAGGGACTTACATACCAAGTTTCTCTTGACTAAATTACATAAAGTACGAGCATATAATCAGATGTGATCAGATGTGTGTGGTTCCATTTGACATTCTAACAACAACCATCGTAACACCTTTTGGGTGGCGCAGTGGTTAAAGCTGCGGCAGTTGATTACGATCTGTGGTGTGAATGAACACATTTATGTCATTTTTTCATGTCAAAAAACCTTTCGGGTTATTCGAGGTTTTTCATCTGACATTTGAACTCAGGAGTGAAGTTCGGATTACAAGTCATTCTTATTATTTAGAATTTTCTCTGCATTTTCTTTGTTATGAATGTGTCACCTCAAACGTAGTTGAATTTTTTCACCGACAGCGTTATATATACTTCATTGTGATGTTTTGATGATAGATAACGAAATAGAGATTCTTTTCAAGTCAGAGCAAAAATCAAGAGAAACTGCCTCAGCATAACTACAACAACAACTTAAAGGCAGGAGACAGACTTTCTTATCAAAAACTCTATGAAATAATAGATGTCACAAAACCATCAGGAACAATATAAGTCTTGTGAACCAAAGAAACAGCCAGGTTGAGCTTCAAAGATAAATAAATTCGATTCACTGTTTCTTTTAAAGTATCAATGGTCGAACAGACGTTTTTTTCAAAGTATCAATGGCCGAACAGACAAATATAAACTGATGAAGCCTTAGAAGTTGGGGATTCCAAGTGAAGACTCGCCATCTCATTGATTTTAAACCCAGGAATCAACGAGTTTCCCAACTCAACTCGTGCCGTACAGATGATGAACAATTTCTTACCACTCTGAATTTAGAACTACAGAAAACTGAAAGTAAAATTATTAAGGACAACTTGTTAGAAAACTATAATAAATCTGTTTGATGTATACTAATTACGATAAATTTTTGAACAATTTTGATCGTACACTTTCCAGAGCCGTCGAGGTCATGAAACCTTAGACTCCCGCTGGCCACAATTTTTTCCAGGAACCTTAGAGTGTATTCTGCTTTAATTCCTTGATGGCCTTGGCGTCTTCAAAAAGTATTCTTTCCATATTTCGGTAATTGTTAGATCTGGACGGTTATCTAATTTATCTATGATGAAATTAAATGTGATCCGTAAAAATATTGCTTTAAAGGTGGCTATTATACCCTGGTCTAATGGTTCCAGCAACGATGTTGTATTAACTGGTAAGAATATAACCTTCACGTTAGGATGATTTAGATCAGGTGGATGGCATGGTGCATTATCAATGATAAGCAAAACTTTGAAACCTAAATTTTTTCTATTAAGGTATTGTGCAACTCCTGGAACAAACATTTCGGAAAACCATTCTCTAAACACGATTTGACGTCATCCACGCTTTTCGGTTTGCCCAGCAATATACCGGCAATTTACTTTTATCGACATTTTTAAAAGCTCGAGGGCTTAATGCTCGATGAATAAGCATTGGTTTTGTTACTAAATCCCCTGACGCATTACTGCATAATAAAAGTGAAATGCGATCTTTAGCATCAGCTTTAAATTCTTGTGCTTTTAGCTCGTTCTTGGAAATATATGTACGATCAGGCATTTTTCAACGAAAATCTCTTTTTAACATTTTCGAGTCAACTTTTGCTTCCAGAAAATTCTGGTAACTGACTGAATGATGTTGATGGTTCGAATTATATATGAATTAAAATTCGCACGGCTTTCATACGAATTGCCATTCCATTTAAAGGTATATTGATCTGATTTTTATGTGTTATCCATATCATATTTTTTCCATTTTTTCCATCAATGGATTTTTAGCGTGAGATGTCTTATTGAAACTAACGGGTGCTCCGGCCGCTACTGCATCTCTTATTTTCTTTTCATTTATTTCAATCGGAAATAATCGCAATTACACTAAACAGAAATAAAAAAAAATCGCACTAAACCAAAACTTCCCACATATTTCAAAAATTACGACTCAAAATTGGAATTGCATAAAACCAAAATCGCATTATTTAAACCCGCATATTTCAGGGGTCACCTGTAATATGTTTTAACATGTAAAAAACCGTGTCAATTAAATCGTGTAAATTACACACCCAACTGTGGCTAGCGCCACAGTTGGGCGCGTACATTACAAAATGTAGTTCACAGGGTCTTTTACATGTAAAATGTAAACGCTCGCTTTTACATACTGTAAAGTAAATAATTAATATACTGACACTTTTTTGTTACAACTGTGCCATCTCTTATCAAAGCTAATAAATTCCAAAAAATGACTATATTCAACCATTTATAATTATTATTTCGCTTCATATTAAATTAAATTTCTATCTGTTGTGTTTCAGCTGACCAAACTTATTAATCTCGCTAAGTAACTCAGTAAAATACACGAATTTTTTGTAATTTACGTTATTGACATGTAAAATGTAAATCACGTTTTTACATGTAAAATACTCAACTGTGGGTAGCCCAATGCATTCACCGTATAACAGTTGCACCAGCCTAATTTTCGAAAAGTAAGATCCAATCATCGCACGAAACAGTGGCATGTTGAGGGTTGAGGAGCTTTTCAACAATCATTTTTAGATTTTCTGAGCCCCAAATGCGACAAATCTGCTTGTAAACGTAGCCTCTTAGGTGGAAATGGGCGTCAACACTGAAACTGATTTTTCGATGAAAATTTGGATCATTTTGATGCATTTGAATGACCCAATTAGTGAAGGTTCGCCGTTACCTAAACTAAAAAAGCTTTAAGACCTAAATCTTTATGCAAAATACGGTCTAATTCGAAAGATCTAACCCTAATTCCATTCTCACATCTTATCACTTATTTTTTCCAACCGCTCGAATTATTTTTCCAGTTTCACTATTGTCGGTCGACAAGGTGTCATAACTGACAGCTCACCTCATGAATAGCAGTATATTAAAAATGAAACCTCTTATTGGAAACCCCTTTATATGGAGTATTAATAAAGATGATAACATAAATGAAAATTTGTGTATTTTGATTATGTATACCATTATCGTGCGTATATGAGCCTGTTGTGTATATACAGATGGGTAATGACTGTACATTAATATTGTGTTACACAAAAGATTGTGGTTTTTATATGGTAAATATGTATCTATAAGGATATTTTATTTTATAAGGATATTGAAATATGTTGTTGTTGTTTCTACACCTCACCATCTTAGGTTTTGATTATTGACATTAGATTATGTTCCTATATAATGATATAAACATAGGTCGTGTGACTTTTAATCTTAATTATTATTATCGATGACTCGTAATTTAAAGCTCATTTCTAGTTTGGTACTTTTGTCCGTCGCGAGATTAATTTCTCAATATATAAGCTTGGCATTTTGAGAATTGGCATCGAATCTTGTCAAAATATAAAATATATCTTATTCCGAAGTATTACAAAATTATAAGTTGCAAAATGGCACAAAACATTTGGTGTGGGTCGTAAAGCAGTCTAATAAGATTCCATCTATGAGCCATCTGTTGATTCTTTTTACAATCAATGAATTTTAGTATTTCATTTTGTACCGAGATGAAATATTTCCCAAATCATAAAAAATGAACAATTATGTTCAACCAAAATCAAAAAGTAATCATGTCAGTAGATTTTCTAGAGTGCTAATTAAATAAAGTTTCTAAAATTATAGCCAAATACGCGTCTTCGAGTAGTTTTCCATGGTTCGTAGCAATAAACATCTGGAATTGCATTAAATGATATCCTGATGGTTGGCTCAGTTGTCCAAAATGATCTACTGAGCATCCTCATCGGATTTCGATATTCGAACTATGTATCCAGTGCGGTGGGATAACTCATCGGAACCACTATACCACAGACTCCCTACTGTAATTTATAGAACAGCTGCTGCTCGATATAATGCTACTCGATGCCTAAAGCAACTGACGAAAGTAAAAAATATCCTTTAGTAGCATAGATTGTTTACAACTCTACCTATGTCGATGATTGCTTAGTTGGATTCAATGATATATCAACAACTCTTCAAGGAGAATCACAACTAATAAGTATGCAAGACACAGCTGGAATTAAATTTCATAAATGGTGTGCAAATCACACTTTAATAGTGATAAAACAAATGTTTTTCGCGTTGGTGATCGATTCCAAGGTTCACAGCTTACATTTACAGTTAGAAATTCAATTTTCCATCCAAAAAACCATCCTTTCAGTTTTGCTTTATCATTATAGAAACTGGAATACGGGTCCTCAAGGACAACTTGCACCAATTAGGGAAAAAATGCCTTTTAAAAAGAAGCGTTTTAAACGGAAGAGCTCAAGCACGTAAGAAATGTATTTTGTTTCAACAAATCGTAGTTGTGACGTCAGTTTTCCATATGGTCGACCCCCTTGGATTGGCCATTTGGCAATTATTTTAGAAATTTCATACTACAAGCTTTCTAGAAAATCTACTGACATGTTTACTTTTGATTTCGGTTGAACAAATTTATTCATTGTAATTAGGTGGAACATGCCTCTGACTGTCTATCCTTGTGATTGAGTATTTTCTTATATCAATCCCACAGTCATCATGTTATCTGTTTTCAAAAATTCTTCGACATATGAAAAATCAAAAATATGCGATTTATCATCATGAAGTCGCTAACAACTCAACAACATATGAGTTTCAAGAGTCAGACAGAGTGTTCAAGAACATCAACCAGGTAAGATGTTGATCTTGATTTATATCTTTACAAAATACTGCTAAAGGTTTCTCTGAACACTTGATTGAAGCTCATTCATTAATGGGCACAACAGTAAGCAAAATCATTGAACTTCAAGAGGCAAAATTGTTAAATTTCATATGATCAAGAGACACCGTTTGAAGTGGTTTATGGGCTAGTGGCAACATTAGCCAATTTTTATTTGAATACAAATAGAACAATAACCTTACAGTGAATGGGGAATTTCCAAAGTGAACCGACATGCTATATTATTCATGAATGGTCAACAAAAATTTGCTGATCGAATAATTTCAAGAAATTATAAAGGTGCTTTGCCACCAAGAAGCCTATATATATATTATAAACCACTTGATTATTTTTGTAAGGTTATTCAAAAGGAAAGGTGTATGCTTATCAATTCAACAACTTAAAGACAATATTCGAGCTGATTATAAAATCATTGATACTTTTTAAAGTACCCAGAATTATTTTGAGCCCATTCTCAAAAAAAATTTGGGGCACTTTAAAAACTATCATCAAAATCATTAATTTTCCAATATTAGATTAGCTCAAAGATGTTGTAGAACAGTTTGGACTCGTCTCGTGTGTTTTCTCGATAAAGTCATGCCGAAGCATCAGAAGAAATGCTTACACTGAATGATAATGATTGCAAATAAATAACTACTGGTAATGATGCTTTAGGTCGTTTTAAAGCGTTAAGCTTTATTATATGAATTTGAATTCTTGGTGTGGCTGTTGCTTATATGTTATAATTGGCTAGGTCGGTTTCGATCTTATAACGGCGCAAATAAATGACTGCTTTTTCAAAACGATCAAATCCATCTCATCGGTCATATTTTATTGGACTTGATATATGTTCTGTGCGATTCATGAAATGTACAATCGCGACCATATTCGCTAACGAATGACAGGATATGTTTCATTCACTAGTCGTCAATGGTATGATCGAACGCTTCCATCAACAATTAAAAGCTGCTCTCACGGCTAGAAGAAACAAAACACATTGAAGTTACCAATTGTGTTACTCGAAAGCAACTGTGACAGAAGATATTCAGTGCCCGCATCAGCTGAAATGGTTAATGTTTACATACCAGTTCTTTGAACAAAACTCTTCCTTATCTCTACCTACAAACTTCACAGATATCGATCAACTTCGACCAACTATCCAAAACCTTGTACATTCACTCACAATTCAAACAAAAAAATGTAAAATCTTGATTTCGAAATCTTTCTACAACTGCAATTTTGTTGTTGCGTAGTTAGACACGGTTCGTACTTGTTTATCATCTTCCTACGAATGTCCATACAAAATCATACTCAGACTGCGTAAACACTTTATCGTCATTGTCTGAGGATGTTCGCCGTATTCGAAGCAACCGGCTCAGTGTGAATTTTTCCGATTCCGGAGTCACTAGAAGCCATACTTGAGAATGAATATGTATGTAAGTGTATTCTTACTAGGTGAGATTATGTTGAATGAGATACAATTTCATGACTCTTCCTATTTGTTGTAAAAATAATATTTAGTTGGGAAAAACCCTGTTTTCCTATGTTATTCTTTATTTGTGGGCCATTCACGTTAGTTAAGCATCGAGAACCAGCTCTTTTGCTGACAAGTCGACGTGTCCGAAGTCACCGTTGTTTATTTTAATTCGTCAGCCCTTCAATCTCGTTTCCGGGTACTTGTTGACATTTTTAACAATTTTGTTTTTTTTTACGGATGCGGGTCGTCAGCCCAGCGATCCAACCAGATTTGGTCACCTCCTAAAACTGGACTGGATTCTGTGGTGGTATTTTAAGGATCCCATGTATCGTTCGTAATATTTAGGAAACATGAATGCCCCCACCCACAGTGAGTATTCACCAGCTCTTACTCCAACTGAATGACTCAAAAATAGCATCCTTTTCCCAAGTTTAAGTAGATGACATTTGTCTAATAAGTAAAGTAACTTGTTTACTTGCTTTAGAAACTCCTTTACTGATTTAATTAAGTAAAAACCCGACATCATCATGTTTAACTATGAAATGCATGTATAGTTATGTAGTGTTTTTCTAAGTATAACAAGCTTCTTGCCAGGTAATCAGTTTGATAGTTTCGCAAAGTTGGGCGACTATGAAAACCACTACCGTAACTCTAACCATTTAATAGATTTTACTAACAGAACCACCATTTCTAGGTCCTATAGTAGTATTTATAGCTAGTTTAATTCAGGAATGATCGAAGGATTGGGCAGGGCAAGCACGATGCTTGAGTAACTGTGCTGTACTGTTCTCTCCACCTAAAACCGCATTGCCATACCCTCAAATGCCATAGATGCGTTAACGACGTAATCCCACCAATAAGTTTCACCGCCTTAATAAACCAACGATGATGTCCTTTCCCATTTGTTGTGGATTATTAAAGATTTTCCGCCAAGGTTCACAGACTGATTGTCAACTATGGATGGATTATAAACCAAAAGTTTTACTTTCTCGTTTCCATAAAGTGTTGCTTTTTCACGCCTTAAGACCGCTCAACATACAATGCAAATATCGCACCATTGCGCTTTCCGTGGGTTTTTTTTTTGTTTTCTTAACTATGGATATCTTTGGTATCGATGGCACTCAAAATTTTTCCCTTGTCTTGAACTACTGTATAAGCGACATTACCAACTTTTCCTCAACACCGGGTGGTTCAAGAGAAATTATAATAAGCTAATTGACGATAGTTTCCCGTGACAGATTAAGACGATCTAGTTTAGACAGCACATGTACCTTCATTAGCATCATTATCGGATTGATGCAAAGACGTTTTTGTGTAAATACTAGTTAGTGAGGTGAGCAACGTGTAGTGCCCCGATTAACAATAAGCATAATACAACTTCTATTAACCATAGTTATTAGGGAAGAACTTATCAATTTGGGAACAAACAAGAGAAAAACGACCTCGTTTCCAAAACGGAGCTCAACAAGGAAGTAGAAGTTTCACGCAGAGGTTCAGCAACCAAGAATTAGGAATAGTGGTCTTATACAAGGATAATGAAATAGTTCCTTTAATTGAACCTCGGATAAGAAAAAAATGGGTAAGATTGAAACTGTGAAGTCTATTGGGGGCTTTGTTAAGTAAGAATATTTAACGTATCAAGCCATTTGTGGCCCTTAAAGTCTGTCATAAATTTGATGCTGCTTTAATGTGACGAAGTAGGAGGTTCATGAGCTTGTTTCACCAAGCAAGCTGTAAGAGAGTTCTGTACTACTAGTTTCGATTCAGCAATATCAGTAGTATTCAGATAAACTCAATCGTTTTAGTATGCAATCTGTGAATCGAAAGCTTGAAGTTTTGCACTCCATCATGGTAAGCACCCCGACATATTCTTTTGTGAAATCAACCATCGTAAATAATCAGTGTATATCACAACAGCATACATTTAGGAACTTGCACATCGAGTACTGCACCGTAGCACTCTACTTTAGTTACAGAGAAGATCTTTTGCCCTACACTAAGCCTATGCAAAATAAATACAGTGAGGAAAGCTTACTATGATCGAGGTTAGACAATATGAAAACAGAAGATAAGACCATGTTCAACGTATGTCAGTCCTTCACGATTTTGCCAAGTTCCCGGTAAGGTCAGTCAACAGGATGGCTAGAACGGCGAAGTTGGTTATGAAATTATATCACAAACACATTTCAAGAAATTGTCTAATCTGTTTCTTAGTTTTGGGAAGCGATCATTTATTTAAATGCTTTTCATTTTTCTGTATTTGTACGAAGCCATCCATCACCAACGTATATAGTCGAACCAGTAACTTTTAACCGATTACTTCTTCCAATAGTCATAGTCCAAAATTCTCAAAATGTTAAGAGTTTGAAATGTGACCAGCAGCTCATCGAGATGCACAAAGATCTTCCCGTGCAATTAGTGTGACATTTCTCTATATGTGCTTCTGGCAAAGTCTAACCGACTACATAAGTTCAGAAAAGCAAGATTTGAGCTTTTATTGATCGATATAATTTTATATAAGTTGGGGATTTCTGGGCAAATTTTTCATGAAATTGAACTGACTTATGTTTGGAATTTGCTAATAGTCAAACCGAGTTGTTATAAAGACAGCGACGTTGCATATTGTTGAGCTAGTGGATGATAGATTGAATAGAATCTGGGTATTTTTGTACCCTGATGCAGCTCATATAATTTACCTGAAAAGCTCCAGAAAATTGAACTACAATTAATACATTGCAATTTGTGCCATCAAACCATATCAGTTTTGATTGAAATCTGAAATTTGACAAATAAGTCTATTTACGTGCTTTTCTGAACATTTGCATTATCATAGGCCTGTTGGAGCTCTTTAACCATTTTCGGTTGATTATTGTCAGATTGATCGTTGGTGAGATACATTGAAGAATCATCAATTAGAATAAGTGAATGTGGATAACAAACAATATTGGGGGTTTTAGTTGCTGGCCAGCACTGGTTATGTGAAACAATTAAAAGCTTGAATTAAGCCAAGTTTGCCTTTTAGAAAACAATTGAGTGATCTTTGGTTTCATCCACTGAACACTAGTCGGTCAATATGTTGTTTCCCATCTATCACTAATTTAACCATAAAACGCATGAAAATCTAGAATATCTTGAGCAAAACGAGCGACCATACCCACTTGAGCTCGAGATTTTTTAGCTTCTCGATTATAAACTGTAATACCCTTATATAAGCCAACCAGCGCTTCACACTACCATAACCACCGAACTAAAAATATTTTGTGGTTGAAGTGTAAAGCTTTGAGGGTTTATATAATAAAGATTAATAAAGTTTCAATTAAGTTTATTTACAGCACGTAATCAAGAACTTTATTCCAACCGGTTTCGGTTACAAGTATAATCTACCAACAGAGAAACCAATCAAAAATTCAACACCAATTACGTATTCAAATGGCCAAACTGTTGAATTCCGAATAAAAATTTAATTGTTTTAAAAATTCATCTGCGTTTATTCCCAACCCATTCTATCAAAGATTTTCACATTTTCCTTCTATTATTCATTTGTTTTTTTTCCTCCCAAATTTGCAATCAACAAGTTTTTCTAAAAAAAAAAAAATGAAAAATCATTTATAAGATCGTTATTGCTGCATGAATTTAAGTATATGATGTTAAGGACATATTTATCTAAAATGTCATAAACATAAAGATCATTTATACGTCATATAAAGTGGACGAGAAGAATCATAATGACAATAATGGGCTGACATAAAAATACATAAATTTTCATCCAAATCGTTATCATTGCGGTTTTTATACACGACTGTATATGTATGTGCCATAAATCGTAGGAAGGATGTTATTTGACAAATCGTCAATATACATTTCGACTTGTATGCTTGACCATTTCAACCGATTATATATGTATGTAATACACATAAATCTTAATTTTTGATGTTAATAGGATTTTTGCACGTCATGATAAATGAATATCGATATATCACGTCCCCAGTTATACGTGTTAAATTACATACGAGCATTAGTTTAAGCACCCAATGTTTGTCATTATGTATGTATGTGTATAAAGGTTGATAGCACCACCTAGCTCCCTAGTGATTTTTGTATAATTGTAATGCCGTTCGATAAAATGCTGCTAAATATAGAACCTTTCCGACACCTCAACGCTCTATATACACACATTTTTCTGGGAATAATTTTTTTTGTCCTCCTTATCATTGCTTCATAAATTTTACCTTACTTAAACTACCAAAAAAAAGCTCTATATGTACATATGTATCTGCATAACATATATACATATATTATTTGGTATTCTGCCTTGTTTTATGTTGAAAATAAAATTTTATTTGAAACCTTATTAAATAAAAGTAGGTATCCCCATTATTGAGATAAAGCTTATCCTAAATTAAAATTATTAAAAAAAAAGCTTTACCTATATACTCGTATATGAGTATAATACGTTCGAGCATATATGTCGTAACATTATTTTGGCAAACAAAAAACTTACATAAAAAATATGTATCTCAAAGATAGTAATCACCAAAATGATGACGACCAACTACTGGTTGTCGTTTCGTATTCTGTAAATTTGATATAAAATTTATAAATTTATCATAAAGGGTCTGGGGCTAACCCGAAGGAAGATTCAAAAATAAACATAATGGTGAAAGCACAGTAATACTTTGTTTAACGCTTTCTAGGGGTTGCTTAACATGGTGAGCCACGAAAATAGAGGGTGGACTCATACTATGGGAGGTGGAAAATATGAAAGTTGTGGATTGAAGTAAAAGGGATCGATAATATTCTGCAATCAGAAAAATACAGGGGAGAGCTTTAAAGCATCACCAGATTCGAAATGAAAAAAACCATCTATCTTAGACTAGATCTAAAATATCGTATGCAGGAGTTGTCAAAATCAATTCACTCAATGCAACAACTAACGACTACCAAGCTTTCAAAAAAAATATGAATACTCTCAAGCACCTCCTAGGCCAAAATGGGTTAGCGTAACATAACTTAGAAGTGAAAAACTTTCTTTACTGAGAGCATCTCTGGCTCACAAGGTAAAGCATTTACGATATGAACTATCCAAGAGGTAAACCACAAGCTAGAACTGCCCTCTTTATCAATAACTAGTCAACTGAGAGGCGAAAACTACATTTGTGATACAAAAAAAACTTCTCTAACAATAGAGAAGGCCGAAACCTACGAGATCTAATACAATAATATCTCATCTAAATTCCTGCAGGTAGTAGCTGCAATGAAAAATCTGTATTAAGGAGTATGACAAGCCTCTTATGTGTTCAGATCACTACGTCGTGAGGTGATATCGCTACAAACAATTTCGGAGTCACTGCAAGCAGCATTACGCCGTATATCCCACAATCTGGAGTGGGGTTTGGAATGGCATTCTTTTAGAATCTAGTACATCTGCCTACACTTACAAAAACTCCCATATTTGTACATTCCACCAACATACTCCTAAAATCACCGGTTGTCTGATATCTAATGTAATCCATTCACCAAAAATTATGCATACAAGTGTCAAAAGAGACTGTACAACAGAATAATGAGATACTATAAGGATATAAAGGTCGCTCTCGTGGCAGAGAAAGTTGATATTTGGGGGTCTCGGCTTCGGTTGTTTGTTTATAACCTGTTAGTGTATGTGAGTTGAACCGTGAGTCCTAGTGGCATTGAGTTCTTAAATAACTTCCGCCCTCTTTAGTTTTTCTGGAAAGGTATATAAACCAAGGCCAAAAAGAAAGACGCGCTTCTTATACGACTTCTCCAGGTCCACCATACTCACCATGTAAATTGCATATAAACCGCAAGTAATGACTCCAACCTGTATCAGCTGATTTGGGCCCGGGTAATGTTTATCAATGCTAGTGCTAGTACTCGTTTACTTTATAGTGCTAGACTCGTTCGCTCTCTACAATACTTGTCCTTCAATAACATATATTCTTTATATCGATTCCCGCAATGTGAGATGAAATAATAAATGCCACTAGTTTCTCGGTACTGTTCTTTAAGTTATGTATCCCGGCCATCACCTGAATTTATCTCCACCGTCAATTCGGTATAATTCGGACTTTTAAGTACCACATACGTGGAGTTTTCCAATTTTCCTTGTATGAGTCTTTTTTGTTGGATAACACTATTCGTCTTAATCTCCGCACGTCATTTTCAAAGCCAATCGGTGGATTTAAACTGATGGAATGCAGGGGTTCTATTATGTAATATGAATACCCGATTGACAGTGCATCAGGAAGTGGGACTCACCCAATTTAAGATTTAAAAGTTTAAACGGAGATTGGGGAGCTACCACTCAAATGGACCATGAGGATTTGGTTTAGATAGTAACAACGCTTACAAAAAATAACCATGATGAACGAAAATCGCCGATAAAAATCGAATAATGGACGGCATTGAACTTGCAGTGGAATGATTTGACAGTTGGACGCGAATGCTTTAAAATAATTTAGACCAGGAGGTCTAGTGTTTTGGTTATTGAGTGCTATGATCTCAAGATGGTAAGCAACGTAAGAGTTCAGGAAAGATTCTATTGTGGTTGAAAAGTAAAAGATCATGAAGTCAGTTCAGAAGGTAGTGAATTCAAGTAGTAAGGCAAAAGTCCGTTATCTGGATGTCTAAAAAATTTGGGAAAGTTAAATATTTACTTCATACATTTTGATTCAAAAACCATTCCGAAACTATTGGGAATACCATCCTATGATGGTATTCTGAAATAAAACCGCGGCAGAACTCTATAGTGACAGAGAAATGAAGGATAACGAATTATTACAACATGCATTCAGTAAGGATGTATAAATTGATGTCAAACAGATTAATGTGTCAAACGTATAAGTATTGTATAAGAAACTTGACACCTATATGTTTTTGAGATAAAAGTTGCGTTCAAGCCGAGCGGTTTTGTATGACTGTGTCGGACGTAAAGTAACTGATATTCCACTGAATAATGCTCATCGCCATAACCAAATATCAACGGATTACTGGGGCTTCAAGATAAACCAAATTTATTTCAAGTTTGGATTTCTGCCAAAGCCCCCTCACAGCCATGCCTTTCGATCTCTGCAACGCACTTCAAACAATTGCTAATCATGTCATATTAGTCTATTAAATCGAGTAACACTTAGTGTGCTCGGCTGTTAAAAGTAAATCCAGGGAAAGTGGAACCTATAAAAAACTATACTCGGCCAAAAACCTACTAATTTTTTAAAAAGGAATATGTGGTTTGGTTCAGACGTCCTCCAATGGTGAAGAGTGACCCGTTGCTTAAATTTCATAAAAACTCAATGCAACTCATTAAAATCATGTTTCACAGAACTTAAGTACCTTGCTGCCATATTAAGGACCAAAAAGGCAATACATATAAAAATACTCTTTTAACATTTTCACCGATTACGCTAGACGTCCAGCACATTGGAGCTTTATTTGCAAGGATTAAATTGTTATTCAGAATATCGCAAGGATAAGGATAATGTTGTTCGTTTACCCGTCAGTATCAATGTAACAACTATAACTAATCCCAGTAGTCGCCTTCATATGAAGAGTAAATAGCGTGCTTGATTTGTCATTCGGGGGTTTCCCCGACTGAGTGTTTTAATGTTTAAGTATTGTGTGTGAATGTGGGTTGAACAGTGTGGGTTGAATGTGGGTTGGCGCTTCGTGGCATTGAGTTCTGGAGTAATTGCCTCCTTCTTTAATTTTTTTAATCCCACAATACTAATTCTACATTGCTGGTTTTCAATAACCGAATATATTTCCGTTCGAATATTAATAACAGGACCTCTGACTTACATTGTTGGAAATTTTATATACCAATACTATTGAGAAAACTTTTAGTTGAGGCATACCATTGGCCACCTTCTCATGTAATTAAAAAAACTTACGAAATCCTACAGGGAGATACGATGCAAACTATTTCTTTCCCACATGCGAGATATGCACAACTTGCAAACCAAATATAACATCGTTTGAGCTACGGGACTTAGAAGGCCCTACCTCCGTTCCAAAAATGGAAACTGTTATTATATTCATAGTACTGAACCATTTTTGTCGATTCGTCTTCCTAGAACCTATGTGCTGTTTATAGGTTTCTTAAGTAATGGATGTTTTCAATCTTTTCCGTTCCCGAACATCTTTTAAGAGAAGTGGATAACAGTTTAGGTCAAAAAATTTTGGAGATCAAATGAAAAAATTTGGGATTTACTTAATTTTTTTCTTTTCAATATTTGTATCCGTTCTTGGGTCCAACAAGACACACTCGAGCTTTGAGGAAACGTGTAACTTTGAACCTTAACTGACTATAAAAAATTACGTCACAACCTCTGAGTTTGTAAAATTTCTATTTACAACTAATAGGCTGCTGCTGGTTCCAGTTACAGTATCTGACAAGAGGTGGCTACATCAAATAGGCACAAATGGATTCGGATGCAGTGCACTATGGAGGCGTTATTTAAAGGGTGTTTTTTAGAGATTCACAACTTTGAGTTGGCAATACTGTTTATTTGACAACCCAATGTTTGTCAAAATTATCGTACATAATCATCCTTCAGAGCTTCTGATTCGAATAACAATATATCGTTTTCGGACCACGCTTAACGATAATGTGCATTCCGTGAGACGCCGAACAGTGTCCACTGAAGAAGCTGTCGCAGCTACAGGAAAGCATGGAAGAAGATTCAAATCAATCATTTCGTCACCATTCTCAGCAACTGGGATCAATCCACACGGAATATTTTACGGATTGTGAAGTGAAGATAATCCATATAACCATTACAATCTAGAGAAAATTACTGTTTGGTGCGCTGAGGCGTGTATCTTTTATGTAATTTAGAATCCGAGTTGACATTTTGTATGTTGTAATCCACTAGGCCGGTTTCGATCTGATGATGACGTCACTGAATGACTAGGTGATCAAAAAGATCAAATGCATATCATCAGGTATATACTACCGGAATGAGTTACGTCTTTGTACTAGGCCATAACTAGCGAGCAGTTATCAATTTCCGAGTTGCACGGATTGCAGGATGCGATATATTGTACAACGTGTCAAATATTGTGCGGCGTAACGGCTCTGCGATGTAATGGCGATTAGTGCTTGTTGATGTTCCGCAGTAGATCCCGAAGCTAGGTATTTTAAAAGGCTAAAATAATGGTGTTGTAGTCGAAATGCGTATCGACTGTGGCCGTTTCGATGTCTGTGGTGCGAGATAGTGTATCTGCAACCACGTTGTCTTCACCGTGCACATGTTGGATGAACGTGGTTAATTGAATTAGGTAATCCAAGTGACGCGCTTGTCTTGGATCACGTTCAGTTTTAGACTGAATTGCTCTCGTCAGAGGCTTCTGGTCGGTGTAAATGGTGAAGTGCCGACCCTCCACAAAATATCTAAAGTGTTTTACTAATAAATATATTGCGAGTAATTCCCGGTCAAATGCAGAATAATTCTTTTCGGCATCCCACAATTTCTTTGAGAAGAATCGCAGCGGTTCCCAACAATTGATATGGTATTGTTGGAGAACAGCTCCGACGGCAAAGTTCGATGCATCAATAGTTACGCTTAATCTGGCGTTGTTCAGCGGATCTTTTCGAATGCGTGCTGGCACTGTTCGGGCCAAGAAAAAATCTTTTGCGTCTTAGGTTTCTTTAGAAGGGCTGGCAAAGTGTGAGTGGATATGAGCGAGTGTTACTGAAGTGTTACTGAAGAGAATTGCTGAAAACTTTTGATTGCTGTTGGAGCCGTGAATTCCGTAATGGCATTAATTCTCTCTGGCGAGGGCAGAATGTCATTCGGTGTTATCTTGTGGCTGAGGAATTCAAGAGTAGTTGCGCCGAAAACAAATTTCGAGCTCTTACTGGTACATTAAACTCTGCGAGTTTCTGAAAAAGATGTTCCAGCTGCAGTTTATGTTGATCCTCGGTTTGCCACAAGAATGTCGTCAATGTAGACGAATACGAAATCTAGACGACTTCGTTTATTTAACGCTGGAACGGCATTGCGTAGTCCAAATGACTAAATGGGGTTGTAATTGCCGTTTTATAAACGTCCTCAGGTGCTACGGGACGAAACTCTGTTTGAGCAGCTTTCTGGCGCACTGGATCTAGTACTAGTCGTCGTGGTCTTGACACTGGCAAATGTTCATCAGTAACAATGTGATGAATCACGTTAAGTCGAACTGGTAAATTATAGTTTGGCTCCCCTGTTAGGGAAAGACACTTCTTTAGCAGCCTGCATTACTGGGGAATTCACTTTTGGAGAAGTAATGTGGCGTTCAGAGCAACTCAAATAAATCGCAAACTAGTTTACGCCACACTCAATTAATAAAATCAATATTTCGAGTTAAGTTCTTGTAATTCACTAGTACTGTCGCGTCACGACCGAAAGTATATATACGAATCGAACAGTAAGAACATCAAGTCATGTAGCATTTGCCTGATGGGATAGATGTGATCTTTCGATCACGCTGTCATGTAAGCTACACGGTTCAGCGCTTTATGGCCTGACAAAGCCATTGGTCCGAACTAAATGTTACTGACAATGGTGGGCAGGTGTAATAGTAAAGTAACATGAATTAGAATTTTTTTTGTACCTCGATTAGCTGGCATTTTGCTGACATATGGTTCCAACATGACGGTGCTAAATGCATGCCACACAGCGCCGGACTACAATTTATTTACTTAAAGAAATTTTTGATGAAAAATAAATTTTCGTAATGGTCTAATTAATTAGCCAGCAAGATCGGGTGTTTTAATCTCATTGGATGATTATTTTCGTCGATAAACCAGAGACAATCGATCACCTGGAAATCAACATTGGAAGAGTTATTGGCCAAATAAGGCCGCAAATACTGCGCAAAGCTTCTGATAATAGGTGTTGCAGATTGGACCTTGTACGCGCCAGTCGTGGCAGCCACATGGCCGAAACCATATTTAAACATTGATGTCATAATGGAAATATAGTGAAAAGTTCGGTTCGAATTTCCATCTTTTTAATAATTGATTTAACAATTTCCACGGGCTTATGAAAGATCTACTGAATTTTATCCATTCAAACTTTATATTGATATACTTAAATCAAACGACGTGTAAAAGCTGGGGTTGGAAGACGTTTTTACATTATTTTTTACAATTGGAGTCACAATCTTAGGAAAATATGTTCCTTTTGCGATAAAACTAAAACGTGAATAACTTCCAACAAATTTAGCAACCAATTTTCTATATAACACGAATTTTCAATATAATTTTTCAGTTTCCATTCGTTCATGGGATGGAAAATGAAAACCCCACCGTTATTAAACTTTTCTTTTTTGTAAATCAAATCCATTCACTATATACAGTATTCAGTTACACTGCTATTTAGTTTCGTAAAGTTTTTAATATAGAAAACTAATATAAGCTTTATGAAACTTTTGTTAGAGCTTTTTTTTAAAAAAAAAAAAAGCTCTACTCTCTCTTGTCTGGTTTTTTAAATGCAATTTTATTACGTGATATATTATAAAGGGAAATCTTGGTGGATACGTATGCTTCGTATACAACATACATACACAATATGTACATAAATGGGGCAACTGAATTACATAGAATTACGAAGCATATTCATTAAAAGTTGTTTTTTAAGTTTTATATAAAAAAAAAATACTTGGGATTTAAGATCGGGTTGATTTATATCTTTTATGTTTGTTTGAACATAGACAACGTATACATGCTCCTCGTATGTATATGTACATGTTTGTATAAGGCAATATTGTTTGAAGAAATGTTTTTTGTCTATATAGTGAATATGATTATGACCTTTTCAGTGTGTGTGTGTGTGTGTATAGACAAATGTATGCTTTTCAAATATTTTTGTGAAAAATTTTAAAATTCTGTACACGTGCATAGTATACAAAATATGTTGTAACATCTTATAATATAGTTGGTTGTAAGTAATTCGAGTATGTGTTATGCATTCGTCACGAGTTATGCCAATTGGTTAGATTGGATTATTAACTCTATATATATTAGATCATATATAAGTTTATCTCTAGAGATTCATTTTGCATGCGTCAGCTGGATTTGAATATTTAATAAGTTGAAGTATAGTGAGAATACTCATAAATACGTTAACTTTACAGACATCCCTATTTAATGGTTTGAGAATATTTTTGATGTCATAAATTTATGTTACAATACGCAGGTACGTATTCACTTGTCTTAAACAGACCAATCTTCTGAAGGATTAAACCACAGTTGGTGGTTTCGTTAACATTGTTTTTCATATATAATATATGGTCAAGCTTCTTTACAAATAGTAGAAACATACCAATAAATAAGCTTCTCATGTAACTTTATGTTGTGATTTATAAACCCAAAATGTCTATTGACGAAATGATTTATGGTCAAGTAATGATTGTCTCATATTCGGTTTGAACGGAATCATTATCCAGTGAAGGTACTAAACCGGTGTTTCAACAAGTGCGCTTCAACTTTTTTCCGATAGGAACGACAAACCGCGCCATATTTTTTATTGTTCTTTTGTCATTTGGAAACTTCATTAGTATACATTTCATCATGGAACGCGACACACGTGAACAGCGATTGCAAATCGTGCAAATTTTTAATCAAAATAATCGTTCTGTTGCTGCTTCTTTTAGAGCGTTACGGCCGTTTAACGGTCCATTTAACAAGCCAGCCCGTTCGAAAATCGATCGTATAGTAGCAAATTTTGAGTCTACGTTTTCGCTACATAATGTTCCGGTGCCCTCGAGAGCAAGAAGTGCTCGAAATGTTAAAAACATCGCAGCCGCCAGGGCTTCAGTTCAAGAAGACGCGAATTCGTCGCTCACACGACGTTCGCAACAATTAGGCCTTTCTGTGACATCATTGTGGCGAATTTTACGCAAAGATCTTGGCCTACATCCGTATAAAATCAAGCTGACACAACAACCAAGGTTAGGTTAGGTTAGGTTAGAGTGAATGCTAACGCAGACTTAGACCGTTGCCGGTCGGTTGTGATACCACAGGATCCTAGTCCCCTAATACCCCTAACACTCTATTGTAACCATCCTGAGCTACTAATGTCGCGTAAAATGTTCCGCACCTTACTATCTGCAAGATCTGAAAGATTGTGCATTACATACCTATCCAAGTGTAAATGTCTTCTTAGTGTCAGTGCAGGACACAGAGATTGAACAAGTGTCTTCTCTTCCTCCTCGTCCATGCAGCTTCTACAGAAGTCATTTGTTTCTAGACCCAGCCTTCCTGCATGTTCCCCGAAAAGGCAGTGTCCCGTTAATATTCCTACTGTTCTTCTTAGATCTCTTCTCTCCAGAGAGGAGCCCTTTTCCTCAGAGCCAGTCTAAGCTCCGCTGTAGGCCTACCCACATTGGCCCATTTAGGCTTCAGCTGAAGAGTTGTACCTTGTCTAGCTAGTTCGTCTGCGATGAAGTTATCCTTGACGTCAGAGTGGCCGGGGACCCAGAAAATCTGAATATTGAATGCTTACTCATCTCGTTAAGAGACGAGTGGCAACCCAATGCCACCCTAGACTTCAACAGCACTGCTTCCAGCGATTTGATAGCCACCTGACTGTCCACATAAATTTTGATATCCCTCTTTGATACTACGTTATGCCTCAACCAGTTCAAGGCTTGAATAATAGCGATTGGCTATTATTCCCGCCTGGTACACGCTGCAGTGGTCAGGGAGACGAACAGAAGTACTTATATTTAATGCTCTACAGAACAGCCCAGCTCCGACCTTACCATCTAGCTTTGAGCCGTCTGTGTAGAATTGTATAGCTTCGGTTTACAGTGCTAGCTTATTCCCCCTGAATTTTCTTGAAGGGATAAAGGTTTGAAAACCTTTTTCGAAGTATAATATCGCCGTAATATAGTCAAGGTTCAACATTTCCTTCTTTTGCGAACCAATAATTGTCGAGTGACCTGCCTGAAGGTGCTTCCACTGAGACACGGCCGTTAGTCTAGTGGCTATGTTAGCCGCCATCTGTTTACCATAATATCAAATGGAAGAAGGTGTAACATGACCTCTAAGGCCTGAGTAGGTGTTGTTCCCAGTGTCCCGCTTATCAGCAAACAGGCCATCCTTTGCACCTTCTCTAACTTCTTTCTATAGGTTACTCGATCCAGTGCTGGCCCTTCCTCTCTAGTTCCAGAAGAAGGCCATTAATCACTATGTTCCAGAGAAGAGGAGACAGGATTCCTCCTTGTGGGGTTCCTCTAACCACTCGCCTTCTTATAGTTGACTCCCTTAGCTCTGAGTTTACAGTCCTGCTTCCCAGCATATGACTGATCAACTTGATTATGGAGGCTTCTACTTCCATAAACGATAATCCTTTCAGGATTGCATCTGTCTGAACGTTATTAAAGGCATTTCAACATCAAGAAAAGCTACCAAACAATACTCCTTTGAGTGAAATGATCTCTCAATTGTGCGTACCAAGGCATGTAGAGCCGTATCTACCGACTAACCCTTACAGTACGCATGTTGAGAGCCTGACCATTTTTCCTGCTTTAAGTTCATCTGATATGTGTTTCTACCAGCCTTTCCAGGGTTTTCAACAGAAAGGATGATAATGTTAAAGGTCTTAAGTCCTTTGAATATCCATGCAATCCATTTCCCGCTTTTGGAATAAAAACCACCCTCACCTCCATCCATTGCCTCGGAATGCAGACCAACTTGAAACAACCCTTAAAGATCGCCTCCAACCACGGGAGGATTATTTCCGAGTTGTTCTGGATTTCTGCCGATATAATCCGATCCGGTCCAGCCGATTTGTACGGCTTGAACCCTTTTATGGCCCACAGAATTCGTTTTTTATTTACGATATCCAGTGCACGCAGCGAACAAGCTACTCTCGACGCTCTCAGTTCAATCAAGTTGTCTTAACTACCCGGAAGTGAGTGTCCATGAGAATTTTGAGGGATTCCTCACTGGAATCGGTCCAAGAACCATCAGGTTTAATTAAGTAACCTATGTATGTTGGATTTGTGGAGAGAATCTTCCGAAGGCGAGAAGTTTCCAAGACATCTTCCATTTTGTCACAGAATAGCCTCCAGAAGCTCCTATGTGCCTTCTTCATCTCTCTCTTATGTAGTCTCAGCGTCTCTTTGTACGAGTCCCAGTCCTGAGATTCTCTAGTCCTCTTGGCGTTATTAAACGCCGTTCTGCTCGACTTCTTTATGGCTCGCAATTCTTTTGACCACCAGACCGGTTTCTGCTTCCCACTGGGTTTTACCTCGGGGCAAGCAGCACTGAAGGATTGGTTACAAGCTTGTGAAACGGATTCCACCATGCGGTTCATATCCTTAATGGTCGCTGGGGGCTCTGGGACCCCCAACGGCATTAGTCGCTTAAGGACTTCCTTATACCTACTCCAGTTTGTACTCCTAGGATTCCTAAAAGATTTCTGGGAAGCAGGGCAAATGTTGATATTAAAGGTTATATAACGGTGGTCAGAGAAGGAACGTTCCTTCCCTAATTTCCACTCTACAATCATATGAAAAATATTCTCTGATGCGAAGGTCACATCCAGAACTTCCTTTCTATTTTTAATAATAAAACTGGGTTCTCTCCCAATATTGCATACATACAGGTTCGTTTCCAACATATAATTGAAAAGTGTCTCACCCCTTTCATTGATGTCCGAACTTCCCCGGATCGTATGATGCGCGTTAATATCGCAGCCCAGAATCATCTCGGTTTTTCTGAGCAACAACTAAAGCAGTATGACCATTTGGAGCGTCGAAAATTCGTGAATTGGGCTCAAGAGCAAATCGAAAATGATGCAGATTTTCACCGAAAAATCATCTTCAGCGATGAGGCTCACTTTTGGCTAGATGGATTTTTCAACAAGAAAAATATGCGTTACTGAGGAAGCAACCCACACGTGATTCATGAGGCACCGTTGTATCTCGAAAAAGTCACTGTTTGGTGCGGATTACATGCCGGCGGCGTCATTGGGCCATATTTGTTCATCGACGATAACGATCGCCACGTTACTGTTAATGGAAACCGATACCGCGATATGATAAACGATTTTTTTGGAAGCAATTGAATGGAATGGAACGTCATGTGGTTTCAACAGGACGGGGCACACACAATACAATCGCGTTATTGAAGACTAAGTTCGATGAGTGTGTTATTTCGCGAAATGGGACCGTTCAGTAACTGCCGCGCTCGCGTGATTTGACATCTCTAGATTGTTTTCTTTGGAGTTATGTGAAGTCATTGGTCTAGGCCAATAAGCCGGCGACGTTTCAAAAGCTCAGAGCCAATATTGAACGTGAAATTGCTGGAATTTCGGTCGATTTAGGCGAAAGAGTGGTTGAAAATTGGGTTCTAAGATTGGACTTCGTAAAACGTTCACGCGGTGGTCATGCAAAAAAAATCGAGTTTTATACTCGTTAGTTCAAAAGTCGAACAGTTTGTTTTTATTCAATAAAAAAATTAAAGTGCTCTTATTGAAAAACCCGATATATGGTTTAATATGCTTGTGTAAGCCGCTAATAAAACCCGGCCAAATCCTGTACTTCTAATCGCACTTATTGTATTCGATAGAGTCATCACTCTTTCCGAATGAATTAATGTCGTATTCAGATCAAGTGATTGGCGATTTACTCTAATTTATGGAGCTAACTCTTTTTTAAGTTGATATGAAGGTACTGGAGATGTGATCTCGGACAAGTTATTTAATTATATACGAGTAATGTGGGTATTGCTTCCATTCTTAGTGTTTTTTCGTTCTAAGTGTAAGGTAGACTTTCACTCTGATACATAAGATAAATATTCCTTGATCTCTCATACTTTCAAAGTAGCTTTTGTTATTAGGAGTTTGATTATTAGCATATAAGGAAAATCTAGGTAAATGTATTGATTTGGGTTTGTATTGATTTCATCCATTACGACTTGGTTCGTTATCAATAAACCCACGTATGTAACTTCGAAACTGTACTCGGTTTGGTGTTTTTTTACATGTAAACTCCCAATTGGATAATCCAAACTCTAATATAGTCTAAATATGTCCAGCTACCCGTTACGATTAGTAAATCGTTTAACAAAAATTTAAGACAAACCAAGTATAATAAATGGGCCTAACCGGCCCTAACCGCGTCTCAAATGCGACTAAAACAGTATACTACGGAGATTTTGCTCGGCTAAGCCGCTTCATATATATAGAACAACTCGATCCGGACAACCACAATAAAACAAATCCTAATAGCTAAGAGGAAAACTATACAGTTGTGAGGTTTGTCAACCAGCTATCGTCTCTCGTATAGTATATCAATCAAGAAGTTTGTGTTCGGTATAACTTCTATTCCACCCTTATTTATGCGAAATGGATGATGAACTAGTCACCAATAATAAACCATTTAATTCTGAATTTGACACATTGGTATTTCTTTTAATTTAAAATCGATAGTATACGCTGTTAACAACCGCCCAGGTTGCGCAGTGGTCAAAACGCTATAGCGTGGAGCGAAAGGTATCGGCTTCGTATCCCGATAGAGGCAGGATTCGAAATGGATTTTCACTATCGATAGTTTGGGCGGTACGATCGGTGGTGCGATGTGCCATCCCATCGTCCATGTCAGTACTATAGGCTGACAAGCAGCTATGCAACGTGCAAATGGTTTCTTCTTAAATCGGACCTATAGCCGGAACGGTAAGTAACTCAGTGAGAAGTCACAATAGGCCAATATAGCTTGAGTGACAGATAACACTACAACAGACAAAAAAACAACCACAACAATACGCTTTTTACACTATAGTAAACAGCATAAGCTCAAAAGGTTTGGTCCCTTAAGGTCGCCGAAACAAAATGACTTCCGCCAATGATTTGATTTTTGTTTATTTGTAGATGTTTAAGAGCTGCCTAACGTTGCCTAAATATTGTTTGGTATCTGACATTCCAAGATGCATCGACGATATTTTTGAGTCCTTTATTCTGAAATCTGTGGATTACTTTTCTGTGTCTACTTTTCACTATTGACCTCACTATCTATATCATAGATACGAGTATAATGTGGTAAAATCGTAGAGTGCAGTAGGTATAATCCTCTGTGGTTCTTCTGCATTGATTTCTTTTAATTTGTGGCATGTATCACGTAGTTTTATACTACAGTTTTGCTGAATCCAAACACTTCGTCAAACATATATTTTCTTCTGCTCTAATGCATTTTCATTATATTATTGGTTATTCTGTGCACTTGATCGAATGCTAAATTTTGGGTCCAATAATCGAACTGATGATTTGGAATTAAGTTTTCTCTCAAAGAGTTCAGAGATAACAAGGTTTAATGTGATTGGCCTATAAGACGCTGTTTCATGGCGTGGTTTCTTAAGTCTTACAATCATGATTTCTTCTACAACTTTCCATAAGCTGGGTTAATTTATAAGAAGAACGAGTTTTGCTAGAGCTTTAATTAGTAGTTTTTTCAACATATATATCCCCACCGTTTATTATAGTACAAAACATATGAATTAGTATAACATTACCTCATTAGTGCGTTTAAAACATCTCACGATCGTGATAAAACGATAGCAAATCGGTTTTATAGCCTAACTCAATCCAATCTCGAACACTTTTTATCATTAGTCTGTTGAGTTGGTATAACAATATTGATGCATAATATATAGTCATAACATGTAGTAAGTGTCATGTTGTGAATCAGTTTACCTTTGTGCTGCAACCAGTAACGTAGCTAAAGTCAACCGAAAAAATCTATAAACGGTTCAAGTAAACGTCTCGATTTTCAACGGATTTACATAAACCTTGTTGTTTCTTTTCATATATCTTGTCAAAATTATCCTACCTTAACTGTAGTTTAGAGGTAGCTTAAAGTAGATTTAATCAGAGCGGTTCGATTTTGCTGTTTATCAGCGAAATTGCATTCGGTTGAACAAAAGCTCATTGGTGTCTTAAACATTTCATAATCGATTGATTTTGTTCTACCTCCTACCGTTTTGTACTTACCTCTCTGCCAATAATAAATAAAATGATTACTCAAACTTCTGCCAATAATCAGATATTGAAGCGAACCGCACTTGCTCATAGCTGGCATGTGAAATAACAAAAATTCCCCTAGTCGAGTTCAACTATTGTCGTACTTCGGAATATGTTTGGAGTGTGTTTAAATACACGAAGCGATCTCATGAATTCTATGTATTTTCTTATGTATTCTATATATACTACAGAAGGGATTAAGGAAGTTGTAGTGATTGAAATTCGACAGGTAAAACATAATTATTCGAATGCTCTTCGTCTAATTATTACTGAGATTTTTATCAATATGCGGGAAACTAAACAATTTTATGGAAGGCCAATTTTCTGAGGTTTAACTATATCATGTAAAGAACTGGTCCATTTAGTTCTAAGAATATGCAACTTGCAGAGGATTATGTAACAAAAGGAAAATGACGAAGTATTGAACCAGTGGCTCAGAACTGAAAGTGCTAAATCGTACATACAGTTATTTGATCGATCATCGCTGAATTTCGGGAAGCCTATGTTAATTTGAGCTGATAACTTAAACAAACGTTCAATGTTTTTAAAAGGGTGAGCAAACCTCAGTAAGGTGCTCACCCAAATTTGACTGATCTGTTAAGGAAAGTTTTTATTTCATCTATATGGTATTTTTGAATATGGAAATGTAGATGAGTGGTAAATGTCCCAAAGTGGTATTGGGTGCGATAAATTCAACGACGATACATACTTTGTGGTCTTAAATAGGCGATTGGCATCTTGATGATAACAAGGAAAAATGAGTTTAGTATATAATCAAGTAGTTATAAGACTTCACAATAGGGTGTATAAACCAACATACAAATTGACATTGAACATATGGATATACTTCTCTGTTTGGGCAATGCTGGTCCGCAACCTTTATCAATATTACAGTTTGCATATATGTGAAGGAATCTAATATTGGAATTAATGAAGTTTCTGTTAAACTGAAATTGAGAAAAACTAAATAGAAGCAAGTGTGAGTGATAATGGATTAGCTGTTGGCATTTTCAAGCCAAAACCAAATGTGGAGAAGTATTTTCAAAAGCATCAGTATAATGAACGTTGAAAGTAAGAAATGTACTTCGTATGATTCAGATGAGTCTGTGGGCAAAATAGTAAGGATCGAGATATGTTTAGTATTAAAAAAAATTATAGAGAGTAATTCATTACTTTTTTGAGAAACTCTTTTTATAAGTCACTAAAAGTAAAGGTACGACTGCTGAGAACAAACGAGAGAATCAGGCTGATTTACGAAAATCGGGAAAAACTATTATGGAAACGTAATGTTAATGATGACAAGGATTGTAAGTCATATAACAGTATGGATGATGTTGAATATCCTGTTGAACATTTTTTTTATATTATGGCTAGGCTTTAATAATTTGCAACATGTCCCCGCAGAACTATTATACGATAGAAAGCCGCATATTTCCCATTTACATCTTTCTGTTGATCTTTAATTATTATATTACTCATTTTCACAAATTCATACATGTCCTCATAAGCCAATCCACCCTCACTCTGGTTTGATTAGTAACATTTTGGAGGATGCTGAACCATGATCTGAAACGGTTGTATTTCGTGCAGCCTAAAATCAAATGTTCAACATCCTCCATCATGTCACATAACACACGCGCCTTGGTCTCATTTAACCGATGCTTCCCAAAGCATTCTTTCCAATTTCCATGGTCCAATTTCATGGTTCGTACATCTCCTTAGAGTTTATTTATAGAATGGAGCTCACATATCTGCTCTTTCAATCTCTTCGATCTGTCGATGTGATAAGTGGATTTGAGTCCTCTTGATTACAAGAAGGAGTAGATCACGTTGAAAGAGAACGTGATGGTTGTAAGGCTTTAAGTAGGCCGGTGTACAAACGAACATATAAGTCCAGCATTGTATTTGAACATATGGATATGTTTTTGAGTATAGGTAATGCTGTTTCGCATTTCGCTCTTAATAACTTTACTGTGTGCTTGAATATGGAGGAATTCAATAACTCAAATTGAGTCCTGCGATTTCCGATTAGTCCTGCTTTGTAAATAATGTGAATAGGAAAATAATAATAATTTCCGATTCCAAGAGTGGCATACAAGAGAATGTGTATGTGGATATGATTTTGGAATATGTTAGAATCTGTCAATGTGACATTGGTTAACAAAGATGATTTCGTTCATAAAGCCCTTAAACATTGACATTATTGATGTCATACTGACCTTAACATTTTGAAAAATGTGCTTATATCTAATTCAATATCTAAAAGTGTAAAAGCTCAAATAATAAATTTTATATGAAAATAAATATTTGCCACAAAAATCATTAAAAAATGTACAAACAACTCTCACATAATCAATAAATTTGTGTTATATCCCAAAACATGCTATAACGTAAATTTCAGCCAAATTATAGCTCTCGTGGGTGATTAATCGTATATACATTTATAAGTATTTTCCACCAAAAAGTGAAATTTTCCACACAAAGTGAAAATAACAAAAATTTATAGTTCACCATATTTTCACCGGGCAACACTATAAAATTAATATAATATAAACCCTGATAACCATTTGAATCGGACGTGCGTACATTATACAATTCTTATATTACACACATCGAATCGATTTATCGACCTCTAATGTCTACTTTAAGTTAATTTAATTTCAGTTTTACATTTATATACGGTTATCGTTTTGGGTACATATCCATTTTCATCTGAAAATCGTATTATACGTTTGTGCTGATTTAGCGTTCGGCATTAGAAAATTTTCAAAATATTTTACTTAAACAAAAAAAAAACATAGAAATCAAGGCACACACGCATACAATGAAATAAGAGATCTAATTCAGACTATATATGTATATGTATATGATATAAATCTAGCACAACCCTTAGGGGGATGTATCCATTTCTTTCGCTATATATACCGATATTATATTCGTTATAAACAGTGAAAACGTTGCAAAATATTTTCTTCTCGTTGACTCGAAAATGGGTTTTCTAATTTTATTTTATTGTTTTAAATATCTACTTCTTTCAACAGCACAACAAGGTATGTATATAGAGATGTGATTCACCCATGTAAAGGGGTTTCCAAAATGAGGTTTTCTTTTTGATATTTAAATAAACGAGTATATAAGACCAAGTCACACATCTACGGCGGTATGTTCTCAATTATTTCACCAATTCCACCTTTAAGGTCTTAAATCGATTGCACGTGGCCTCCAAGAAATATTTCTAGAGGTGCTAAATCGCAAGATCACGTGGCCAGTTGTGATCGCCTCTCCGAGAAATAACACGGCCAGGAAACTTTTCTTGCAAATTATTTCGTTGCTGATTCGCCGTAATAGTTGCACTCGAACAGTGAAAATTTCAACAAAAATTTCTGGATCTTTGGGGCCTCAACTGTGACAACTAGCGTAGCATATTAACGTAGCCTCCGAGGCGAATTTCAATCCGGATCATTTTGATGTATTTCAAGGACCCAATCAGTGAAGATACAACGTTTATGGTGATTGATCGGCTAGTGTTCTTGTGTTCACTGAACTTTAAAAGCCTTCAAGACTTTAAAAGTTCAGTGAACACAAGTGACAAGACCTATTGACCTATATTACCTAGTGAATGTCCAGTTCCAAAGAACTACGCGTAATCGAAAAACTTGTTTTTTTTCAATATTTTGGGCTATAGTAGCAATATTCTCAGTTGTTCTTGAGCGACGTAAACGGTTTCGTTTTTCACATCAGTAACTTGTACCATCAGCTCAAATTTTTCTAATTTCACTATTGCCAGCCGTGAAGGTGATTCCCGACGATTGCAACATTTACAACTTTCTTGTAGTGAATTTTAACAATTTCAATGTGTTGTTGAAGCGTACCATTTTTTGATCTAATTTTTCTTTCTGTCTCTTTCATGCCCTTTCCATTATAGTTTCACGTCAAGAGTCTGAAGTTAGGTATTTTGGTGTGTTTGCATATGAAATTTGCTGGGAGTTCAGTTCTACTGGTATCCGATCAACCTTTTTATTGGTGAAATTTACATGAACAGATTTCGCTTCATTCAGTTTCATTCACCACCACTTCGTCCAAGTGTTGACCATATAACCCGCTCTTTCTAGTTTGGTTGTGGATTATTCTATGTTATCAGCAACTGCTAAGATGGCCGTATCACCTACAAACGTTTCTATAGTTGTCTCTTCTATCGTTGGCAGATCAGAGGTATATAGTGCATATAAAGTTGATCCCAGAACGATACGTTGTGGTACTCCTGCCAATATTTTCTTTATTTCAAAATGTGCACGGTCTAGCTTAACACGGAAGTGCCTGTTAGCTATGTAAGATTTTAGTATTTTATAAAATTGATTTGGTATATCTCATTTTGATTTGTATTCCAAACCTTTCTCTATCGGTTTTTATTATTTGCCCTGTAACTAAGTCATATCCTGGAGATTTCTTTGCAAACGGTTTATTTTGATTTTCTCGTTTAATTCTTGCACAAGAGCTATAATATAGTTGTCCTCTTTATGTAAGGGTGGAATGTTTTCACCTACGGTTTGTCTATTTAGAGCCTGGAACGTGTTTTCAAGACTGCGACACACAATAATGTTACTTTCTGCTTGGCGCTTATGGCCCAAATTCCATTGTCGTTTTAACAATTTTGCTGCTTTCCAAAGGGAGTACTGGGTATCTTTTTTCCCAGACAGGCTATACTTAGGTATTCATTAAGTTATTAGGATAGGAGGAGTTTATTTGGAGTTATTTTGGATTTCTTTAATTAGCAGCTTTAGTTTGTTGGACAAACAGTTCAGGCGCTCGGTTCCATTGCCAAGCTTTTCTTGCTTTTCTATTTGCTGCTACCAATTCTCTAGCTTCCAAAGAATAAATAACATTCTGGCGTTTCTTTCTTGTATTTGATAGTGTGATCTCTACGCTCCTTGTTGTATCGGATTTGTATTTGCCACTTGGAGATTAATATTGTCCTCAACAGGTGTGTGATCTGACATAATCTCATCGCTGCTTTCCAGGTATGTGTAATTATCGTCTGTACCTTTGGTGACAAACAAGTCTATAGGATCGGATAGTTTGTTTCTCTCTTTAGGCCAATATGATGTTGATCTTCGGAGTGAAATTGTTGTCCTGCTGCAAACAATTCTCTTCCTGTTTAGAGGTTCCTCTTGATCCCCAGCATGTGTTCTTTGCGTTAAAATCACCGTCGATTATGAAACAAAATCCAAGTGAATTAAAAAAATATGCAAAAGTCTTCCTTTAGCAGATTATATCTTGAAATGCTTCTTCAATAAACCTGCAAATTAATTGAGCAATACGGTAAATATCACGATACAGAGGTTACGGAATAAGGAAAGATGGTTGGCTAAGGATAAGGAATTTGAAACTTTGTATAGCACCTTTATGAACGAGTATGAGCAGTTACACCATATGGAAAAAATACCGAAGAACGAATTGGTTAATGAAGGCTATATCCTCCCACATCATGGAGTATTACGAAACACGAGTTTTACAACAAAACTGCGAGTCGTTTTCGATAGGTCCGCAAAGGACAACACAGGGCATTCTCTCAATAATTATTTAGCCGTGGGACCAACAATACAATCAAACTTGTTCTCCATAATGCTCCGCTTTAGAGAGCATAAGGTCATTATCTCTGCGGACATAGAGAAAATGTGTCGGCAAGTGTTAGTAAATCAAAACGATACCAAATTCCAGAAAATCGTTAGGCGCAAGCAGCCAACAGATCCTTTTGAGTTTTATAGACTTTAAACAGTAACCTTTGGACTTTCTAGCGCTCCGTTTTTGGCTATTAGATGTCTCCAACAAATAGTACAAGAGCATAAGCATTTTCATCCACTAGCATGCCATGAAATAGAGAAAAATATCTATGTAGACGATTTAATGACTTCGGTGGACTCCGTGGAACATGGACTACAATTGAAGGAAGAAATTAATAATCTGTTACGTGAATATGGCTTTCAACTTAGGTAATGGTCTTCAAATGCTCAAGAAATCCTGGATTCCATTCCAAATAACGATGATATTGGGAAAATTAAGCACCTAGATAACTCAACAGTCGATTCTGCAAACTACATAAAAGTATTAGGCATTAGTTGGGATCCAATAACTGACAGTTTTATATTCCAGGCATCAAAACAAGTTCACACAACTGTAACAAAACGAGTCGTTCTCTCAGAGGCTAGTATATTTTTCGATCCGCCTGGCTGGTTAACACCTGTGGTTGTAGCAGTAAAAATATTCATGCAGAAGCTTTGAATTGCAAATCTAAAGTGGGATGATCCATTACCTGATAATCAGAAACAACAATGGCAAAGAATTTGGGTCAATCTTCCAGAAGTTGAACGTATAACAATTCCAAGATGTCTTATTTCTTCATCCAATTCTAACACACCTGATTCATTCGTTTAATTTCGGCAAAGAGTAAAGTTGCTCGTATCAAGCAAGTATCGCTACCCAGAATGCAGTTATCTGGTGCAGTACTATTATCAAAGGTTATCCAATCAATAAAACAAGAAACCAGCCTGAAAATCAATAACATAGTTGCATGGACCGATTCAAAAATTGTCCTCGACTGGTTGGCGAGTGAACCTCGACGACAACCTTCATAGCCAATCGAACTTCAGCCATTATAGATATCACACCTCGTAAATATTGGAGACATGTACCGTCATCACAAAACCCGGCAGACTGTGCCAGTCGAGATATGATTGCTCCAGAGCTAGGTAAACATAATTTATGGTGGTATGGACCAGACTGGTTGAGTAATAGTGAAATTTATTGGCCAAAACAAAATAATCAATACGGATGCAACGAAGAGGAACGACCAATGAAGGTAGAGTCGTTTGGGGGATTTATCATTAACGAGTTATTTGAAACAATGTTAGCCAAGTATTCGTCATTTTTCAAACTACAACGAGTCATCTTATTTATTATTAGATTCGTCCACAACGTGAAAATGAAACAGAAGACGCAAAGATCAAAAGGAATTCTACTTAAACCACAAGAGCTACATTTTGTTTTCCAAAAGATCTGCGAATACGAGCAAAGCAAGACATATCATGATGAAATAACAGTCCTCAAGCAGAATACTCCCATAAGCAAATCAAGCCGATTAATATCGTTAAATCCTTTCATTGGTGAAGGAAATTTACTTCGAGTTGGCGGCAGGCTTGAAAACAGTACAGCGCCTTATAGTACGAAGCATCCAGTGATATTGCCACCCAAATCCAGGTTATCCAAGCTCATATTAGAAGATATGCATGAAAAATATAATCATGCCGGCCCGTCGTTATTACTATCAAATTTTTCGCCAAAATATTGCACAACCAGTGGATGAACATTAGTCCGAGTAACAATCAGAATTTTGTCGGTGCCAGTAACGTCATGGGGCAAGAAATACAAACCATAATCAAAAAATCCAACATCTTTTCATCCTATCTCTCATCCAATTTAATCTCCGGGCACTTTATACCACCAGGCACACCTCATTTCAGTGGTTTCTGGGAAGCAGCAGTAAAATCAGTTAAATTTCATTTGAAGAGGGTCATCGGCAGAACAATTCTCACCATAGAAGAATACACTGTTAGCTGAGGTAGAAAGCTGTTTAAATTCTAGGCCAATTTGCGTGTTATCAGCTAACCAAATCAACCCCTTGACACCATCACATTTCCTCGTAGGACATCCTTTAACCTTTGTCCACTTTCCCAAGTTGAGTGGACAGTCCACTCAACTTGGGAATTAAGAATTATACAATAGATAATTCACCCAACACTAATCTTACTAGTAATGGCGTAGTTTTAACTTTTCAAATGTCATAAGATGGCAGCTTCGAAATTGACATCCGCCCAAATATTCAAAATTAAACCTCTTATTGTAAAACCCTTTACAACGCGTCAATATATATTTTTAGTGGTATTATATTGCCAGACAGATTTTATGGTACACATGTGTAAATAGGTGGATGTCATGAATTGCCTCGAGACAACTACTATACATGCTAAATAAATCAAGAATCCATTTAGTCCACATGACGTCTGATATAGACAGTCGACATGCATTGCACGATCTACGTTGGTATTCCAATCGGTTATGGTACGAGAGCCATCTCTCAAAATTTTAATTTTCTATTTTCAGTTCATATAAAACGAATATATGATAATTTTTTTTTCTTTATTTAGGGATTGGGTGAGGGTGAGGGTGTTCGCTAGATCTAGGGTACGGAATGAACTCATACTTATACAAGGATACACAAAATAAAAGGATTATTTTGCTTTGTGCCCCTTCTGGATTCGATTTTTTTTTTGGTAAATTGAATCTAGATTCAGTATACATCTTGGTCTATGGTTTCTTCATTTCGTTTTCTTTACATATCAGTTGACTTAACTTTATAGATTTTAAATTTGAGATTCGATATGGTTTTGATTAGGTCAGCTGGAATTTATATTACATATATTAATATTCAAAATTTTTGTTTTATAACTTTTGGTAGATGAAAATTATTGTTTGATATTTTTTTTAATTTCAAAAGAATTTTTTATAGATTATATACACATTCCGTTTGATAAGGAAAATCTGTTGGATACACGCATCCATTGGGTTGGAGTGAAACCCGCATCAAAATAATTTTATGGATAAGGCATAGCAAAAATATGTACTCGTAAATGAGTATGTAGTTAAATCAAAACTGATTTTTATAATATAATTTCATAAAAGCTTAAATATTAAGCTTTAACTTAATAGAACACTACCGGAGGGAACCGGACTCTCTCTATCTATATCTTTATCTTTAATGGTTATACTACTCATTATATGAGCCAAACCTTCCCCACCTTACATCTTTTAAGAGCTAACCAATACCAGATGTTTAATATCCTCCATACTATTAAATAACCCACGTTACAGTTCCTTTGAGTTATGACATGGTTCCAAAGGGGTGTAATGACAGGAACAGACCATGAACGTGCAGAAACGTGTTGAAGGATGACATCATCCTCTGACCCTAACAAAGTTGCTGCATTCTCCAAAATAACGTTAAATTACTAAGAACATACTCAGTATTTGTTTCGAGCATCAAACCGTCTAAGGTACAAATGCAAGGCTTCTGGGTGCTGTTTGATTTCAGTTGTCATTTTAAAATAACATTGGCTTGGAACAAACAGAAAATCTAGCCTTTTTATTATTTATGTGATCCTAATAATTAATTATTTGACAACAACAAATCACATTGACAACTTACATCTGTTATTCAATTTTTCTTATATTATACTCAATAGTAATATAATTATTATATAAAAAACTTCAAAGTGGATTATCTCCAAAGAACTTCGAGGGTCGGAAAATTTGAAAAGTGTTTCAAATATAACGCTATCATAGAACAGTTAGAAACCATCTTAGAAGTACAAGTCTATGGTTCAGTTTTCTACAATTGGCCATAATTGAATATCTGTCCATAGTTATACTATATGAAAAACTTCACAGATAATCCACTTTGAACAATCTCCAAAGAACAATCTTTGGTGGCATCAATGGAACTTTTAACAGGGAACAATGATGCCCCTGCTACAAAGTTAGTCCTTAACGCACAACTGTCCGTGCAAATGGTGTGTTCCTCTTCGATGAAGAAGAAAAAGATCTCGCGATGCCAGCGACGGGAAAAACCAGAACTAAAACGTTTACTTGGTGATTTTATCGGCAAAACTCCTTCTTTTCTGTGCAAGAAGAAACAGGTCGGAAACTTCAAGCCCTTTCCAGGGAACCGGCCTAAAAGACAGAGTGTATCTTCTTGCTTCAAGTCACAGGGTAATCGGAAGAAGGGCTCAGGATCGAAAGAAATTCAAAAACTGAGTTTTTAAGAAGTTGTACTTCATGAGAAAGACAAGCTCATGAAATCTTGATTAGGGACGACATTAACCACATTTTGAGCAAATTGCTCGAAAAGTGATGAACACACCTTGTGCTTCCAGAGATCCTTTGGCTTTTGAGGGCTGTGGTTTGTACAACATCATGTTTAGCATGCAGTGCGCAAACGATAGAACTGTTAAGTGGGTACTTGGAGCTGTAGCATGTCTACATCCCTGGGAGGGAGCTAACATGAAGTATAGTCTGTTTTGCGACCTACCCAGGCCTGTAAGGGGTACAGTTTTTGTCCCGAGTCCGATCCAAGAATCAAAACCCAGGACTAAACACCAACAAATGGGCCATTTTGGCCAAAAAGAGGGAACCGAAAGGCACACTTCTTGAAGGGTTTAAAATCAAGTGCTTCCAGCCTTAGGGTTGCTCTAAATAGGGTAACAATAAATCAGACGCAAAAAACGCTGAGGAATGTCAAGGAAAAACTGTCCTCCAACATCCCAACTTGATTACAATGTCTGGTGTAAAGTTTACACAGATAAATTTGCAGAATTCAAAGGCGTCATCCTCTCTATAAATATGTCCTTTTGATTCTGGAACCGTGGATTCACGGGAACAAAATCAAAGGACTCAATCCAATGACCTCAGATTCAATTTATATGAAATAGTCAATAATGGCCAATTGTAGAAAACTGAACCATAGACTTGTACTTCTAAGATGGTTTCTTATTGTTCTATGACAGTGTTCTATTTGAAACTTTTTTTTAAATTTTCCGACTCTCGAAGTTCTTTGGAGATAATCCACTTTGAAGTTTTTCATATAATGAGTATATTACAATAACTATTAAATATAGAAATATAAGAAAATGGAAAAAAATCGAGTATTAAAATAAAACTGGGATGGGATATTGTGAAATGTATAAGAAATAATTTGTAAGGTTTTTTTTACTCTGGTCTTATGTGTATATTTATATTAAATTCTGGGATGGGAAAGAATAGAGCTGTCCGATGAAAATTTTTATTTTCGCTGGGATGAAAAAATGGGCTAACTTCACATGCTTGGTTGTTCAAGTCTTTTCTTCTTTCCACTGAATGCTACAGTTTCCACCTGGACTACCCTCAATTTTTGCACTTTGTCCAACTATCATTCATTGATTTCGTTTCTTTCTCCTCACACAAACACCTTCATGAAGAGAGCGGTTTATCAATGTCCGTAATGCTTGATGAGAGACAACTCTGAAGAGCAAATACATCAGCAAGTACTTTCCGCCTCCCTAATATGCTCTGCCATTCACGATCGATTACTATTCATCTTATCTGCCTTCTCATGTAAAGGTGGGATAATACCTTATTTACAGCTTCCACTATCGAAATTAATTAAGTTTGAATAATGCTGAAATAGAAAACCGTGATTTCTCTCACTTTTGGAACCATCTGTATATAAGTTAAAACCCTCAGAAAGCATGGCAACATTACTTAACCAGAGCTATCTGGATGGAGTCGTATGAAAATTCCAGTTATAATGTTATACTTCAGACTACTGCCTTGCAGCCGAATGGCTAAGCTTATACTGAGATTTCTTACCTGGAATATTTAATGGAGTACACTTATAACCTCCAACTTGATAAGACAATGTACAGGGTGACTCCAAAACCCCTTTTTTACCACATTCTCTGGAGAAAATGAAAAACGTAGTTTCCGCTGCTTTCACCTTTAGTCCACAACTATTGCTCCAATTGGAGAGGGTTGAGTGTTGGGGACTACATATATACTGTACTGCGCAATACCAACATCGTTCGCATACACTAGTACCGTTGTAGTTCCAGGTTTAGAAACAGGTTAACTACGAGTTTTATCAAATTTCCGAGAAGGGGACAGAGAACTTCATCTAGCGGTTTTCGTCTAGTCATAAAAATACAAGGATCACTCAGACTTCCTTATCTAACTTTTTATTTTCAGACTCAAAAGGACTCCTCTGGTCTAGCACTATTAATACCCTCTATATCCAGAAAGTTTTCCATACCTCTTTCTATATAATATATGTGCTGAGATTTTGTCAGTTTGCTAGACTCGACCAAGTCTCCAACGTGAGCTTCTGTCTTGCCTTACATATTTAGTCCATTTGGCTTGCTCGGAATCTTCAAATACACCCTCTATTTATTATTTGACTAGAAAAGCCTGCATCCAAATAGATTAATATCTTTCGCTTTTCATCAACAATTTCTGAACAACGCTGCGTGTTGATAGCGATGATTCATTACTAGTTTAAGTCAATGACACGTCCGCTCGTCGGATGTAACGAGGAGTGGTTGGACTGGGATATAGCACCTTACATAGAAGAGCTGCCTAATGTACATATATTACGACAGAATAAATCCAAAGTTTCCTTTTTTGTCACTTCCCAATTCATATTTGATTCTCTATATAGCGCCCTAGTTTTCAGTTTTTGTTCTTTTCACTTTTTTGAAAACCCTTCTGCGTTAATGTTGGATATTATCTTTAATGAAGTATGAGACAAGTGTAATTTATAATACTTCTAAATTCTAATCTATTTCTAGTTATTAATGTAGAAGAATCTTCGATCAGTATCTCTTGTTAACGTTTCAACCTCAATCACAGTGGGACACGTCACCTTACGGCGATAATAGACCACAGTGCTCTTAAAGGGCTGTCCCTATGAGCTGTCCTTAAAGTCAATCTATCCTCTCCATTTTATATATTTTTATATACTTTGGGCTTAAGGTTTTAAACAAGTTTCCATTTCTAACCGCAGCTTCTCCAGTTTATGATAATGACGGCCGATTAATACTCCACCCTCGGGTTTCCATTGGAATTCAAAATCACACTCTGGTTCATCAAAGACCTCTTTGATGGTCACAGTTCCTTATCTGGTATTGGGCCATACAACCTCACAAAACACCCCCATTTAGAGCGAAAGTGATCTTTGGTCAGCAAACGCCACCAATTAGACGTAGTGCAAGCGCCTCATCATCATAGGACTGAACAAGTAGGATTCTTAATCAATATTTTGAAGAAAGTGAAGGCAAAAGTTTTTTTCCACCTTCGACTACTTAGTGAAATGCCTCACATTTCAAATTTTTCTTTGCATTGATAGTTCTTCGTCGTTCTTGGTTTACGGTAGAATACAGGATAGTAGCCTTCGATTTTAAGGGAACTCTTAGATAGCCACTTATTTCAGTCTGGCCTAGACCAGACCTCTTTGAAAGGACCTTTGGTTTGCACAGGTGTACATCAAGATGGCTCTGCAATCATTTTGACGTGTCAACATCCATCTACAAAGGATGAATCAGGTACGGAATTCTCCCTCATTATTTTAAGGAAAGAATCGGTTCAAGCCTTATTTACTTCTGCCTAGTTGATAAGACAGTGACTGCCATTCTTTTGAGCCCTGACTGTTAGACTGAACTTGTTTTAAAAATCATGTTTCAAAATCTTAATGTTTTGGGTAATGGTTTGTACTTGGGCCTAAAAAAGCACGATAGTTCCATCTCAATAAACCTGATAATCTGGAAATTATTGCTTTCAACATAAAAGCTTTTTATTCGAAAACCACATTTTCTTAGACATTCATTTATTTATAAGAATAAAACTTTAGACAAATATCAGGCTATGTACATATTATACCTACATGTTACGGGTTTTCCATTCATCCTATCCTTATTCAAAACTCAGACGTAAACAAAGAATGAATATTGATATAAGTACATATTATATATTGTGTCTATACAGACTTCTCGATATTTGCACACTGCCATTTGCTGTACACCAACAACATAATACAATGTAGATGCGAATGAGTTATATACAGGCTATGGGAATTGAAAACTGTCGAGGAAATAAAATACGGGAATTCGAATTATTGAGGTCGAGAGGATGTATACGAGTACATGTACGAGAATTTATGCATTACTTTATATGTTAGAGGTATTAACAGTCTTCGTTTCGTTTTTTGCACTCCAATTTCAAACGAGAAGTATCATCTATGTATATGCAATGTTAAAGATGGATATTGAGATAGTATGAAAGAAATATTGATTTTCTGTATCTCTAATACTTTACGTGTTCTTACATCATATTGAATTGGTTCATGCTACATATATAGCCTAAACAGCGTTCTTCAGTTGAACAGTGACATTATGAAAACTTTTGTTTGTATCTTTGGGAATTCGAAACCGGTACTATCGGTCTATCACCGTTAAAATGATCAGTAAGTTCAGTATATGCGATGAATGCCCAACCGACATTTTTCTGACGTTCCGAAATAACTGAATCGGAAGTAACTATATCTGAGAGCAAGAGCTCACATTCATTTTATTAAGATGCTTTACAATATCATCAATCTCATGCACTTTTTATCTAAGTTCTCAAGATAAACCGGTGATAGTGACCTCTTTTAAGAAGTTTAGCTTCACATATATTAATGGATTTCAAGAATGATACAGTTCAGCTGCGAATACATGTTTTTATAAAGAAGATTTGTGTTATTTGCTGTATTGTTTTCCCAATCAGCATCAAATTGGTATGGATGCAGTTGAACCTCGAAAATGGATTGGTATATCGAGATATTGAGTAAAGATCGCTCCAAGCTTCTTGTTTCGAATAATTATGTCTCTGATGCATAATCCAACGGCCTTTCGGGGTTAAGTCTTGTCAAAATTTTTATCTTACTTAACAGATATATGTATCAGGTTGTTGAAATTGGTGATAAACTGAGTGAGGCCACAATTATCAATATTGCAGTTCTGAAGAGTCAGTTTTGAGATCCTTTGCACATGCTGTTAGAGTATTCGAACGATCTTCTTGACCTGTATAATGCATATATGCTAAGTTTTCAATCGGACTAGTAAAGGATTGGTGTAATACTAATTCTATAGTTTTATAAACTCAAAAAGAATTCAGTTGTTGACCCACATATGGTTTATAGTGGATTAAAGTGCGACAGTGTTAGTTATTCCCCAGATTACTCTTAAACAAAATGTGTCCAAACTTTTCAATATTTCGGACTTTCTCGGGATATTAAAAGGCTGTGTCAATCAGAATTATGTTCTGCATATTTGTGTCGAATGGTCATGGAAAAGTTCTCCTAAAAGCTTGAAGACTTGACAATATAGTATAGTTTTGCTGTTGAACATTTCAGTTCATCTTTGACTGCATTTTGTATTCCCAAAAAGGCTAGAGTTTCAGTTCTCTATCAAGTCGTCCAACAGTACTATTTGCCTATCGATAGTAGACAGCAATACGAATCCTAGAGGATGAGATTTGACTCAAATGGGCTTCCTTGTTTACCTTAAAACATGTTTGTTCAAAAAAGTTTTAGCAAAAGTGACAGCGGTGCTTTCTCGGATGGGCTACTGGAAGTAATGTTATGAGTAGCGTTACATCGAAAAAGATGATGAGCCCCAGTGTAAGGTTAGAACTTGCAAGACTGAATCTCTCAACATGATAAAGTGTGTCAGCGACTACGTTGTATTGGCCTGCTATGTGTTTAGCTCTATGTAGTAAGATGATAAATGATTAATGATAAATTGCCTCCTCTTTACAACACAAACTAAATGTTTTATTGATAGAAAAAATTCTAAATAGTTTTTGGACAAAGCTTAAACTTTTCACTTACGGCAATGTTTGATGAAATAATGAACTTGATGTAGCCCAGAGGCTCGGCTAACATAGTAACGTTAGGTAGAGAATTTTTAATCTAGGCAAAGGACTGATCAGAGTTAGCTATCCGACTAATAACAATTAGGCGGAAGGTATTCAAAGCCATTAGGACTCACGGTCCAACCCACATTCGCATTGAAAACACTCACTCGTGATGTTAAGTTACCACTGGGAATCGAACCGAGAACGACGCTAACTTTACAATGAATCTTTGTTAAAAATTGACCAGTCCGATGAATCGTTTGATTAATGTTGAAGCAAGAAATTCATGAATGGGTTTAACTCGCATTGGCGATGAAGCATATAGCATATGCTTATGCAGCTATATGGAGGCAAATGAAGTCTATAGAGCGACAAAACTCTCAAACGGTTGTTTGAAGTTTGTGCCCTTCCTCGTTCCTACTTGTCACTATGGTATATCGTGTATATAGACCAACACAAAATCAAAACCTTTGACAACATCATTCATGAAATTTTTTCTCAGCATTCCGAGGGTTAAAAGGTATTCAAGTAGATTCGGAAAGCTGTAATTTTGCACGTTATTGGGCCCAATAGAGATCCAATGATATATGCTCTTACCAGATCAAGTTTAGAAAAAACTTTCCATTCTTTAAGGTGCATCGATAAGATTAACGAGATGATGTGAGATCCGATATCGGGTTTGTTTGGCTACTGCAGTATAGACTTTATAATTCCTAACTCTAGTCTAAAGTTTCCAATCTGACTAAATTTTCTTTTGAGCCATGGCTTCACATGTGAAGGAGTGATGATCTGACAGGGTCCAGACGATGTAGTCTCGAGAAAGTGAAAGGAACTTTTGTATAAAAGTAGGATAAACCCCAATGTGCATTTCTGGTCGAATATAATTCACTACTTCAACTAGAGAGATTATAGCAAGTTCCGGATTTCACCGCAGTCATTTTCAAAAGGGTGTAACCCGTAACCTTAGCTGTCATTGCACTCACAGCAGCTAAACTTGCCGTTCGATAAATTAACCGTATTCACCAATTATTAGTCTGTAAACCACTACTATTGTAAAAATAGGTAAAAATTGTCAATAATTTGGTGTTTCGACTACGGATAAAACAGAAATATCGGCCATCTACATGGAAACGGGATATATGATATTCGACGGCTCACCGCACTTGTCATCGGTTTATTAGTTTTTATGATCTAGATGTCTGTTTGTGGGATACGAATCAGTAATGATTTTTGAAAAAGCAGAACCGGTGATTGTCGATGAAACTTAGTTTGCTTCTGGTTCGTGGTCTTTCACAAGAATGTCCAAATCTACTGATATTTTATGCAACATGTATTCCATGTTAACAAGTCATGCAATCGTAGTTTAATCATTATAGAAGGTTTCTGGATACCTCTCCATTAACATTCTGTAGGAAAATTCTATTAGTATCGTAACAAAGTTTACCAGCGAGACTTGAATCTTGTTGTTTGTTTTGAATCGTTTAAAATAATTGTACACGTTTCAAATGTTCCACCTTCGTCTTCTTTTAAAATTATACTCGGATCATGACCCCAGAACATTATTTCAATCAAACAAAAATTTCGTGCCACACCAGAATAACACTTAACATGTTTATTCATTCGTGGTGTAACTAAACATAAGAAAATACATATAATATGTTGTTTGAGGTGGAATACATACATACAGTGTAGGCGCAAGCAGCTTTATTCGCTGTGCTAAAATTACATGCTCTCGGAAAATTCATGTCGAAAATTAATTTTCGTTTTTTTTTATATCGATTTCCTACTTTAATTTCTACTCCATCCAACATATTCGTATACATATGTAACTACAATGTACATTATGTATGTTCGAAAGATTAAAGCATTAAAATCGTGTATATAACATATATTTTGGTGTACATACTCGTACATATATATATGATCGCAAAAAATACTGAAGGCACATAAATTTTTATGTTTACAGGATGGATTTTTATTGGGGGCTTGTACCAAAGCACAAAAAATCAATAAAATTTTAAAATTCATGTTGCTTAAGTTTTACATCGCCCTAACAAAAGCTTTTTTTACTGTTGGATACGACATTATATTATTTTCATCTTTTTTTATTATTCCAAGAGCTTTTCTCATTTTTTTTTATTTTAAACTTTTTATTCGATTATATTATATGTTTGTATATTTTTTAATTCTGAAATGTCTTTTTTTGTTGCTGTATACAAAAAGAGCGAGACTAAAATGGAAATGCTTTCATTTGTCCGAGGTAAATGTGAATAAATAAAAGTTTACGAGATTTATAGCTAACGTAGAATGTAAACGCGAACGAAAGCTCTCCATACTCGATTATAATACGTTAAATGCCATATAAATGCCTTTCCCAATTATAAAACTTTTACCGCTTTCCGTTCATTTCAAAAGTGTTAAAAGCTTGTATGTGGATATGAATAAGTCATTAAACTTGTTTATATATAGGTACCCCTTGAAAAATGTTCAAAGCCAATTTTATATTTTATTGCTACATTTTATATTTCATATTTGTAACGACAAGCTTTTCTCTTTGTTTCATTTCAGGTATACAGTACAGTCACATGCTCAGCTATGAACTTAGTCGGAATGTGGGATGCACATATTATACTCGAAAGCTTTAAGTATTTTTTACAGATTTCAAGTTGATTTGAACAAAGCAATTTCTAGCACGTGTATATACGTTGTGTTTCCGCGTAACACAAAGTTGAATGAAGAAGGTTTGGGGAAATGGAATTATATTAGAAAACTTTTTTAATATATTTTCTTTAATCAATTTCACAAAGGTATTTAACTTTTATTTGCATTAAAATCGAATTTATGGTACAAAATTAAAGAGCGATGAAAAAAACTGACAGATTATAATAATTAATGCCAAAAGCACCATAAATCAAATTTTTTGTGCAAGTCATAAATCATTTCGTTACCTTTAATCTTATTTCTTAGTGTGGTTATAAAATAATAAATTAAGCTAGCGATCCCAGCTTCGGCGATTTCAGAATTATTTTTACTAAATATAAAAACAATAATGGGGTTAAGAGCCGTTGCGACCGACCAAGTGGCGCAGTGGTTAAAGCTGTGGAACTTAGAACGAAAGGTACCGGGTTGGAATCTCATCTGTTTACGATCGGCTGTGTGAATGAACACTTCTTTGAGCTCCTATTGGAGTGCGAAATTCACGAACAAACTAATCTTCTATGTCAGTACTATAGGCTGGAGCATGCCTGTGAAAAACAACAAAAAAATAAATAACAAATTTTTCGTGTACATATATGCGGCAAGGTTACTGACCCTGTGCCTAGGATTGACGACACACCGGATATATTAGCAGCAGTACGGATGTTTTCTATACATTGGATTTGCAGAGCGGCTATTGGCAAGTGGAGATCGCAAACGAAGATAACAGCATTCAGTGTGACAGTCAGCATTCAGTGTGACAGTCAGAAAACACGACATCATCGTTATGGGAAAGGACTTCAATGAACACTTACAAAACCTGGAGGAAGTATTCGAAAGAATCCAATCAGCTGAATTGAAATTAAGTCCGAAGAAATGTGTATTGTTCCGGGATGAAGTCAAATATTTGGGACACAAAATAACAAAAAGCGGCATTCATACAGATGAAGAAAAGATCTTCGTCGTAAAGGATTGGCCAAGACCGCAAAACTTACGTCAAACTTAAGTCATCGGACTTACCAACATCGCAAGGAGTTAACACGAGCTAACACAGAAGAACAATCCGTTCCAATGGAATAACGAACACGAGGAAGCGTTCAACGAATTGAAGGGGCAATTATGTACAGCAGCATTGCTTTAGTTCTGAATAAACGTTTTATTTTGGATATGGATGCAAGTAATAATGGCTTGGGATGAGTGTTGTCACACGAAATCGATGGACAGGAACGTGTCATTGGTTATTATTCCAAGATATTATCAAAGCCAGAACGCAACTACTGTGTAATAAGAAGAGAATTGTTGGCCATAAAGAAATGTATAGAACAATTCCGGAAATTCCTCTTTGGCCTTTAAACATTGCGGACAAAATAGAAATATTAGAGGAACAGAGAAACAAGCGAAAATCGCCTAGGAATCAACAAAACGTGAGCCAAGGTACTTGAAAGGTTCTACTGGACAAGATGTATACAAGCAGATAATGAATGATGTCAAAGGTATGGCCAATGTATGGCAGTGAAATAACCGGCAAAGAAGAGCCGTGGCACGATGCAGCAATATAATGTTGGAGCACAATTTAAGAGGATTGCCATAAATGTTGCAGGACCATTTCCAACCAGCGAAAGCGACAAGAAATATGTGTAATGGTCTACTTCAGTAAGTGACCAGAGGTATATCCCATTCCATATCAGGAAACAACTACAATCGCCAATGCAATGGAAAACAATTGATTGGATAAGACGTTATGGGGTATCCATAGAATTGCATTTCGACCAAATGTTGAATTTTTAATCAGTTGTTTTACAGGAGATGTGTCAGTTACTAGTAGCAAATAAAATGCGGACAACACCTATTCATCCATAGTCTGATGGCATGGTGGAGCAATAACACCAGCAACGATACTATTTGGTACAATCATCAGTCATCATCTATATGTGGACAAGCATATGTGGACAACATGAAAAAGGAAATCATCACCATACAAGAATTTGTCCGAGGAAAAGTGTCAAGTGATCAAACAAAGGCTCGATATGATGTACGAACGAATAATAAAGGATTTGACGAAAGTCAATTCGTGTGGCTTCATAACCCACAACGCAAGAAACGCTTGTCAATGAAGTTACAACCTGGATAGGATGGATCGTACAAGGTCATAAGTAGAATTAACCACGTGATCTATAGAATTCGAAGAGGAGTACGAGGAAAGCACAAGGTAGTACACCTGAAGCGACTGGCGTTCCATAAAGAAAGAGATCTGGATCCTGTTCGGGACGAACAGGTTTGGGGGAGGGTAGTTTGACGAATCACAGTGACACCTGTGATAATTAAAAAACTTTAAAAATTGTAGCAGTAGCTTTGGGGTTACCTTGTAACCAAATGTTTACACATACGATCAAAATAAAAATAATGCAATTTCTTGTTAATCATATAATCGATACCAGGGATGTACTATTTGACAATCTGGTGTTGAAGTTTAGGCTATGGTTATTTTGTTGTTATTATGTTGAAATTTTAGGGGTCTTTTGGGGTTTGTTTGATTTAAAATCTTGTTTTTTCTAATTCTTCTTCATATTTTATTTATTGTTATCTTCTTCATTTCGGTGCTGCAGCTATCCAATGTGCAGATGGTCCTATGAAAATTGGACATATAGCCGTAAGTCCTCGATATGGCTATACAATGGCGTAAATCAGGACACTATAGGGTTGGGAGAGCCTTGAACCCCAAAACAGATTACAAAGTTAACGACTCGTACCAAGTAACAAACAGAATGATCGATATTTGTGGTCTCATTACTACACTGCTGTGGACAGTAGTACTCGTCACAGTAAAAACACGACGAATCACATGACAGTCGAACTGATTGTGCCTTATCGTAACTCGAACCAGAAAAAGGAACTCGGACCAGAAAAAAACTGAGAGTTATGATGGAATGTCTTAAAATGGAACGTAGATAACTTATGACAAGGAAACACCAACTGTCAACTACGAGAATTGCACACGCCATCAATGGTATTATCTTCCCCAAACAAAATAATCGATAACTAATAAAAATATCGTTTTGTGATTCTGCGTGATTCTGTATCATCTGTGGTTAGCCTTTCCGAAATGCAAAAGTCCAACATGTCATTTTCTACCTCAAATACAATCAACAAATCAAGTATTTTAAACCAATGAGTCAAAATTACTACAAACTGGTGGAACCATGTGAAAAATGCCAAAATCCATTACAAGGTAAAGCATCCAATTCCACACTCGAGTAAAGACAAATTTATAGAGAAAATCGTACGCGAACACACTGTAACGTTCCTGTTAATTTCGTTGAGTGAAGTGTCTCAAGTATGAAACAAAAATTCTAAATCATGTACTGGATCAGTTGGCTAATTCAAGAGTCAAGTTAGTTAGGAATATTCGCTATAAAATTTAGAGTTCATTATGCCGATCCATATGCTAAATATATACGACGATACGAAGAAGACCTGGTAAGAGTTTGTCGTGTCAAAATGGTTTGCACTTCAAAGTATTTTGTAATTTCACATCGATGCTTTCTTAACTGTACTCTTCTGGTTTATCACTCGTTGAGGGATTTACAAAGCAGTTCAAAGCGATAATGAGACCAATTGTATTGAGACTCGCAATCACGTATTTCATATTAAAGGACTATATGGTAGTCCGCTTTCAAAAGTTTGAAACACTACCTCAAAAGTGTAATAAATTGACATATACTAGCCATAGAAGGAAACGATTACTGTGCTCGTTCCGATTGAAGCCATAAAAAACTCGCGACATCACTTGATCATTGCGTTTTATGACAAAACGGATTCTTTTTATCGCTGTTACACTTTTTCATTGCTCGATCATCCACACTACTCTCTGACGAAAAGGATAAGGCTGATGTCAAACGATAAGGACGATAAGGCTGATGCCAAACTATATATCTAGATTATCCAGATAGCGTAGTCAAATATTTAACCAGAATACATAAAATACTTTAGTGCTCGTCAAAAATGGTTTCTACCCGTGATGCAGGAAGTGAGGCGACACATCTTCCATGTCAGTACTATAGTCTGGCATGGTACTATGCAATGTGCAGATGGATCCACAAACCTTAATAAGACCTATAGCTGCATGTCGTAGGGATGTCACAATGGGCCAATTGATCCTTGGTGCCGACGGGCACAACAAAAACAAATAGAATAATGAATTCCATACAAAAGCTTCTAGCTTCTATTGTAAACCACATCAGATATTGTGAATATATCGTATGTTACCTTAGTTGATCGAAAAGGAAGTCAGTAATGTGAAACACCGTAGAAATGAGTTTGCTTGGCGACTATGGCAATCGTATATTAACTATGCCAATAAATCTATCGTATCCACTGTCTTGCATAAAAGTTCTCAACTAACAGTGAACACCACAGATTATTCAACAAGAATATGATTTTTTTATTGATCGTCGATTGTTAAGCTTTAATTAAACCTCTTCACTGCCAAATTGTAACTTCGTTAATTTTTGATGAATATTCGATAGGAATTTTGAACCAGAATTTATTGCACAGGTATTTTCATAATCCTTCATTGTCATTTTACATCCAGCAAGGTTTCATGGTTTCATGGGTTAGAGGGGTGAAAAGACTCTACCGTTGTTTTAGTGACAAACAAGAGGAAGGTCGTGGCTGTACTAGATTTGTTTGCCTAGGCATATCACACCAATTGGGCCAGCACGAATGAAAGAAATGAGAGTATTCATTAAGGGTCTAACAACTTTATTTTTTATATTGAGCTGGATTCTATTTTGAATCGTATGATTCAAGAATGGAAAGTAGTAGGATAATCCTTTTTATGATTAATTCTTCTTTATATTTAAGCTAAGTATTCGCATAAAGTTATCCGGTTCTCTTTTTGAACCATAAAAGCCTTACTTAATAAGATACTTGAATAGAATTTTTTACCAAAGAAAGTATACTTTCTTTATTCAACTGAATTGTGGATCGACTGTGCTGTGGATAGTAGGTGCAACATGGAATAACGCGCAGAAGTAGCTCGCCTCGTAGTAACACCAAGGGCCATGGTTAAAGCAGTATGGTGGTCCTCATAATTAGATCCCTTGAAGAAATTAAGAAGAAGAGCCGTAAACAGAACCAAGATGAGTAGATCAAGGACTGGGGATTAAGGACAAAATAAGTCCTCAAGGTAATTCTGTAATAATATGGAATACTATCCAAAACTGCAACCACGCAGAACTATTTAAAAAGACGGAATGATTCATGTACATCAAGTTGGAAAAACCTAAAACTTTATATGGAAAGTCATTTTCATGGAAATCGGGATACAGCAATCACCCACTCGCGATACACTAAAAACATAGTTGCAGATGCCATAAAGACATTTCACGTTCTAACCGATTCTTACCGGACTATACCAGCAGAACTGCAAACTAAAGATTATCTTTCCTTGGATGAATATATTTCCTCAAAAATGAAGAAAATTCATTGTAATGCTCATTCCGAAATCCCGGAAAAGCTCACATGCTTATCCGAAAGACCTAAGATCCATATACTGTCGTCTTGTCTTCTCAAACGGTTGAAAATGCTGGTACTGTATAGGTTAAAACCGATAACTGGGCAAGGTCTGCGTACTTCAAACTACTGCGTACTTCGTACACCGATGTAGATGGATATTTTCTTTGATAATTTGGTTCGCAATATAGAGAGTTTGATTGTGTTTCATAGTGATGGGCTACCTTGCAAACGGATTAACCGATCATATGATTGTAGCGAATTGTTAAGAAGGGGAGTTGATAGTGGTAAACCGCACCTTGATATAAAGAAATCAATGGATTGCTATTGGAACTGGAGAGGACGGAGATAGGTCTTTTCGCCAACACATCTGATTGTAGAGTTATTTGCCTCAAAAAACTTATTCAACTGTTATAAAGCTATCCGGTTTTGCTTGGAAGTAAACTCATTCAGAAATCATTTTTCACTAGAAAATAGATATTTTCGTCTGGTGCCTGTGTACTAGACTTTTCTCTCAAAGCGAGATTTTTAGATAATATCCTGCGTATATAGCTTAGTTGTAAGTCAAATATCTTGGTATGTATGTATCAATAGCCGTGGGTTGAAGCACTGTTGTAAACAAACGGGGTTTGAAACTAGAACTATAGTGCAATGATTTTACTATATTGGCAAATCTTCTCACTATGTGACTTGACCGTGGTGACAAAGACTGGAAAGTTGTATCGGCACCGGAAACTAAATCTTTCCTATTTTTTACTAGTGGCTTAAAACTGGTTGAAAGAACGAGAGATATAGTTTTCTCTGGACTGTGACTGGCTGGTATCGGACTTAAGGGTTGGCGATTGAGGAAGACCTGAGTCGGTTGACATAATAGGGTATCAACACTTGATATCGTTATTTATATTGACAGTCAAGGGAAGTCATTGAAATAAGTTTTACTTAGAGTTGGGTTGCCACTCATGTCTTTAATTTAGCATTCAGATTATCTGAGTCCATGGTTTGTCAACAAACATGCCAGAAGTGATTCAATTCTTCAATTATTACCGGAGAAAGTAAAACTTTGGTAAAAGATTACAGTGTTAAGGTTCACACTTAGGAAAATGGCTAACACATTGACAAACAATAGGGAGCGCACATCTAAGTGCGCGTATGGAGAAGCAAGCCTGCCGAAAAATGAAGTTGAGGTACTAAAACCTACAGTGGACCGACACAAGTCTTTTAGTATGCGTCACTGTAATCTAACTTAACATGTTAAATCACCATGCGACAGTATGATAGTTCATCCTATTTCGGGTACAACTGCACCAGTTGCACAAATCGATTTGTGTAGTGATTGCACGAAGAAAAAATTAACTTGTAGTTTTTCATTGTGTAACAATATCAAAAATATTTATCATCTTATCAAAATTGTACATCTAGAGAAAACTTTAAAACTTACTCATGTATTTGATTGTATAAAACGATTTGTTCACATATTCTTGACTTTAACGACAAACACATATGTACTCGTATGTACAAAAAAAGGTTATCTATATGTTTCGATGTGTTCAATCGAACGCAACATGTAATACTTTCCATTGCACAAGGTCAAGTTTATATCGAAGAAAGTATATTTGTCTTTCTGGTTACAAAACGATAAAAAGTTAGGAGTTTATATATGGGGTTTGGTCTGATGTTATTATTGTTGTGGTTTTATGTTTTAACCAAATATTTTTGTTTGCACAGTTTTAATAGTTTTTATGTCAACAATATGGAGCCAAGAATTTCTATCACAAGCTCTTTTGCTATGTTTTTTGAGGCTCAAAACTTTCCGATTTGCTTATTAACGTCCTGCATTACGCTATTACAGTCAAAATAAAGGTGACTATAGGATTTACGAGGAGCCATTTGCCCATTGCATAGCTTCATGCCAGCCTATAGTACTGACATGGGGCATAGATGCGTTCATTCAAACTGAAATCGTATCTCCCGCTCCATCTTTCACAGCTTAAACCAGAGCGATACCTCGTTATCAGCGACCTTTACTCCCTGTGTAGTTGTATAGATCCAAGAGATGCTGAATATTGTTCAAGTGGATTAAGTAGTTTCTAGAAATTCAGGCTTTAATTGATTAATCTGGACTTTAAGCCATTATAAATAAGAAGTACCCAATTATTAAAACGAAATGAATTGTGGCTAGACTCTTCAAATTAATTTAACTTTAAATAAACTTTGAACTTTATACCATACCAGAATATGACAAAATTAAAGCTAAATATTTAACCGACACAAAACGTGTTATTCTCTAGTTTTATTATTTTTTACGGGTGTGTGTGTGTCTTCCGAAATAGTAAAAGCACAATGGGAATTGTATAAGCACAAAAAATATAAATGTCTCGAATAACTTTGGGCGATATTAACTCGTTTACGCTTCAGTGTTTTTTTTTATTTGTTATTGTTTGTTTTGTGTCGTTCTAACCGTACACAAACTTTAGTTTTTCGAAATAGGTATATGGGTGGTAGGTAAACCGGAAAATTCTGCATTTTATATTTTATTCGATTTTCATTTGTCTTTTTGTTTTTTAGAGGGTTTATTGCTTTTCATGTTACGCTTTTTTTTACGATTGCACAAAAATACTTGACTGGAATGAAATTTGCTGATAGAATTTGGTCATTCGTGTCTATTCACTATATTGTACATTAAATATTTGTACGAACGTCAGAACGATGAAAATTGTTAAGTTTATCGTGCCCTTGGATAAATAAAAAAATTTATTTTTTAAGAAGAATTTTTCAATCAAGACAAATATTTTTTACGAGATCACCGTCGTTGAGCTTTTGTTGGATATTATTATTATTATTGTTGGTACGTAGTTTCCCATTTAAAGAAAATCCATCTTATATTTTATGACCAGTAAGTTATGGTCTGGAATCTGCCTACCAATAATTTCTTCACACCATCACGTTTTGGTTGGTGAAAGTCAAAGTTCGAGTTGTTATACTGAGGTCAAACCTGAAGCTGGTTCAATCGAACCTGAAAATTTCGAAAAGTAAAAATGAGTGAAAAAAGAGACAAGAAGCCAGTTAAGTGTTAAAAAGATAAAAATAAAGTGAGGACTAGTGTCATTGTCCCTAGCAGTGGCAAGCGGCTAATCTTTAACTATTTATAGCAATTATAAGTGAAATAAATAAAGTTGTAACCCGGACCGACTCGGTCGTTTGAATTGTGTTATCCGGAAGTGATCCGACAAAAGTCGTACCAGTATTTCAAAATACTTTAACAATTAACAATATTTATTATAAGTGATTTTATTATTTATTATTATATTGCTGATAGATAGTAGTAAAAAAATCAATCTAATCTTTATTCAATTTCCTAAGCTAAATAGTTCATCTATATTTCTATACAAGATTATGAACTTATTATATCTATACCATAAATGCATTAGAGTGTGTGTATATATAGACTTGGTACGATTAAAACGATAAAATTGGATTATAAAAGCGATATATTATATATTGTTTACGGATAAGCTATTATCGATTAGTCTATTTGTCCTACATAAGGTGTATAACTGAATTAAAATTTACCTTTGTGTTTTATTGCCATGGTTTGCAGTGGGATTCTTTATCAATATTTAACTTTATGCCAACCCTGAAACATAACGCATTTATGTAGAATTTTATCTGTTTAAGACTTGGGTCGATATTCTTACCTTGTAGTTTAGAGTCAAAGCATTCTTAAGTCTGCAGCATTATACCTCCACCAAACCAATCCAAGGGTCAACACATTCGATGCGCGCAACAATATGGGAAAAAGAAATAAGTTGAATGAATTGAACGGTTCTTGGAAACGGTTTCGCAGGAGTAGGAATCACTAGGATGAGTTGAGCAAACAAAGACATACTTCACACACACCGTAGATGACCTCACCTGGTATGGACGAGTACCTAGATCGTGACACATTTTTGTCCAACGCAGGGCTAAAAATAAATGAAGAAAATCATTTTTTCGATACCAAGGAGATGAAAACTTCATGCGACTATTAGTAATGGTCAGATAGTACAATCGGTTTAATATATAAGAAGCAACTATAACCTTTTTAAGAATACAGTGGATCATACATTGCCTCGCAAGCACACAAGGAAGTGTGGTATACCAAAACGAAAGCCAATAGAAAGTTAAATGCTGGCACATTTTAATTAGAATGTGTAACGGCCACAGTTATAGCGTTAAAAAATTCGTCCCTTCATTGAAGATTACCCATTTACCATAATTCTGAACACACCAGCCTGCAGTGACTCATTTTGTAAGTATACTTTTATCAACGCTCGACAAGATGGAGTCTGAAGCTGCACAGCTCCGTTTATAACATACAACCCCTACAAATCCGCGAGAATATTGTTCCAGACTCGCTATTATATATCTTTTGCGTTTCAGTTGTATTACTTATCGAGGATCTTACCGTCAAAGGTCGTTACCTAAAACGAAAATGGTAATATTAATTTTATTCGATAATTTAACCAAATTTGTCTATTTGAAAGTTTAAACGCAAGTCACCATTTAATGTGCCGGAAACAATCCAAAACGATAACGGCATGCAAACTGTTAGCAAGATATTCAGCCAAAGAGCTACCCAATAGAACTGTAAATAAACCATGTGAAGAATGGTCACTATTCACCACACAGTAATGCAACAGAAGAAGTAACTTGTTCGATTGCGATCGCCTTACGAACCTATAGGTGTCTGCCAAACAATCAAGCTAGTATAATTTCATATACCAGAATCTGCATTCACCAATTTATCAAATATTTTCCCACCCATAAGATTCTCCATGCAAATGATTACCACATTTCTGCTGTTAATTTATTAAGCGACAACAGTGCAGATTGGATGAAGGTATTTGATAGATTGACAATCGTTCATTTTTCCGTCACAACTTTATCTCCTGATATGCTTTTGTCGTCAAACCAATCTTTGAGGTCCGCTTTTATTTTATTTTCTTGTTGATTTGTTGAAACACGCACGTCTCGATTCACGAACCATTTAATTTTTCTGCAGGTTGCAAACATCAAGGATGACCCTATTGTGTCATTTGCATTCAAACGTCTTGCATTTTTCCCTCCTGAGTTGTGGTTAAGATTATTTCGTGTCTGGTAATCTTCGGACCAACATTACAGGTTGTAGTGACGGTTCTGCTAATACTCATGAAAGACTTTATAAGCTTTTAATACTTACATAACACAATTCACTACAAAACATCTAGTATAGAGAGCATGATTCTAGCACTGTCATATATGGAACAACGTAAAAAACTTCCCATTTGCACCTGGGCAATATGGCGTTGATTTACTTATTTCGGAAATTATTTAGAGTTTGTATCTTTGAAAGGTATTAATGAAATAATTACGATCTATTCATTCTGACGTAGGCATGATTATTTTTACGAATGAATCAATTTGGTGTTACCTGACAGATGCTAGATTGTCTTTGGTAGGTACACTATTGGCGTTCAGTCAGATGAGAATAACTCTAATTAAATAATGTACACTCATCGTCGAACCAAGCTGCTTTATAGTGACAGGTCACTCTTATATACTGGTTTCTCGAAACACTTTTGAGGAACTAAAGTAACCTTAAATTAATTTGAGATTCGTAATTAGCCGTATTAGATATCGACAGTAAGATCAATGGTCACTGCCAGACAATATGGAAAAATTGTATCTTATGCCTGTTATCTAACCTATTTGTTGGAATAATAAATCTGAAAATGTATCATGCCCGATAAGATTGAACGAAATATTTCGAACGATACGCTAGTGCTTTTAGTCTCGAAGGTTTGGCCTACTTGGTAGTCACAGATAATTGTCACAGATAAGTCGATGAAGTGAAACCACTCTAGGAAGTATTGAAAATTTTAGTTGTCAATGACAATTAGGTTAATCGATTAGGTTAATCGATTTAATTAGTTTAATAGATTTAAATCATCAAAGAAGAGATACATTTTGATGTTGGCATTTTAATCAATACTGTGAAGAGCTGACCAATAATAGGTCAATACCAATAAAAACGGATTATTGAAAGTGTAAAGACTAGCGATGGCGATATTCTTGTCACCTAGCTGGTAATTTTTCCTGGATTTATATCCTTGAAAATTGTTTAATTTCTCTTTAAGCTATCACAGTATTTTGATCACAATCTTACTCTACTCATACCATGCGTGACACTCTTCTATTTTGACTTAATTTTCTGGAATGGTTTAGACTTTCATTATGGATAAAGTCAGGATATAGTAAAGATAACATTTGTCATATATTTATCAAAATAAAAGTAGATGAATTGGAATATAATCCGTACCCTTAGAGTGGTCGAACTTTATTCTCGATAAGAAATGCTTAAGAGTCCCTGGTTCCAAGTGTTAAGATGTATGCTATCATACATATTCTGAAAGAACTGTCAATTTCTAGTTTCCTCATCATAAATGGCATTAAAAAGATTGTTTAAAATCATACGAGTTTGAAAGAAATACGAGTGGAGGTGGAAAAAATAGTGAATATATCATCAAAACCATTCAAAATCATTTCAAAAATAATTAGACTTCGCTATACACTGATTGCCTACCTAGGATTACAACCTAGGATTACGCGTGGTTCTTGTTGGATTAACAACACAAGAACTGGACAACAAAAAGGAGAAATGGTGCTTATCATATCAAAAATGACAAAAGAAACCGACTTAACGACCAAAATGTAACGATCGTTTGAAGGGCAAACGAAATTTTTTTTGATTAAATATATTTCTCATTAAAAAATAAATTTACTTCAAAAATTTCGTCTTCAAATCAATATACCAACGTCATCCAGAAACATAGGAACACTTTAAATTGAAGAAAAAAATTTGCATATGAAAATAATTTTACTTGGAAAAAAATTTTACATCAAAATATTTTACCTAGAATATATTTATACATAGCTTCAACCAAAAATTTTAAAAGCTTCTAAAACAAATCACTTGAATAGGATTTTGTAACCAAATATTTCTAAATAAAAAAATTATTCATGAAAAAAAATTTGAACCGAAAAATATATTATATGGCATAAAATTTTACTGAAAAAAATTTTACCTAGAAAAAAAAATAAGATCGAAAAAAGTTTGCGTTAAGTTTTGGGTGAATGCTAGGTAACCACTTGTCATCTGAAGTGAAGGGCAAACTTCTTTTTCCTTAATATTTCGTTTCACAAAATGTTACGATCGTTTGAAGGGCAAGCGAAATTTGTTTTTGGTTAAATATATTTCTAATTAAAAAATAAATTTACTTCAAAAATTTCGTCTTCAAATCAATATACCAACGTCATCCAAAAACATAGGAACACTTTAAATTGAAGAAAAAAATTTGCATAAAAAAATAATTTTACTTGGAAAAAAATTATACATCAAAATATTTTACCTAGAATATATTTTTACATAGCTTCAACCAAAAATTTTAAAAGCTACTAAAACAAATCACTTCAATAGGATTTTGTAACCAAATATTTCTAAATAAAAAAATTATTCATTAAAAAAAATTTGAACCGAAAAATATTTTATATGGCATAAAATTTTACTGAAAAAAATTTTACCTAGAAAAAAAAAATTAGATCGAAAAAAGTTTGCGTTCAGTTTTGGGTGGATGCTAGGTAAACACTTGTCATCTGAAGTGAAGGGCAAACTTTTTTTTCTTCAATATTTCCTTTCACGAAAGACACAACTATTTGGTTTATTATATTCCGAGAAAAAACAAGTCCGATCTTTTACAAAGTACATTTTATAACCATAAAGAGTGTAATGTTCATTAACATTCTGCATGTATCTGTCATTAGTACAATCTTGATATTCACCGGCGTTTGTCGTGACAGGAATATACAGAGAAATCATGTTAAATGTAATGCATCTTTTCATTGAAACAAATAAAGTGACGTATTAATTAACCGACCAAATGGTTCAAGCAACGGCAGTTGGAAAAATAAATCATAATTCATTGACCAACCATGACAGTACTTTAGGCTGGCATACAGCTATACAATGTGCAGTTTGTTATACAGAAAATGTTCATTTTCTACTTATTTAATAGCGAATTCTATGAGTCTCTTTTCGTCTCTGGAGAGTTAAGTGTTCTCTATATTTAGTTTGCGGGATAGATAAAAGTTTACCAAAGGCCGATGGTCAAAACCTAATTATACAGTACGAACGTAATAGTAGTTTCGAATTATATCCAAGATGGTGTAATAATGTCAATTTTCGTAGATCCATCATCGAACTGAGCATTTGGTCCATTACAATGAGCGGAAAACGTACCGTGGTTCGGAAAACCTACGTTGGCTAACAAATATTAGCTTCCGTATTTGTGATAAAAAATAAATATTTATTTTCAGTACATAACTTAAACAATAATAAAATGTAATTAAATTATAAAAAAAACTTTAGTTTTATAAATGCTCATTGTTTGTGTACCAAAGTTTTTTGTTGTTGAATTGTTCGTTGCTGGATTTAAAATAAAATAAAAACTTATTTGTTACTAAAAAATTTAAAATAAAATAAATAGTTTCACAAAAACTGTGTCACAAAAACTTATCTGTTTACAGTAGTTTATAAATAATTGTATAATTTTCACGTTTTTCCTAGAAAGTATTTAGTTTTTTAATTATATAAATCGAAATATTTTCCAACGATCTTAATTTAATTCTTACGTAATTAACAGTTAACCCTTATATAGAAAGAATACTATTTCTTTGTATCTCCTTGTACTGTTTAGATAGATTAATCTAAAATAAGTCCAATTAAATTGAAAATAATAGATAATTAGAGAGATAATAAAAGGATTAAATTTAATTAATGACAGAAATATAAGAGGAAAACATATTAACGATCATTAATTGAAAATTCTACTTGCTATAATCTCTTATACAATATAGGTTATGAAAATGAAAGTCTGTTTATAATTTACAAACATCATAAAGGAATGTTACGATGATCAATTAAATTTATAAACTCCATCAGGAGTATTTAATTCAATAATTCATTAGCACGGAAAGGGAAAACATTATATGGAAAATCGTAAAATGTTAGTACGTGTTTTTTGGTCTTAATTGTAGCTGTAGGATTACTTATGTAATGTACGAGTGTATATCGACGGTTTATACATATATATACGAAAGGTAAGATGTTTTTTTTTGTCAAAATTAGGTTAATAAGGTTAATTTGACAATTTTCTTTTATTGGTCACATGTTTTGCTAATCTGTACGTATGGCATGTTTGTTTATTACAGAAATTATTACATAATTTTGTTTTTATAATATTCCATCTGTCTCGCTAAGTTCTTAATCCTAATGCCCGGATTTATTTACTCACTTATTCAATTAAACGTAAAATAACATTTATACGCAATGGACTTTTGTTTCGGTTTTATTGATTCCAGCATTAAAAAGAAAATATATTCACTCACGTAAGCCCTGTAAAAGGAAAATAATACTTTCGAATAAAAATATACTTATATGGTACTAAAATAATAAAACCATATGGTATTTATTCTCTACGCTAACGTATTTTATTATTTCATCAAATATTTTATCTATTTTAAGATTAGGGATCATGTATCCCTTGTACTTTTGCCGCTTTTCTTTTTAAAACGAGAATCGTATATATTCCTTTGTTGCTATTGATAACAACGAAACATGTCAACATGAAACGATATAACTATAAAAATACCAAACATTTTTCATCCTTTTACTGTTTTGTTCGTTGAAAGACAAATATTTGCCTCCATAAACTTGACCACCTCACAATCGAAAATACGACATGTTGCTTTTGGTTGAAAGGAAAACCTTTTTTAACTCGACCGTAGATGTAAAGATGTCTTTGTACGAAAATATTACAAATGTATCGTTGCCTACGCATACGGAAATAAAAATCATTTTAAATCACAACTAAAGTACATAAGGGGATTATGAAATATTTTGAAGATTTAAATCTTATAAAACCTATTTATAGTTGTTAAAATCAAATGATATTTGGATCAGATTCCGAAAAAGTACATGAAATTATATAAATTGAAATGTTATAAATGAATTAATTAAGACAATACACATGTAAAAATAATACATACATAGATTCGTTAAAAAAAATTTTATTGGTTAAATATTTTTCTAAAAAACATTAACAAAAAAAACTTTGTATAGAAACAATAATACTAACGACAACCAAAAACATTGGAACACTGTTAATTGAAGGAAAATACTTGAATATTAAAACATTTTTACATGAAAAAAAATTTCCCTAAAAAATTTTTTTTGTCAAACGAAAAAATTGTCAAACTATCATAAGTTAACTTATACAAAACTTTTTACTATAAAAAGATATTTTAAATAATAAAAAGTAGTTTTAATTATAATTTTTTTCTAATATATTTTTTTTCAAGTAGTAAATTTTTGATTTCAAATATTTCTTGAACCCAGTAATAATTATTTTTGATTATGTTTTTATGTTCTAACATTTTTGTTTATATATTTAACTACATAAAAATAATGTTTGACTAAAATTTTATTTAAGTAAAAATTTTTTCAACGGAAAGTATATCACTTTAAAAATGTTTTGATGTTATATTTTTTCGTTAATTATTATTTAAAAATAAATACTCTCGAAACCATTGTTTTGGTCATTGGTCTAAGCCTAACATCATGTGAGAGTATTGAGAAAAATACGCATGACAGAAAAAACTCTTGGCCATAATCTGATGTGTTTTCTTCTAGTTTCTTTTTTTAAGATCATAATGTGTTAATATCAAATCTTTTAACCCAAAAAATTTAATTATAAGAAATGTTTCCAGTTTAAATTTTTAACTCAATGATACTTGCAGTTTAACACCTTAACTCTTTCGCAATAATTGGCCTCATCTCACAGATTATCTCAATATATATATATATATATATATATATATATATATATATATATATATATATATATATATATATATATATATATATATATATATATATATATATATATATATATATATATATAAATATATATATATATATATATGTATATATATATATATATATATATATATTTATATATATATATATATATATATATATATATATATATATATATATATATATATATATATATATATATATATATATATATATATATATATTGTATATTGGGCTCTGTGGGTGGGGGCAAACATGATTCGTAAATATTTCAAATGAAACATGAGATCCATAGAATACCACCACAGTATCCAGAGCTTGTCGTAGAAGGTGACTAAATCTGGTTGGATCGCTGGGCTGACGACCCGCATCCGTAAAAACCAATTACAGTTAAAAATGTCAACAAAACCAAAAATCGGATATACCGCCTAAATAACAATGACCCCCCGCTTAAGTACCCGGATACGAGATAGAGGATCAACACGTGGAACGTGCAGTCACTAAGAAAAACTGACGCGTTGGACGGCCTTATCACATGTATGAAGGAGTATCGGCTAGAACTCGTAGCGCTCCAAGAAACTCAATGGCCTAAAAGTGGAGCCCATGTGTCCCAAGGGTATACGTTGCTACACAGTGGAGATGACCTCGGAAATCTTGGGGTTGGATTTCTCATTGGGCGCAGGTAAACCAGGCTGTGTTGGACTTCCAGGCAGTCGATAATCGAATATGTAAGCTTCGCTTGCACATGAAATTAGCCAACTTGTCAATTGTTTGTGTACATGCGCCCACTGATGTAAGCCAACCCCAAGATAAAGACTCATTTTACAATAATTTGGATAATCTGATGGGCTCTATACCTAAGCACGATGTCAGATTGGTGATTGGTGACTTTAATGCTAGAGCTGGCAGAAATCAGACCGACTTATATAATAACATAGGTCCGTATTCCCGACACGAAACTGCGACCGATAATGGGGAAAGAATGATGTACTTTGCGATCGCTCATGATCTCAAAGTGGCAAGCACATTCTTTCCTCATAAAATCATCCATTTGGAAACATGGACACATCCACGTAAAACATCCCGAAGCCAAATTGACCATGTGTTGATTTCAAAAGACCGGGCTCGGGTTGTCCAAGACGTGAGATCGTATCGGTCGTCAACCAAATTCGTAGGCAGTGAACATTTTATGGTTGCTGCAAAGCTGCAGTGGAAATTTTCGTACAAGTCAGGGAGGACAGGAGAATATAAAACGCGAATCTCCTGTGAAGGTCTGATAAATGAAGAAACGCAACGAAAATATCAAGATCTTGTCAGCAATAGCATTATACAATCCAATTAACAATCTGATGATGTGAACAGTTTCGGGAAGTATTGAAAACCTCGGTTGTCGATGCTGCCCAGCACACTCTCGGTATAGTGAAAACTAAGCCCAAAAATGATTGATTTGATGAGGAGTGTCGTCTTGCTGTTGAGCAACGCAATGTAGCCCACAATGAAGCGCAGACTCAATTTACAATTGTAAGGAAACACAAGGCAGTTGTTGCTAGGAGGACAGCTAAACGCATTTGTAGACTGAAGAAGCGCGAATGGAATTCTCCTATGAGGAATTCACAACGGCCATGCAGAGATTAAAGAAAAATCGTTCACCAGGAGTTGATTGCATTAATTCAGAGCTCTTGAGACTCGGAGGGCTAACTTTGTGGAACTGTCTTTTCGACCTTATTCGATTGGTATGGCGAAATGAAGTTATGCCTGAAGGTATTCCTAGATTTCAAGCAAGCCTATGACTCGATCAATCGAGAGAGGCTATGGTATGCGCTTGAATATTTTGGAATACCACAAAAATATGTACATCTGTGTAAAATGACAGTAACGCAGTCACAATGCTGTGTCAAAGTTGAGAACAGGCTATCGAGAATTTTTGCAATTACTTCTGGTGTTCGACAAGGAGATGCGCTGTCCCCGATACTTTTTAATCTCATGTTGGAATACATCCTTCGTAAAAGTGAAACACCTCAGGACAATATCTTATTCCGACCATCCAATCAACTTTTTGCGTATTCAGATGATATCTGTGTGATTGGATTAAATGGTAACGGAGTGAAAGAGATACTTGATCCACTGGAAAAGTTTTCAGCTTCCGTTGGTCTCAAAATCAACGAGTCAAAAACCAAATATCTGATCTCTGGTTTTCGTGACCAAGACGCAAGTGACTTCAGTAGTGGAAACCACACGTTTGAAGGAGTGATGATATTCAAGTATCTTGGATCTCTCATTACTTACAATTATAGTGTGGGAGAGGATATCAAGGTTCTCCTTGCCGCTGGCAATCGGGCTTTATATCCTCTACGTTCACTGCTGAAATCAAAATATCTTGCAAATACGGATAAGCTGAAACTGTACAGAGTGTTGATCAAACCCGTTAACATGTATGGATGTGAGAGTTGGACCTTGACGGATGAGTACGAAAGATGGCTTCTAACATTCGAGAGAAGAATCATGCTTGTGATATATGGCCCAAAACGCGACGTTGATGGCACATACTGAGTTCTATTCAATCACGAGATCAGAAATTTAATGCAAATTCCTGATATTGTGCATGAAATCAAAGGACAGCGAATACGCTGGCTCGGTCACGTTCTGCGTGCTGATCCGAAACGAATGATACAGCGATCTTTGAAGGGAGAATTGCCTTTTGGTAGGCAAAGAGGTCACTGTCGGCGTCGATGGCTCCACGGCGTAGAGAGCGATCTGGCATCTTCCAACTGCTTGCAACAGTATAAAGAGCTGGCTCGTTATCGAAACTGTTGGATCCAGATTGTTGACACGGTTCGGGCCAATAATGGCCTGTAAAAACCGGAATATATATATATATATATATATATATATATATATATATATATATATATATATATATATATATATATATATATATATATATATGTATATATATATATATATATATATATATATATATATATATATATATATATATATATATATATATATATATATATAAATTTTCCAATTTTTTGGCTGATGTAAGAAAATTTGGTATAACATTTTTTCTCGGTGTTTTTTCACTTTTTTGGTTGATGCAAGGTAAAATTTATGTTATCTTAATAATTTTTCCAGGTAAAGTTTTAAAACTGTTAAATTTTTTTCCAGGTAAAATTTTTTTCATTTACAATTTTTCTAAGAAATTAATATTCTTGCAAGTTTTCAGTTGACAAGTTTGTACCTTGTATTTTTTCAACCTCATTATTTTTCCCGATCAAATTTTTCTTATACAATATTTTCCAATTTATATATTTTAAGATATGATTGCTTTTCCGGTAAAATATTTTACATGTTCATTTTTGATCCAGTTGATTTTTTTAAATTAACAATTTTTAAAAATAAATTTTTCTTTTTTTTGGTTGATGTTAGACAAATTTTTGGTTGATGTTAGATAAACATTTTTTATTAAAAACTATTTTTCCGGGTAAAGTTTTCTAGTAAAAATGATTTCCAGTTCAATTCTTAAGTTTCATTGATTTTTTCCTTTCAATTTTTTTTTGAGATATAATTTTATCCTATCAGTTTTCTCAGACGACAAATTTCTTCCTAGAACAATTTTTTTTATGGATTAATAATTTTGATGCCAATTTTTTTTTATTTACGAATATTTGTCCAACAACATTTTAGATCAAATTTGTTTTCTCAAATTTTTTTAATTATTTTGCTTGATGAAAGGTTAATTTTTTGTATTATAAACTATTTTTTAGCAATTGTCTTTTAAATGCTTAGTTTATTTCCAGGTCAAATTTTTTCCATGTGTAATTTTATTCATTTATTTAGAAGAAATTTGTATTCTTATAAATTTTGAGGATGACATGTTTTTACCTAGAAAAAAATGGACAAAAATAATGTTACTAAAACAAAATGTAAAATTTTGTTACATCTTAAATTTTTTTCTAGCTTAAATATATTTCCATGTTAATTTTTTTACTTACATAAAATATAGTTCACTTTATTCTAAGTAAAATTGTCTTTATTTAATATTTTTCAAATCAAATTTGTATTCTTACGAATTTCCCAATTTTTTATTTACGTTAGGTAAAAACTTTTCAGGGAAAATGTTTTTAAATATCAATGATTTTCTGTAATGTTTTACCTTTTATTTGGTTGATGTTAACTAAACTTGATGTATTTTCAATAATTTTTTCAGATAAAATTTTTTAAAAGTGAAATTGGTTGCCAGGTCAAGTTTTTCTCATTGACAATTTTATATTCTTGCAAGTTTTTCAGATGACAAATTCTTACGTACAAATAAATATTAGATGTAAACATTTTGTTACGTCAACCAAAAAAGATAGATAAAACGTTTTTTATCCAAAAAATTTTTCCTTCGTAAAATTTTTGTGATGAAAATATTTTTGTTCTACATTTGTTTAAGAAGTAATTTGAATCTTGCATTTGTATTAAGATATTTGTTGTTTTTGAATAAAAAATCTTCAAGTTTATTCTAGGTTAAATAATTTCACTGTCCAAATTTTTTCATGGTATTTTTCTAAAGGAAATCATGCAAGTTTTTCAGATGACAAGTTCCTACGTAGAATTAAATATAAGATGAAGTTATAGTTTCGTTAGATAAAACGTAATTCGTTAGGTAAACCATTACATAAAAAGAAACATTTTTTTTCATTAATTGCTTTTTTCCCGTGCAAATTTCATTTTTAATTTTTCCATATTTCATTTTTATCATTAAATTTTTTTATTTTTTTTTAGAAGAAATATGTACTTTTACAAGTTTGTTTTTATTTTTATAAAATATTTTATTCATATCTTTTCCTAGGTTTATTTTGTTATGCAAAATTTTATGCACTATATTTACAAATTTTTTCATTAAATATTTTCTAATTTGCTGGTTGAAATTCTTATATTTTCTAATTTGCTGGTTGTAAGTTTAAATTCATGAAATCTCAAGTATTTTTCTAGGTGAAATTTATAAATCTTAAATTTAAGATCCAAATAAATTTTTTAAGTATAATGTTTTTGCAATTAAATTTTTTTTTCATTTCGTTTATTTTGCTTTAATTTTTAAGAGAAAATTGGACTTTTGCAAGTAAAATGATCAAAACCAACAACCACAAACTTTGAGTTAAATTTTTTTTCAGACTTAAATTTTTTTCTAGGTTAGCTTTTTTCGCAGTAAATTTTTTTGCCATATATAATATTTTTCACTTCAATTTTTTAATGATCAATTTTTCTTATACCTTATTTTTGAAGTGGTATTTGAAGTTTGACAATTTTTTCGTTTGACAAAAAAAAATTTTATAGATAAAAATTTTTGGATAAAAAACGTTTTATCGTTACAACGTTTTACGTTTAAACGTTTTTGGTTGACGTAAAAAAGTGTTTTCATTTTATATTTATTTGTACGTAAGAATTTGTCATCTGAAAAACTTGCAAGAATATAAAATTGTATATGAAAAAAACTTTACCTGGCAACCAATTTCACTTTTAAAAAATTTTATCTGAAAAAATTATTGAAAATACACCAAGTTTAGTTAACATCAACCAAATAAAAGGTAAAACATTACAGAAAATCATTGATATTTAAAAACATTTTCCGTAAAAAATATTTTTACCTAACGTAAATAAAAAATTGGGAAATTCGTAAGAATACAAATTTGATTTGAAAAATATTAAATAAAGACAATTTTACTTAGAATAAAGTGAACTATATTTTATTTTAGTAAACAAGTAACATGGAAAAATATTTATTCACGTTAGAAACATTATTTTTATCCATTTTTTCTAGGTCTAAACATGTAATACTAAAAATTTGCAAGAATACAAATACAAGAATACAATGCAAGAATACAAATAGGTCTAAACATGTAATACTAAAAATTTGCAAGAATACAAAAAAAAAGAGTTGAGAAAATAAATAGAAAAATAAAACATGGACAAAATTTGACTTGGAAATAAATTTAGCATTTAGAAGGCATCAGCTAGAAAAATATTCGAGAATATATATAATTTAACCTCTCATCAACAGAAACAATTGAAAAAAACTTTAAGAATACAAATTTGTTCTAAAATGTACTTGGACAAATATTCGGAAATTACAAAAAAAATTACCATAAAACAATTTGGCATCGAGAAATCAATTCATAAAAAATATTCTATCTAATAGTTTTTCTAGGAAAACAAAATGTCGTCAAAGAAAATTGAATGAAATTATATAGAAAAGAAAATACATCTAAAAAAAATATTAGAAAAAAATTAATGGAAAATAAAATTTAACTGGAAAAAGATTTTAACTAGAAAACAATATTACTTTTAAAAAACTTTGCCTGAAAAAATATTTATTAATACATATTTTTATCTAACATCACCCAAAAATTATAAGAATAAAAATTTCTTCTCAAAATTGTAAATTTTAACAAATTAACTTGATCAAAAATTAACATGTTCAATATTTTACCGCAAAATTAATTAAATCTAAAAATATATAAATAAGAAAACATTGTGTGAGAAAAATTTAATCAGAAAAAATATTGAAGATGAAAATAATTTTACGAAAAAAAAAATTTTAGACAAAAAACGTTTTTGGTTGACGTAAAAAAAGAAGTTGTTCCTTTTATATTTTTTCTAGGTATATACTTGTGATTTGAAAACTTGCAAGAATATTAATTTCTTATATAAAAATATTTTAATGAAAAAAATTTACCTGGAAATAAATTTAACATTTTCTAAACTTTACCTGGAAAAATTATTGAGATAAGGTAAATTAAAAACTATACTGGGAAAAAATATTATATTTTAAACCATTTTACCCTACATCAGCCAAAAAACTGGAAAAATTCGTAGAATACAAATTTCTTTATAACAATAGTATATGAAGAAAAATTGATCTGGAAAAGATACTACAAAAAATAGACTTGCAAAAATTATATATATATATATATATATATATATATATATATATATATATATATATATATATATATATATATTTATATATATATATATATATATATATATATATATATATATATATATATATATATATATATATATATATATATATATATATATATATATATATATATATTATTATATATATATATATATATATATATATATATATATATATATATTAGGAGTACAAATTGAAAATGCGGGATTTTTTCTATTTTTGAACGTTTATTCTGAAAAAATGGTAACAACTGAATTATTCAAAGTATTGTCCATTGCTAGTCACAACTTTTTCCCATCTTTCTGGCAATTTACGGATACCGTCGCGAAAAAATTCGGCCGGCTTGGCTGCTATCCAGTCATCGACCCATTTTTGGGCTTCTTCGTAAGAATGGAAGCGCTGGTCAGCTAGGCCATGTGTCATCGATCGGAAAAGGTAGTAATCGGAAGGAGCAATGTCTGGGCTATACGGCGGGTGGGGTAAGACTTCCCATTTTAGCGTTTGTAGGTATGTTTTGACTGGCGCTGCAACATGTGGCCGAGCGTTGTCATGGTGCAAAATTACTTTGTCGTGTCTTTGCTCGTATTGTGGCCGTTTTTCTTTGAGTGCGCGGCTCAAACGCATCAATTGAGTTCGGTATAGTGCTCCTGTGATGGTTTCGTTCGATTTCAATAGCTCATAATACACCACACCCAGCTGGTCCCACCAAATACAGAGCATGAGCTTGGCGCCGTGAATATTTGGTTTGGCCGTCGATGATGATGCATGGCCGGGGTAACCATATGATTTTTTACGCTTCGGGTTATCGTAATGGATCCACTTTTCATCACCAGTGACAATGCTATGCAAAAAACCCTTCCGTTTTTGCCGTTCGAGCAGCAGTTCGCATGCAAAAAAACGGCACTCGACGTCTCTCGGCTTCAGCTCATACGGCACCCAATGTCCTTGCTTTTGGATCATTCCGAGGGCTTTTATACGATGGGAAATGGCTTGTTGTGTCACTCCCAATGAATCTGCGAGCTCTTGTTGAGTTTGACACGAGTCTTCATTGAGTATTGCCTCCAATTCAGCATTCTCAAACTTTTTCACTTGGCCCGGCCGCTCTTTGTCCTCAACGTCAAAATCACCACTTCTAAACCGCACAAACCATCTCTCGCACGTTGAAACCGATGGAACATGACTCGGATAAGTCTCGGAGACCAATCGATGTGCTTCAGCAGCACTTTTCTTCAAATTAAAGAAGTAAATTAAAACTTCCCGCAAATGCTGTTTTGTTGGCACGAATCTCGACATCAAAAAAACTATGAATTTGACACTGCGACAAATTGACACATACTGAAAATTAAAGCTATAAGACGTAGCTGTGACATGAACATAGTCACAGTACTGCCTGGTGCGTATAGCGTTAGTAACCTTATATATATATATATATATATATATATATATATATATATATATATATATATATATATATATATATATATATATATATATTGTACTCCTTATATATATATATATATATATATATATATATATATATATATATATATATATATATATATATATATATAGATATATAAATATATAAATATATATATATATATATATATATATATATATATATATATATATATATATGTATATATATATATATATATATATATATATATATATATACAATAAATGTACATAAAGATTTGTCAACTACTTCAAATAAAGATTACGTTTAATAAAACTTATTTCAGCAAATAATTAAGACCCGAAAAATTTCGATTAATTATAATTTTTTGAGCTTATCGATTTGCTTTTAACACATTATTATCTAAAAAATAAAGATGACGAAGAAAACATTTCAGAGTATGGCTTAGATTATGTTCTACCATGAGTATTTTTCTCAATACTGCCACATGATTTGGAGCTCGATAAATCATTAGGCTTAGATCAGGGACCAACACAAAGGTTTCGAGAGTACTGTTTTAAAATACTAATTAACGAAAAAAATTGAACATCAAAACATTTTAAAATTGACATAATTTCCATTAAAAAAATTTACTTAAAAAAAATTTTAGTCAAACATTTTTTAGTATGTAGTTTTATATACATCAATATTAATTATTTTTGAGTTCAAGAAACATTTTAAGGAAAAATATTATTACTTGAAAAAAAAATCATTAGAAAAACAATTTTACTTAAAACTATTTTTTATTATTTAAATTTTTTTTTTAGTCAAATATTTTTTTATAAGATTACTTATTATTATGAATAACCAACTTCATACGGGCTGTAATCAAAAAGATTCGAACTGGAGAACTCCAACCCCTTCAAAAATTAGGACTCCAATTCTCACCCACCATACCATCAATTGATGTAGAATCTATTAATCGAAACACTACATAACAAATTCAACAGATTATTCATTCAGTTTAACTACAGTTTGTTTGTGTTATACCCCTTAAACCATTATCGTCGGACGAACAAAGTTTAGTGTTACATCGGTCGCAGCCCCCCATATTTTATACCACTCCATACATGATATGGCATATAAATTGTTCTACATCCAAAATGTGATAATATATATGTATATTGGGTGATGTGATGATGACCTACATTTTTCCATCCAAATTTAGAATTGTACAACAACATATTAATGGTCATACATATTCACTTGTTGATTTAATAATGGTTTTTGGTACGAGCATTTATTTTTATTTAATTATTTTTTTTGTGCGAGAACCAAACCAAAAATATGTGCTGAATGTTAATTTTTCCAATTTCATTTTTATGTATTTGTTGTGAGGTTGGTCATACCTTTATATGTGGCTTTTATTAATTTTATTTTATTTATTTATTTTTTTCATAATATATGCGACAGCTGTTCAAATTGAAAATATTCGTCAACATATGTAAATGCCTATACATAATAAATATATGTTTGATATTAAAAAATATCAATTGCTTAGCCTTTTAGTGTTATATCGACTAAAAATATGTCCAATGTTGGCAATGTTGTGGTTAAAAACCATACCCTTAAAAATTGACGACTACAAGTTGACACGAAAAATTAACACATAGCACGATCCCGATACCATATAACGATTGTAATTATTATTCAAAACACAGCGTATCTGTTGGCATATTGTGTTACATAAAAAGGGAACAAAATCTAAATTTATTTATTATCACATTTCCATCATAATTAAGTAGGAAAAAATATGAAATTCTACTTAGAAAAAAAAATGAATAATTTCTTTATTTACGTACATACGAACAACAACAATGTATAAACAAGGCGAAATTAAGCACGAACCAAAAGCACCGACAACACTTTGTGCTCTGTATAATTATCGTTATCATTACTAAATCACGTATCATCTCCATTAAAATCATGGTTATAATTATTTTATTATTAATATTATTTTTATTTTCGGTTCGTATGTCAATCTTTATTATTTGTAAATTATAATTTTCCATCTAATTATCTCCTCTTGTTCCTCTTTATACACTCTTCATTCATGCAATCCAAAGACACCAAATAAAAATGACAGCGAAGATCTTTGTTACTGATAAAATGAATATAATTATGTAACAAAATGTTTTTTGTTGTTTTATTCAACTGACATTCTTGCTATCGGTTTCATTTCGATCTGTGTCTTGTAATGCGCAAGTTTATAATTTTTGGCTGATAAGAAAAATTGTGCTTTTCCATTATCGAACATAAATAATTTTAATTAATAACATAATACCGTACTATGCCGGAATGGAAAGCTTTCGATTGGAAAATTTTAAGGAATTCACAATTTGGACATAAGAAAGGACTGTTACGACTTAGCATATGTCATCACCATAATGTTACATTCACAAAAATAGTTTAGCACGTTTTTGAGCCCGTATTTTATAAACCAAGTAAGGTCCAGGCTTTTGGAATATAGATATGTTATTTGATTTCTCGACTTGACAGTTTCAAATGGAACTGTAATTCTTTTTTTTGGCATTTTTGCTAAGCATGACTACATAATATACGAATCAGAACTATGGCTAGAATTTAATTTTAAAAAACTCTTCTGACTCTGAGCTTTCGAGATTTTATTAGTCCATAGATCTGTTTAACAACACCGCTTGCATATGGATGATATAAACGGCAACGGCTAATTATAAGAGGCGTTCCAGTTTTTTAAACGTATATCTCGACGAACGTTTTATAGCAGTACTGCCAGCAGTATTTTCTGGAATAAAATATGCAATGTAATAGAATTCAAACCACTTAGGCAATAACGACTAAAGTAATCGTACATACAGTACAGTACAAAGTACATGACCATTACCGTTGCCTGACCGTTGATCTCTACTCGTGTGTAACCGTTACCAGATCTAACCTAGTAGATGATGTCCCTGATCATTTTCGTCCAAAACTATAGCTACAATAGATGGGTTAATAGATCGCATGCTTTTGAACCAGATACAATATGCATAAAATTTTAATAAGGGGCTGGTACTATAGGCTGGCATGTACGTCCTCGATTTGGCTGCAAAGCGTAAGGTAAGGACGTTACTAAGCGAACCGCGAAAGAGTTGGGAGTGCCTTGAGCTCCAAAACAGATTGCATATAGTAATAAACAATAGGTAAAAAAACAAAAGATTTTTCACAGGCAAAAGTTTGTCAATGATATATAGTAATCTTCGAATACCAAAAATCTCTCATTTGTTTCATTACATGAGTTGTAGAACCAGCTGGAATCACCACACATTCCAACTTATACAAAATACTGTAGAAACTAAGCCAACATAAGTTTGGAACCCTTAGGTTTCGATTTCATTCGACGTCATACTACAAATGTGTTTATTTATGGGAAACAAAAAATGGAATTCCTATAAATGAGATAACTAAGAAAGGCAGACTTCTCTGTAGCAATAGTTTCGTCACTCAAAAAACGTAACGATAGTGTTGTTGGTTGCCAAATGCTTACTTATATGAAAACCAATTAATTCTGGAGCCTAAAAAAAATTTATTATAGCGTTTTTTTTCGATAATAGCGAGAGTTTCGATAACGTCGAAAATACCTATTATGAAATTTTCGAAGATGTAGTTTCGTTTATTTGTCAAGAGAGGCCATGCAACAAAGTATGCCACATTTAATGAAAATGCAAACAGTCATTTGGTATATCATGACGCGTGTACTGGCTGTACGTTTCGGTGATCAGACCCATAATCTCGTTATTTATTTGAGTATTGTATTGTTTATCTGTGGGTCTGCTACCGCTTGATCATTGGATCAGAAGCTGTGAATCACAAACAGCTCTCGCTTACAAAGCATAGACAATCTTCCCAGTCCTTTTCGGTCCTGTCATAAATGGCGGGCGGTGAGACAGCACACAACTAACTGCCTTCAAACCCTCGGACATTATTATGACGAAGCAAGTCTTCGGGAAGTTATTTTGGGTAACCAATAGACGATTTACGCATGTTAATATTCTAATTCGAATTGTAAAACCGCAGGATGCAATGAAATATCCAGTGGTTGGTGTAGTTCAAGTGCCTGTTATCAAAATCATACCATTCCATAAGTAATTAAGGGGTAATGATCTGGTAGCACAGTAAACTGGTCACCTTCTAGAAAATAACGGAATCCTTGATTGAATAGTAAACAGTGTTCGCGACAAAAGGTTGTGTGTTTTATCTTGGTGGAGATGGTATAGTCATGATGTGTCTGAGTATTGATCGTAAATTTTGTTGAATGCCTGCAGGCATCAGACCGTAACAAATATTTTGCCGTTTTTGGCATTTTGTTGATAGATAGTTCGATTCTGCTTACTTCGGTAGTAAATGACGAATTTAACGAATCAATGATTCTTTGACCAAAGGTTGGTGAAGAAAATTTTTCTACGATTTCAACTCATTGTGGCGAAAGTTTTATTCCATCGAAATAATTTTGCGACTGCGGAATACATTTTAGAGTGCGAACCCAAAGGAAATAGTAATTTTTATTGTTGTTACGTTTTCGGCTACGATGTGGCTCAGATGACCAGTTCTAACTTAAATATATCCATGTTGGTTCTTTTTAATATGAGGGATCAGGCAAGATTTTATTCTCTGTATACCGATTAAGATGACAATAGGTATTTTCCCAGTTAAATCATTTGCTCGAATTAAATAACCGCCCTCCTATGTTTTGACGTATCTAGTATACCGTCGTATAGTGTACCACGTCATGCTTTGCTGTAGGTTTATCGTATTCATGGAACTTGTACATGGAAGCATTTTTTGCCAGTCATCTTATCCATTATAAGATGATCAGTTTGATTGACGAAGGAGTATTGATATTAACCGCAATCCTGTTAAAAGGAAGACTAATCATTATATGTGTAACTTTCAAGCAGGTCAACGAAAAGACCAGGTTAATATTTTTTTTGTTTTGTTTAAGAAATCTATATATTTCTGTATAATATTACAACTAATCTCAGTGATTATCTAGTAAATGTTTTGTATTTTTGAGCAGTGTAGCATCTTATGGGATAAAAAAATCGGTTCATCCCATTTCATCAAGTCCTTTGGTTTCAGTAGTTCAGAGAACCACTAATTCTAAAGGATTTGTTCTTTTTAGGCGCTTTGGTCCATTGGTGTGATCCAGTAGGTTCCGCAGCTCCTCGTTGTCATGTTGCTGCAGTCGCAGTACATGACTGCTTGCAAACTTAATTATTTCATCACTGATGTATTCCATGTTAAGGTCTCGATGGAGGTTGTCATTTCTAATATACCATGGAGCATTGACAATGCTACGTAGTACTTTATTTTGAAATGTTTGTATGATCTTAACTGTAGTTTTCTTTGCACAGCCCCAAAGTTGAATGCCGTATGTACAGATAGGTTTAAGGATTTGTTTATATAATAGTAGTTTGTTTTGCGTTGTCAGCTCAGAGTTTCTTCCAATAAGCCACTGCATTTTTCTGAATTTTAAATTCAATTCTTGTTTTTTCTTTTTAACATGTGCTTTCCACCTAAGCTTAGTGTCTAGTGTCATGCCAAGGTATTTCGCATTGTCTGAGTAAGGAATTTGTTGAAAATTCAGTCTAATGGGGATGTATTCCACTTTCTTGTTGGTGAAGTTGATGTGTGTTGATTTTGATTCGTTTAGCATTATTCTTCAAGTTTTTGCCCAAGTATTTACTGTATTAACAGCATTTTGTAGTTTCCGTGTTGATTCGAAAATACTAATATCAGTGGGCATAATTGCAGTGTCATCAGCAAAAGTCCCTATTCTGGTGTCTGCTATATTTGGTAAATCATTTGTATACAGAAGGTATAACACAGGGCCAAGCACACTACCTTGTGGGACTCCTGCCAATATTTTCTTTAGTTTTGAGTACTCTTCTTCTTGTCTCACTCGAAAATAACGGTCATTTATGTATGACTTAAGCAATTCAAAATGTTGTTTTGGTAGATCTCGTTGAAGCTTAAATTCCAGACCATGGTGCCAAACCTTATCAAATGCTTGGGCTACGTCTAGGAATACTGCTGATCATACTTTCTTCTCTCCCAACGCCTCTTCAATCGTATCAGTGATTCTATGTACATGTTCTATTGTTGAGTGGCCTTCTCGAAACCCAAACTGATGTGGTGGTATAAGTTTCCTAGTCTCTATAATTGGCTTGAGTCTCTTCAGAAACAATTTTTCGAAAATTGTTGATGTGGTTGTTAATAAAGAGATTGGCCTGTATGATGTTTTGTCATTGAACGGTTTATTAGGCTTAGCAATCATTATTATTTCTGCTACTTTCCACTGTCTCGGAACATAACTTTGTCTAAAGACAGCATTGATTATGTGCTGTAGCTTCCGTAGTGCTTTTTCTGGTAGTGCTTTGATTATTTTTGATGTAATCAGGTCGTAACCAGGAGCCTTTTGATTTTTAAGATTTTTTACTTCTTGATTGATTTCTTTCACAGTGACTGATAGGAGAAGTACCTCGTCTATTTTGTTGACCGGTGTTAAATATTCATTCTCTACCTGCCCAGTTGATGGTTTGAAGGTAATTTCTAGGTGTTCTATCAACTTTTTTTATGGGTGGCACTTGCAGTTTAGGTCTTTTCAGACTTTTAGTGGACTTCCACAACGAATAGTCCGTGTCAGATTTACCTGTCAGTTTACTTAGAAAGCAAGCTACTGACTCATTATTGATCTCTTTTATAAGCAGTTTAAGTTTGTTGCACAGATTATTTAGGATTGTTTTAACTTCAGGAGCTCTAGTTCTCTGCCAAGTTCTCTGCGAGCTCGCCTTTTTTCGTTAACCAAGTCTCTCACTTCAACCGGGTAGCTTATACTTTTCTGTATTTTACCATGCTGGATGAGGATACTTTCCCATACCGCTTTCTGTATACTTTCAATGAGATTTTCCAGCTCTTCTTCTATCATATAATCGTTCAAGATCGGCACCTGTAGATTGACGCTTTCTTCGACTAGCTGGCGAAAGTATTCCCGGTTTGTTTTGTTATTTGTTAGTCTTGGAGGGCTTGCTTTCCTTATAGCCGTGGAACTTATTGTCACTTAGACTGGAGAGTGATCCGATGATAGTCCTTCTTCATTTTCAACTACTAAGTAATTTTCGGAGATACCTCTTGATATATAGAAGTCTAGAAGATCAGGAATTTTATTTACGTCCGTAGGCCAGTTGGTTGGCTTTCTACTGAAGTGGAACTCACATTTTAATATTCTGCCTGCTTCAAATAGCTCTCTTCCTTTGGGAGTAGTTCGATTTGATCCCCAAAATATATTTTTTGCATTAAAATTAAAAGCGATTTAAAAATTTTGATGCAGTCTTCCTTTTTTGGGATATATCTGGGTGGACAGTAGATTGCTGATATAGTGTAGCTCTTGTGGTTTTTGGTTTCAATAGAAACAGTTGCTACTTGCATAGCTTCCTCCTCTATTTTAAATCCTTCTAAATGTTTAATATTTTTCTTGATGAAGATTGCTGTTCCGCCTCTAGCTCTTTCTGCGGGATGAAGAGCTTGATAGCACTGGTATCCACGAATTTTGAAATACGAAATTCTAGTAGAGTGACTTTCTGAGATTAGGCATATATCAATGTTTTTTGTGTTTAAAAATACTTCTAATTCTGAAATGCGTTGCGCAAGACCATTTGCATTCCAGGTAGCAATTCTTAAATAGTGTGTCATTATTTTTTCTTGTTTAGTTTGAATGGATTAGAATTAAGGTAGTCAATGATTTCTCCAGTTTTACCTATCGCGTCTGTTATTTTTTTAGTTTGGCTCATCGATGTATTTTCCAGTGTTCCTAGTCTTTTTTCTTGTTGTTTTAGTAGCTCACTCATAGATTCTAGTCGTTGAACTTGCGTCGCCAGATGAGAATTTATAGTGATTAGCTTCTGCAGTATTTCTTGCAGGACATGATTTTCCTGACTGGGTGCTTTCTTGGCATTTTCCTTTTGGCCATCCCTTTGGGCATATGTCGTGCCTTCTCTTACTTTCGCATTATTAAGAGAGATTTGGTTTGGATAGGGTGGCGTCCTAGGTTGAGAACTAAGAGTTCTGATGTTCTCGGTTTGATTTCTTTTACTATTTCTCATTCTTTGCAGCTGTTTGGCAACTTCACAGCCTCTGTAATTTGCTAGGTGGTGATTCTCACAGTGTATACATTTCGTTGGTTCGCTTCTACTTTTGTTGCATTCTTTTGATGGATGTTTTCCAGCGCACTTTTCACATCTAGGCTCCCTATTGCAGTATTTTCGAGTATGGTTATATGCCTGACAGTTGTGGCATTGTGGAATTCTACTGCTGTTCTTTTTTAATGTCTCAATTTTGACTTTCATGTTCAGGATTGCTTTGATTCCATATATCTTATCAATGCTCTCGGTGTTGTTAAATGTTAGGATGAATAGGGGTAGGCCGATTTTGGTTGTTACTCTTTCATCGTTTGAGTTTATAGTAACCTTTTTCTTCAGAATGTTTACAGCATTTATGATTTTGAATCCTTTCTGACTAAGTTCCTCAATTATTTCATCAATTGGGCATGTATGATGTAGTCCTCTTGACATAACTTTGATTTGTTGCTCTGCTTTGTTTTCATACGTGAACCATTCAATGTTTTGAGCACTAATTGCATTTGCTAACATTCTGTAGGTTTCTGGGTCAACTGCATTCACTTTCCAAACATTATTATTCAGTGCAGTGACCTTATATTTGTCGTTTGGAACTATTTTTACTATTTGTTTAATTGTTTCGTACTCACTAACATTAAGAATATTAACGGGTGGAGGTGGTATCTCTTTCTTCATTGGTTCATTTAACTCTGCTTTTCTTTGTTGAGACACGTTAGATGTGCTAGCTGTTTGGAGTTGTACATTCTTCTGTAGATTAACTAAGTTCTTGCATGGCTGACCAGATTGGTTTATTGGTGGTTTTCTTACGCCTTGTATTGATTGTTCCACCTCAGGTGAGGATTCTGCTTTCCTTGTTTCATCGTCATCGGTTTCATAGACGACTATAGCATTTTGGGTTTCATTTACTTGTTTCTTCTCACTTTTAATTACAGCAATTTCTTCTTTAAGCTGTTGAACCTCTTTAAAGAGTTGACCATTGAGTTGCATTAAGTTTTCTAATGATTTTTTTGTACCAGCGTTTTCTCTAGTGACATCGTAGAGGTTTTCTTGACTCACGCTTTCCATGCGATCCACACTAGGTTGAGATATCATATTTGGTATTTGGTCTGATTGCTTACGAACTTCTTCGTTTTCTTTATCGTGGCTACTTATTGACGATGTTGGTGATCTCGATAATTTGGTGCTACGTCTGATAATTTGGTAAACTACATGAAAGAATTTTCGCCATAAACCGATGAGCCGTACGCTTAGTGGAACTTACGAGATGCAATCCGTGAGTGATCAAGGTAATGCAAGATATAAGGGAACGATCTGTGATGAAAGGCAAGAATCGTCGTCCTATACTTGGCATAGTCACATTAAGCAGCAGCCCCGCTTAATATGATTTTAAATTTTGATTGTGCCCTGCCAGAATTCCAGCCTTCCTGGATTATTGGTGTTAGTGTGCTTCCAACTGTAGATCAGTCTGCTTTGAATATTTCGGCGGTCATACTGTCTAGTTCAGAATACCTTTATTGCTTTTTACTTTCCGCTCCGGTGGTGGATGAGTGTTGCTAGTTGTTGATAACATCTTCTTCGTAATATTTCATTCGTGGCTTATACTTTACCAGTATCATCCCTTATGAGGAGTATGTTTGTAATTTTCCTTACGTACTGATGTTTGTGCTCATATATTTTGGGTTGCTGCTGTCTCTGTAGCAGTCTTGAGAATGCTTTATATTTCGTAGTAATCTTGAGGTAGTGTTCTTGAGTTTAGTTCCATTTTCATTATAGTATTTAGAAAGTCGAAAGGTTCAGAAATAAGTAAATATCCCGAATAATATTAACACTCAATTGTACTTTTGTAATGTTTGCTTGCGAAGCAATTATTACATCGCTCGACTCAAAAACAAATAACCCACTTTATGTCGGTATAACTAAACCTCGAACTGATAATGGGATTCAACGACCCATTTACATATTCAAACAATATTATTCTCAAACATCGTGTACCTTCGAAATTTATTTTCCGTGAAAGGTAACACGGACCAAAAAACAAAAATCACATCTTTTCAGTATTTGCGTTTGTTTTTCATTTTTGACCGATATACGAGTATATAAGAAGACGGAACAAGAAAATATTATTACCTTACCTTAATATTTCAAAATGTCCTAGAAAATGCTCACCACGAACGATACTTCGTTCGAATATATATATTTATTGTATTTAAGATTGAAACTTTATCTTTAAATTTTTTTGTACTTTGTTGTCCAATTTGAACCATAGAAAAGTATATAAGTTAAAATAAATTTTCATTTTATGTATTTTATTGTCTTATATATACTTGTGAAGATTATGAAAGGTTGAAGGATTTTTGTCTTACGAATTATTATACGTATACGTTGTTTTGTTGTTGTACCCGGCATATAAAAATCAACGTTCAAGAAATAATTTTATTTTTCGTTCCTTCTAACAGCCTGTTGTTCATGGAATTCATTATTTACACTAAACTTAAGAAAAGAGGAAAATATTGTGTATACTCGTACATACATCGACGATGACGAGAATAAGAAATTTGTGTACACTTGTACGTATATAGTTGAATGGTTTTTAATGCGTCTTTATTTATTTGTTTCTCAGTTTTGGTGTCGATACGAATATTGATTTTTGTCTTATTTTTATAAAAAAAGCTCCTGGTCGATATTGATGAGCGTGAAACGAAAAACTCTTATTTGACAATGAGTGAAATAAGCATTTTCACTCACATTTAACAGCGATGTCTGTCCCAAATTTGACTTATAATTTATAAACTTTTAAAAGCTTCTGTATATAGAATGTATTCGCACGAAGAAGGTGTGGTTTAGTATTTTACTGTACAAGTACATATGGTTGGCCAGGTAGACGCGTTTTATTTGCACATTCACATTTTGATTGCGTATACATAAATATTTACTTAACCTTAATGTTCTTATATATGTATGTGTGTACAAGGTAAGACACACAAATATAAGCTGGTTAAAAAGCGCTGTTTGAATAAGAGATGGTATATCTGATACGGGTGTAATTGATAATTAAATTAAAAATGTTTGGGGATGTTAAAATTAAATATTTGGTAATTTCTATATTAAAGCTTTCTTAGATGAGAGCTTTTAATAATCACTTGCCCAGTTTATAAAAAATCAAACAACCAACTTGTTGTTTTAAAACATTAATAAATGGTTCTTTTTAGGTTCTGTAAATTAATACCTCCAAAACAACCCTATTAAAGTACACAACAAAGCTTTAGGGCTTTTATATCAATACAACAGATACCGTGACCCTGGCTATCTCTATAAAAATTGCTAACAAATAGCAACACTACTCGAATTGAAACTGAATACCAACAAAAAAGTTCTTTTATAGGTTTCGAATTACAATTTTTTAAAAGCTTCCATATCAGCTTCAAATTTTGAATATCATTCAAAGTCAAAAAAACATTCAAAGTTACTTGTTTTGAATAATGATGGTGTGAAGTGTGGAAGAAAATTCATTCTTGCCATTGGGACATTGATTCAAGGTATTTGCCATCCAAGTTGAGTAAAGTTGCTTTTAAAAAGCGTATCATAGTGTTTGTGTATAGGTTTATATGTCATGCAAGTGAAGTTTGCCATATTGTGTGATGTATATAAATTATTAGTCAGTTATGAATTAAGTAAATATTTTTGATTCTATATGATTGGTTTGATTGGATTTTGGGAGTGGAGTTATTAGATATGGCTGGCGAAAATATTTGGATCGCTAACTGTGAATCCGATGTTTTGGAACGCAGTGTGAACGATATGTTTACCCTTTGGAAGCTTTAATAAAAGATTAACTCTGCCCGGTCATAAAAGAAAACCTTAAATTTTGAATAAATTGTTGTGTGTCGATGATGGATCTTACCTGGTTCCAACACTCCTGGTTGCCACAGTAATGGAAGGGATACCATTAAGAATAAGATTTTGCATATTTCTAATGTAACCACTGTTGAGTTGTTTTGCAGCGGTTTAATACAAAAAAATGTATGTAAGTCAAAACAGAGTTACTAATTCTATATCGGGTACCGATCCGAGCTTTTCAAATCCAAATTATTTTTATAAAAATCTGTAATGTCCCTCCTACATTTCAAATAGGGTCACGATATTTGTGACACGTAACCCCAGCACTTCAAATGTAATCAAATTGCACTGATCCAGAACATTTTGACAATAAAATACATATTCGGAGTGTTATGCCTCACTCAACACCAGCTGATGAATTGTTTACCTGATTGAAATATACAAATGTTTGAAGCACTGTCAAAAAACTGCATTTCACAGCAAATATTGCAACTTCAGCTTCAAGACGAGCCGATGGCTAACATATTTTCAAGATAGTTACTCGATAACGGTACTGTACCGATAAATCAACACGAAAAATTACCTATCAAAAAGATGAAACATTAACATATAAATTCATAAACTCCAAGAATATTGGACCCCATCCAATGACGGCTTCTATTTTTGGAATAGGGCCAACGAAACCAGAACAAATTCCACTTAGCCATTTATAAAACAATCATGATTAAATTGAGTATCTGTAACTTGCTAATGAGGGCAAACTGCCAGCAAAATTGAAGGCCAAACTGCCATTAACAATCCGAACCTAATGTAATGATGATGATATCATGGTATGATAGTATGATGGTATGATGGTATGATGGTATGATGGTATGATGGTATGATGGTATGATGGTATGATGGTATGATGGTATGATGGTATGATGGTATGATGGTATGATGGTATGATGGTATGATGGTATGATGGTATGATGGTATGATGGTATGATGGTATGATGGTATGATGGTATGATGGTATGATGGTATGATGGTATGATGGTATGATGGTATGATGGTATGATGGTATGATGGTATGATGGTATGATGGTATGATGGTATGATGGTATGATGGTATGATGGTATGATGGTATGATGGTATGATGGTATGATGGTATGATGGTATGATGGTATGATGGTATGATGGTATGATGGTATGATGGTATGATGGTATGATGGTATGATGGTATGATGGTATGATGGTATGATGGTATGATGGTATGATGGTATGATGGTATGATGGTATGATGGTATGATGGTATGATGGTATGATGGTATGATGGTATGATGGTATGATGGTATGATGGTATGATGGTATGATGGTATGATGGTATGATGGTATGATGGTATGATGGTATGATGGTATGATGGTATGATGGTATGATGGTATGATGGTATGATGGTATGATGGTATGATGGTATGATGGTATGATGGTATGATGGTATGATGGTATGATGGTATGATGGTATGATGGTATGATGGTATGATGGTATGATGGTATGATGGTATGATGGTATGATGGTATGATGGTATGATGGTATGATGGTATGATGGTATGATGGTATGATGGTATGATGGTATGATGGTATGATGGTATGATAGTATGATGGTATGATGGTATGATGGTATGATGGTATGATGGTATGATGGTATGATGGTATGATGGTATGATGGTATGATGGTATGATGGTATGATGGTATGATGGTATGATGGTATGATGGTATGATGGTATGATGGTATGATGGTATGATGGTATGATGGTATGATGGTATGATGGTATGATGGTATGATGGTATGATGGTATGATGGTATGATGGTATGATGGTATGATGGTATGATGGTATGATGGTATGATGGTATGATGGTATGATGGTATGATGGTATGATAGTATGATGGTATGATGGTATGATGGTATGATGGTATGATGGTATGATGGTATGATGGTATGATGGTATGATGGTATGATGGTATGATGGTATGATGGTATGATGGTATGATGGTATGATGGTATGATGGTATGATGGTATGATGGTATGATGGTATGATGATATAAAGGCATGACGATATGATGGTAAAGTAGGAAAAAACTACCAAAAAATTATTAATTTTTCCCGTCAAATGGCGAGTGAATCTGAGGTCTAAGCTCTTGCTATATATTTGGTAGAATCTGCTTGATGTAGTATATTGTTATTTACGGTTGTCTTTACAAAATATCAAGTGGTTGTAATTGAACGCAATTAATGACCGAGCATTGAAAGTCAAACGACAGCAATACAGTGAAAGACATGTTCGACCCCATGTTGAGATGGTGGTCAACATATAATTGGAGACGTTAAAATGGGTAGTCGTTTTCCATCCACCATATTTTAAAGCAGGAGCTTCCTCTATCACCTGGTTTGATCAAGGTCACACGGACTGGTACTTCATAAAGAAGTTAATAATTGAATTGATTCGTGGATTTCTTCAAAAAAAATTGTAATCGGGAATTGTCATCTGAATGATTCCTTAAAGATAGAAGAAAGTATTGGCCAACGATTGACAACACTATTAATCAAAAATGTATAATGAATGATTTTTTACAATAAAGAGTTTGATGTTTTGGCAATTTTTTAAATAAATAGGAGGTAATATTTGAAACATTCCAGAATTTGTAAAATTTACAACTCGAGTTATTTGATTGTAGGACATAAAAACATGCCATAAATCTACATAAAACATATCTATAGGTATATTTGAATTCCTGCAAAGTATTTCCCTACTGTATACACAAAACAAATTTATTTCAATACATATGTTAAGGGTACATATGTACATATTACATTCATAAATACCACCATCCATAGAAAAATTTTACTTTTGCGGTTTCTCAATCATAAATTTAATTAACTTTATTCAGAAAACCGACAGCATAATTCTGAAATATGTATAATAAATTTAGAAAAATATGTTGGCAGTTTTCGTTTGCTGTAATATTCTGATTACGTAAATCATTAAATTGTAAGAATAAACCAATGAATTAGAATTATAAGAACTGAGACAAGTAAGTGCTGAGCTGTAGAGCATCGTGATCTAAAAGAAGCTACTACCCTAGCTATGTTGAGTAAAAGTGAGATAGCAAACATCGTTAACATAAGCTATCACTAAGCTGTAAAATATTATGAGCATAGAAATTGAAAAAACTGTCAGCAATACTGATATCGCGTTTCTTGGCAATGGATCATAAACAGAATCATGCAGTCATTTCAAAGCAAAGAGTCATGTCATTGTAATTCAATAGAAATAAAATTCACCACTACCACTATTGAATAAAAAACGAGAAATCGAAACAGTGAGTTGAACCTGGTTTGTACTAGAAGGATAGCATAGTGAAACTGCTGGACTAGGTGTATTGAGCTAGAGAGAAATTTTGATGAAAAATAAAAGAAATTGCTCGTCAATCAGTGAAATAATATAAAAGTTTATACGAAAATGTTGACAATAATATTTTTGGCAATAATATACGAAAGCTCTCGAGTAAAATCATAAATCTATTCTTCCATTATGAATATATTCCATTCATTGTATTTTTCTCGTACATTTACATATTCATACACAACAACAATAATATAAACATTTGTCTTCACTGTAGATGACGAACAAAATCACAAAGCTTTTTGAATCCTATATATAGTGAAACAATCACAAAACTGTTCAGTTCCTTTGAGTTATTAATTTTTTATTTCATCAAAGATTTTTTATATGTACCAAAATAAACTGAATCGTTGTTGGTTTAATTTTCTTTTTGTTAAATTTAAAAAAAAATGTTTACATTTTCCTATTTTCATGTTTCAAGCTTTTTTACTTGTTTGTACATGCTTTTCAAATTTTCAGATTTTTCGAGAGAATAACATGATTTCAAAAGGAAATTTAAAGTCGAATCATATAGGCAATAAAGAAAATACAATAACAACAAAGAGAAAATGGAAATTTTTAATTTAATAAATTTAATGAACGTAAGCGATAATTTAGATTTTTGCTACCCCATCATAAACCACTGTCTATAAAACACAATGTTAGAACCGACACTTGGCCAGTTATAAGCCTTGCCCGATACTTCGAACTAGCATTGCTTATATACAAAAAATATGATCGCTTTTATTTTAATATATAGTTTGTGGGAAAAGCTTTCATACTTTGTGGAAAAGCTCTTCTTTTTGCAGTATAACAAACTGGTACAGCAGTATGTTGTGGATTTGACCAACCTTTAGTTGAAAAAAATCCGTGGTGTCGATGTAGAATTCCTACTTTATCGGTGAGTCACTGAAAATTTGGTTGGATTAGAGAATTATTTGCAGGGGAGCTATAAGCATTGTCATAAACAAACGAAAGAATTATTTAACAATTTAAACATGTTGCACAATTCAAGAGATCTAATATCTGCAAGGATATGATGTAATAATATTCTTGAGTCTAGATATTGTCAAAACTTTGGGCTAAAGTTGAGACAAAGTTTATACGATAAGGGTATTTAACAAGCTAGCACTCTTTGGAGTACTTTTCAAACATTGAAACGCTAGAACACAACATCCCAGCGATTCTAACCTGGAATATTTCCAGGTTCTGTTGGTTTTGAAATGAACGAGTCAACAACAAACAAAGTTTATCTCTGAGTTTAAAGACATTGGTGAAAATCTCATTGAAGCTCAGTGCAATATAAATCGGAGTAAACGAAAAGTTATCTTTTACTAATTGGATATAACTTCAATGCCAGATCTACGAAGAATAGTCTTGAATCTGCCTTGAATAGTCTTGAATTTGGTTTTAAAGTTAATCTGTGGAATTTTGAACGATTACACTTTATGTACGTAAAGCTTCGTTTAAGTATTAATTGTATGATGGAATAATTATAATTAAATATTTCTGACTACCCCTTCCCTCCTACCCTATTAATCGGATTGTAATCAAATTTTACGCTGCACATCAATAAATTATATATTTAAATTTAAATAAGGTAAAAAGCTCCGCAAAAAGCTTTTTCTTCATTTTATGTTCTCTCACACGAATTTCAAAGTTTATGTAAAAAATGAACGACAAATTCTTAATTTTATGTATCGTTAAGTTTTGAATTAATCTTTGATACCGTATATAATGGTTGGAAACTTACATTTTTCCACTTTAACGAATTTATTGCGCAAAATGAAAATATTTGTCATCGACTATATAGCATGTAAACGTATAACGCGTTTTATATTTAAATTTTATAAATGTCAAGCACGAACGGGTTATAATTCATTTCACTGTATATGTGTAATTACCTCATTTGAGACGGTTATCTGATATATGTATGTATGTTATGTTCGAATGTGTATGCAATCTGAGATCCAAAATTATTTTCTTCGAATGAGCAGCATACTATCCACCAAATAATAATAGGAGAGAGAGCAAATTTTATGGTTGGATAATTTCCAAAAAATTTCATTAATCTGATAATTTTCGATGTAGCTTATATATACGAGTGCTGTACTGAAAATATTTCAATCATCGTACAAATGATGATAAAAGGAAGGAGGTGTATCCAGCCAATAACAATTATTAATAATTGAAGTCAAACCAAAAAAAATTAAACGGAAAAACCCATCATCATCGTCATCATCATCATCATCGTAGTCGTCGTAATAATTTTCTTATCCGTATCAAGAACAATAAAATTTTCGAATAATGACTATCATTTTTATCTAAATATAACGAAGATTACAGCAAGAATATTATCCGATATAAACAAAATAAAATTTTTAATGACGTCATTTGTCTGTAAACACAATACATGGCAGATAAAGCGTTCAATATAGTAAATGAAAACGTATATATAGTAAGAACTTTTCAAGACTATTTTTAGAATATATGTATATAATCTTGACATCAACATTTTTCTAGTGACAATTTATCTTATGAAATTTTGAACTTTTAATGGCATATTGTCGAGTGTCGTTATTGGTTGTAGAATGGTAGGGGGGGGGGGGGGGGGGAAACTATAAACAAACTAATCTCAAAATGTTAAAAAATTACTTGGAAAATTGGAAACGAATATATGCTGTTTAAACAATTTAATCAATATTCACTTCGGATTAATCAGATCAGACATTTAGGAATGAGGAAATGTTGAAGCTAATCAGAATAACCAACATTAATCAGAGTATCCTGTCGCTAGCGGTGTCCATGCTACGTAAATATTTTGCACAGTCATAAAATACCACATAATAACTAGATCTGATGGTTGTTGTCGATTAAGTCTGGCTAAGTAAAATTCTAGAGTGTTAAAAATGTCAACAAAACTAAAATATATCGGATACTGCCAAGAAAATGTACGTTTAAGTTGCCGAGCGATATTCAGTTCGACGGCCTTATCACTTGTATGAGATAGTATCGACTGGAACTGAAGACTCTTCAAAAAACTGTATATATAGTGGAGATAAGTTTCAAGCTATATATTGTTACACAGTGGAGCAAAACGCTGTGGTGGTCTTCGACAAGCAGTCATGCCCTAACTGATGTAAGCTAGCCCCAGAATAAAGACTCATTCTACAATATACCGGAGCATGATCTCAGATTGCTGGTTGGTGACTGTAATGTTACAGCTAGCAGAAATCAATCAACTTATGTAAGTATATAAGCCTGTACTCCCGACACAAAACTACGACCGGAAATGGAGAGAGAGTGATCTACTTTGCGATCGCTTATGATCTTTAATTGGGTTTCCTCAATAAACATCCATTTAGAAACATCGAGACATTAACGTAAAACATTACAAAGCCAAATTATGAGATCGCATCAGTCTTCAACAATATTCGTTGGCAGATCATTATCTGGTTGTTCCAAAGCTACGATAGCTATTTGTATTAACAAGTCAGAGGAGGAGAGAGGTATATATGACCCGATTACTTCCCGGGAAAGTATTGAAAACCTCGGTTGTCGACGCAGCCCATAACACTCTCGGTTTGTTAAAAATTAATCCCAAAAATGATTGTTGTGGTGAAGAGTATCGTTTTGCTGTTGAGCAACTCTGTTTAAAATCAGAAGGAAAAATAAAGTTTTTCTTGGTAGGAGGAGCTCAGTTTATCGAATTTATAGACAGAAGAAATGCGATTGTGGAATGCTATAACTCAGACATGTGGGTAATTCGTATGGTAACTTAAAAGGAGTGCACCATACCTTAAGATCAAGACGACTGTCATTTGAGATTAGATTTTTCTGCCCTATATACTTAATATTTCAAATGTGTCAAACGCTGTTATTGAATTTCTCGAATATCGACCGCAGAGATGTTTATTGAGAATTTACTCGTATAAGAAATTCACTGTTGCCATGCAGATTTTGAAGAAAAATCGTACCGTGGGAGAGGAAATCTAGATCCGTCAGGCCGCTGGCGATATGGTTTTATATCCTATAAGTCCACTTCTCAAATCAAAATACCTTGAAAATGCGGTCAGATTATTGATACGGTAATGGCCTGTAAAACTGTAAAACACCCTAGTGCCCCATAATAATAACAGGCATAATACTATATATTTGATCTTGTTAGTCTTAGTGATCTTGTTAGACAGGCTTCGACAATATTCCAATTCAAAGTGCTTGTAGAGTCTTCGTTTTTGTATTGAAAGAGTCCAGGTGTTATATGATTATCTTTCTCCGTTTTCATGCCAAAATCATTTCCTTTTAATGACAGCAAAATAATCTCCTGGGTGAACTTGGGCCTATTCCAACTATCATACCAATGTATGGTATGCCGCCTGATCCGAACTTTTCAAACCATTATATATTTCTGGTAGTCAAAACGTCACTAGCCCATCTTAACATTACTGAGAAAGTATTGCTCAAGTAGGTAATGAGCAGCTACTTTCCATCTTAATCCCGTTTAATAGTTTATTTTTTCTCTAGATTGCTAGCAGGTAGAATATGGAGCTCTAACGTAGATTCATAAATTTATATATCTGTTGAACAGCATACATCACTGTATATTAGCAGTCAATAAGATATTTAAATACTAATTTGAGATCATAGGTCAGCAGTCTGATGAAGTGAATATTATTTGGAATCCAGTTTAAACTTTAACTGTTCTTACCATCCAGCAGCTTTCGATATATGGTAAATCTTAAACTATAGTCCAAGTTATAGTTTGACTATATAGTGCCAATGACGACATCAAAATAATGTGTGCTCTCAAACACTGTTAGGTTACAGAGAAACAGATCATAGGTGTATACAACTTTAGAGGGTTATATTCCATTGGTTGACTCTACATTACGAATATAATCCCGTTTTAACTACGTGTGGGATAGATTTTCTCAGCACACTTTGGTAGAAAACCCGGCGCCACCCTCGTGACATGCACATCTAGATTACTGAAAATAAAGAAAATTAGATCGAAAGCGAAACGTGATGTTTTACGTTTGGTCTATAGAGAAAGACAATTAACAAATAAGAGCCACAATAAACTTATTGTTAGACTTTTAGCACATCTAGACTTTTAGCACATGATGTTGGGGTATCACTTTCGATAAATTTGAAAGATAAATTATTAAGGTCAATACACGTTACAGAAGAGATGATCTTTTCCAGTCGGTTGATAGACCTTGTACTGATACCAGAATATAAGTTGGTGTTATTTGTTATTTATTTACCACTTCTTTAATCTATCTTAATTAGCAATTTACCGTCCACTACTTTAATATCACTCGCGGCATATAGGCTTCATGTTTACTTGAGTATATATGCCGGACTGGTCAACTCAGATGACTGTAGACTCTTTGGCGCTTTATTTGTAAGCATATCAAATGATGCCACTTCCCACCAGTTTAATTGAGACAATGTATCAGGAACCACATTCTGTTCATCATTGAAGGCGGACGTGGTTTGTGATGACAAAGAATTCACAACTCGAACCAGATGTTGGTGTTATTTATCTAAACGCATTTGTTTTTGTGAAATAATGTGATAGTGTGTTCTTCATTGCTACCATCATCTGATTGAAAAAGTATTTCACTTTTGAAGCATTCACTAGGATGTAAAAGGTTATACTCAAAGTGGTATACAGAACGGCTCTTTTAATTGTTGGAGTAACCTCTTTGCTTGTTCAGTCCACCAAATTGTTCCTTTCAAGTTCAATAGATTCATATAAGCAGGAATCTAATAAATTAAGAATGAGTTTGCAGTACCAGCCATTTATTCCAAGCAATTTTGACACCTGCGCTTCATGATTTTGGGAATCGAGAAGCCTTTGATAGCTTTGATTTTTTTGGGTTAACTTTGAGGCAGCAGTCACCAATTATGTGGTCAGTAGATACTAATGTTGTTTCAGCATAAACTGTGATTGTTCTACATTTATGGTGAGATTCGCTTCCCGTGACTTTCTTGCCATTGTATATGCAGGCGAACCCGTACTGTGAAAGCCGAGTTATATTACAATGATTGATCAAACGAGATTTGTCAAAAAATATCTTTAGTATTGAACAAAATTATCGCTTTTTCGCAGTCATTGTAGAATTCATAGAACAAAAATTTGACCCAGTAATAATCCTGCAAAGTCAATATAAGATCTGTACCGGTGTTGTGTTGTTTTCCTTTGGCGAACGATTCCATGACAAACATCATGTGGCGTTTCCTGACAAGAAATGCAAAACTTTACGTTACGCTCGATATCAGAGTCCATGTTTGGCCACCAGACAAAATTTCTGGCTTCATCCTATTCCTGGGAGCCCAAGATTCTAATACATTCATCGTGGTCGTATTTTTTTTAAGTCTAGAATACGTCGTCTTATTATCTGTGCTGACATGACCAATGGAGTTTGTTTAGTCGGGTTAAGCAATTCTAAAAACGGGTAAATAACAGGTATTGTGATAATTTTGACATATTTCCCGTACAAGCACCCAAGTGCTATCGGTAGCATTTTCAAGTAAATCGAAATCAGTCTTTACCATCCATACGGTGATGCATCACAAACAATCAATTATGGCCAATTTAAATCAGAATGAACTGCCAAACTCACTTCCCACACATCCACTACGAGCGTTTGTCAAGTAAACGATGTAGTGGTTCTACAATTGCTCTCTCTAGTAAAAAGGAATGGTATACATTTATTAATGCCAGCAAACCCTGAAGTTTCTTCTACTCGGTTGGTTTTACAGAATCTCTAATCCATTCCATACCCTAAAAGCATAGATTTTAAAACCGAAGAATTAAACGGTCAAGTGACGTCCTTGCATAAGTGAAGGCCATACTTATTCATTCATGCCAACACTTCATAAAGGTCGTTGGTCAGCTTCTGGCCATCTATCGATAATTTATTGATTATGATGCTATCGAAATATGGGATAACTTAGGCGTAAAAGATATTTCGAAATGCAACCTGATGGCTCGGAATACTTATATTTGTATGTCACTATAGTCTGAAGGAGTGAATATTGTTCAATAATAAATAATTGTTGGTACGCCTGAATTTCAAAGCAATGAGGTTTTAAAGCCACATTCAGGGTTGGCACAGTTTTGATTGAGGACTAGCCCAGTTAGAATATTTCACTGGACTATGTCATTCTATGCTCCTAGTCGAACGACCTCGGCTTCTGTATTCGCTACATTTGTAGAGGGATGTGGGGCAAAAATCATCGAATCGGTCGAATAGTGTCGTCGATTTGCAGTGATAAGGATGGACCTTGATATATTCCCAACGTGATTATAAGTAGTCATGCAGCTAATGACTTTAGATGGTTATGTGGTCTTTTTGGGAGTAACATCCTGTATGCATTTGAAGAACACATGCTCCGCTTCTTCGGTCGCATCGTGGCAGTGGTGACAGTTTTGGGAGTCGTTTCTCTTGAATCTGTGGAGGTATGCTCGAAAGCATCCATGCCCAGTCAAGAGTTGGGTGATGTAGTACCCGACTTCTCCATGCTGGCGAGTGACCCATTTGGTGACATTTGGGATCAGCCGATGCGTCCACCGACCTTTCGTCGAGCTGTCCCATCTCTCTTGCCAGAGCCGAAGACTCTCAGGTCTCTCCTCGTCACAGAGGACCTTCCGCTGCTCTTCTTTCTTCCTCCGATGTTGCCGTTTTCGTCCTCCTGCCAAGATGTCGATAGGCGGGCATAATGCAACGACATGGACCACATCGTGTGATACCGTTCAGTATGCTGACGCCACTCTGATCGCTGAGACCCGCTGGACTAATGACATTGTCTTGCGGTAGGTTGTTAATTCTAGCGATGTGGCCAACACTGGTGCTCCATACCGCATGATGGAGGTAACTAAGGTTGCCAGTAGTCGTCTCCGGATTTGCCAGAGGCCTCCGATGTTGGACATTACTCGTGACAGCGCGCCCTGAACTGCTGCTGCCTTCCTGCTCGCGGTGGTGATATGCTCCTTGTAGTTGAGCCTCGCATCCAAGACAACTCAAAGGTACTGGATTTGGGGTTGCGACTGAATGTCGTGGTTGCCTACCCGTATGGTGATGGTCTCCATTTTCTTCCAGCTACTCACTAGGAGTGCTTAGGTCTTATGCTCCGCCAATGCCAAAGAGAATGCGGCTTGTAGGTCCTCCAGTTTATTCGCTACAAGGACAACCGCCACGTCGTCCGCGAAAGCCACCAGTGTTGTTTTTGCCGGTATCTCCAGGCCGTCGTACATGACGTTCCACAATATTGGTCCCAGGACAGAGCCCTGAGGCACCCATCTCGAACACCCGTCTCGTAGTGCAGAAGTCGATCGCTGAATTATGATCTGACCATCCTTCTTAGATAGTAGGGCACTCCCATGCGTTCAAGAGCCTCCAAAACCCGATCCCAGCGGGCCGAGTTGAACGCGTTCTTGATGTCCAGTGTGACGATGAGGCAATATTTCTTGGAACCACCTTTTCTCTTTCCTGAGATGTTCATGACGAGTTCCAGTGCGTCAATGATCGATCTCCGCTTCCTGAAACTGAATTGGAATTCAGAAAGTTGAGGATCGATGAATTGCTCCAATCTGTCGGCCACTATCCGCTCCAGGTTCTTTCCCTCCTAATCTAGCATGCAAAGTGGACGAAAAGATGCTGGGTCGTCCGGTGGTTTCTTTCCTTTAGGGAGAAGAACCAACCTTTGCTGCATCCATCGAGTTGGGAACACACCTTGTCATAGGCAGGCGTCGTACATGCTTATGAACATGTCTGGTCTGGCAGCCATTGCACTTTTGAGTACGATGTTGGGTATGCCGCTTGGTGCTGGTGCCTTGCCATTTTGCAATCTAGGACAGGCCTTTGTGAGCTCTTCTGTAATGCCCTCAGTTGTTGTTTGAGGCACTGGTGATCCCCTTATCATCAGTCTGAAGGTCTCTGCATCAAATCATTTGGTATTCCAGCCAACTGGCTGCGTCCTTGCGATTCTTTGACGCCACCCGCTTCTCGAATTGGTGTTGATTTCCCAGATTATAGCTATTTTTGAACTCCTCATCTACCCTCCACTCGCAGCCCTCTTCTGCGAGAGCACTGCTAAAGAACGTCAGGTCGATGATGGAGCACGTGGCGCCTTTGCGAAAGGTGCTCGTAGTTCCCTCGTTCATGAGAATGAGGTTCAGTGCTGAGAAAGCCACTTGTAGGGCTTTGCCTCTTCTATCCGTCTCACGGCTTCAATGGACCAGGCGTTTAAGTCACCGGCAATTGCGACCAGATCATGTATTCTCAGTAAAGTGCCGTCTGCACTCTTTCATCGCGTAAGCCACAGGCCAATCGAACGCTTAACATGTGATTCAGTAATGTTCGCAATGTAATTGGATGTAATGGTTGAGTAAATAAATCCAAAGTATCATATAAAAGAGGTACACATGTTGTTAGAAAAACCAACGACTAACGTTTTCCGTCTGTTGACTTTTTTATAATTCAGTTCTGTTAAGATGTACATAAACATAAGAGTACTGTCTATCAATAAACTATAACACAATTGTCTATCAATAAACTATAACATAATTTTTATTTATTGTATATTTCCAGATGGTGGCTACAGATGAAACAGCAACACAAAATTCACCAGAAAATACAGGAACATTTGTGAAGTTAAAACAAACGCTATCATCGTCGCTGCTAACAGCCCAAGACAAAGGTATATATACATATTAGACATAAAGCTCTTAAACGTTTTGAAAATCCAATATATTTTACTACACATAATACTTTCCATCTGTTGTACAACTCGTATACAGATATCGCAAAACTTTCAGTCAACTTATTTATACCCGATTATTAGCTCGATTGCTTTTATGAGAAATAAATTGGCTATATAAAATAACTCGTCGGCTGCAATCAGCTACGTCATCGTATTATACTCGCATTTATATTGGAACTGTTAAAACAAGGACTATCGGATCAATTAGCTACATAGTCATTCAACTTAAAGATATGTTTCAGTTTTACGAAGAAAAATGATAAAGTCGAGAAGAAGTTGGAAGATGGCATTAAAATTGCGAATTGATAAAGTTTTTGCGAAATAGATAAAAAATTAAATTAACTTTGCTTTTTCAGTTCATTTCGTTTTTTGTTGCTTTTGTCACTTTAAAAAGAATTTACGAGTATCCCTTCCTACATAAGGATAAAGTTCTTTGCGTTATATAAAAAATATTATTAATAATTTGTAAGATTGTTTAATTGAATTTATTGTATAATATTTTTTTTTTGCCGCGCCCGCCATCTTCTTTATTCGGTCTCCTCCTCTCATGTTTCCGTTTTACCGACGAATGGAACATTTATAGAGCTTTTTTCCGTTCTACAATTTAAGTTGTCTGTTGAACTTTTTTTTATTTTTAACGATGTTCATTGTTAATTGTACAAAGAGGATAAATTAATAACGAAAAGCAAAATATTTAATTATATATAAAAGAATCTATTGTTGGATGATTAGAGTATTGGAAGATATTGATTCGAAACAGATTTGACAATTTTGAAATCGGACAGTTGATACTGTATTAGTTGATTGTACCAAATAAACAATCTTGTCAATATCAAATGTTAGTAGAATTTTCCATAGAAACATCTCAATCAATCGCAGGCGTCTTATTGTTTCCATCCGTGCAAGCTTATTTAGGGTTGCAAATTGCATAAGTTTATTGCACTCCAACAGTGCGGATCATACATTTGTTTGTTCACACCACTGATTGTAATTAGACGGTGAAAAATGGTTTCAGGGTCCTTCGCGAGTTGTATAATTGTATAGTTTGGGAAAATAAGTGAATTCCTATTGTGAAATGAGTATTGACAAAGTCTGTTTAGAGAGATATTTGACCAAAAAACATCAATATTTGCAATCAGTAGTGAAAAAGAATTCAAAATGACGGATGAAGCTGACTCTTATTCCAGCTTTGCAGGCTCTTCAAATAAATAAATCACGAGCGGCATCTGTAAATGTAATGTTTTGTTGAAGACGCCCAGTATACACGCACTAGAAATTTGATTTGATTAATTACAAATTCTGACAATCACCTGCGATTGTTCTGAGTATCAAAGCGTATTTCATTTGTTTCATTCCGGTATAAATATAATATACCCCAGCGCAGAAATTACAATATATGATGGGTTTACCCATCTTCGATGGTGAATCATCTCAACGTGATAGTACTTAGATAGAGCTTTAAAAAACTGCAACAGATATACAACCACAAACATCATAAAATCACTGCTATATACCTGATTTTACCGAGCAGACTGCTGTACATGCACGTTATACGGCCTCTAGGATATGAAAATAATTGAGCACCTCCGATGAGGTGATATGAGTCTAAAGGGCTAAAATAGTGAACTACCTTATGCCATTACAGCTTATAAGACATACGGCGATAGGTCAGATTTACGTAGAACACGCATAGCACTCAATCTATACCCTATATAGTACTGACCAGGAAGGTTCAGGCCATTAAGTCTGCCCTCTAAAACGGGGTCATATTTAAGATCATACACACCACTGACCGTAAAATTGGGCATTTTAATCAGTCACAAAAACCTGTTGAGCGTATTAACTAGGATATCAAACGATTCATAATGACCGATTAAATTGTGACAAATTAATTCAGACGATAACGTTGAAGTTACAGGGTCATTCGAACTTTATTCCCAATTCCTTGATTTCAATTAAGGGCAGTTTAACCAAATCATTCAAATTTATAAAGGTAAAAGAAAGCTTTTTAAAGAAAATTGAAGAAATTCAAAAGAAATAAAGTTATTAAAATGAAATGGATTAGCCAGTGCTTACGCAAGTCAGGCTCGGTTTCTCAAAGTCATCCCTAGAAATATTAAATCCCATGCAGCACAATTTATCGCTGCTTAGTTTGCTAGAGGAAACGGTCGGGAGTGGTGAGATGCATCTCTAGAGTTCTAGATTACAATACTCATTGAATTGAGTTGAACGCGAAACATAAAGTACAGGATGTCGGCCGGGACGGCATACTGTTTTGTTTTGCCACCATTTTGGTAAACGTTAGTCTTGACAGTTCATATTTGGTGGTCGTGAAGTAGACACGTGGCAAATTTATTATGGATAAATATGGATTCCATCTGACCAAGGCCTACGAAACATCTCGCGATTTACTCCAGCTATTCCTAGATTTCAAGCAAGTCTATGATTCAATCAATCGAGCGAGATTATGGTATTCGCTTCCATACTTAAGAATACCAAAAAAAAAATACGTACATCTCAGTAAAATGACAGTAGAGTCACACAATGCTGTGTTAAAGTTGAAAGAAGTACATGGTCCCCTGGAACAGTGTTCAGCTTTCGGTGGTCTCAAAACCAACGAGACCAAAACCAAAAACCAAATATCTGATCTCTGGTTTTCAAGACCAAAACACACTTCATTTCAGCAGTGGTATCCACACATTTGTAGAAGTTATAAGACTCAAGTATCTTGCATCTTTCATTACTTACAATAATAGTGTGGAGATGTATAAGGTTCCTTGCTTCTGGCAATCGGGCTTTATGTCTCCTACGTCCACTTCTGAAAACAAAATATCCTGAATACGTTGATAAGCTGAAATTTACAGAGTGTTAATCAGACCCGTTATCATGTATGTATGTTAGAGTTGGACCTTGACGGATGAGTACGAAAGCTGGATTTTATTATTTCAGATAAAAATATGTCAAAACGGTCGATGTTGATGTACCTGGTTATACCATTCTAGCCACTTCAAAGATAAAAAACACGGCATTTTTGAATTTAATGTTTCGAGTAACGGCCCAATTTTGACATAGATGAAATATGCTACACGCACCAGAATTTTGTTTTGTTTCTTTTCGACAACCATAGTCGTCAAACTTTCGACCCAGTGTAGAAATTTTAATACCTGATATGTTTATCCAAATGGAAGCATTTTCACGAAACATTTCAAGGTATCAAAAGCTAATTACAAAGAAGTTTCAAAAAAACTTCAAGCTCAAACGTCATTCAATCAATGCATAGTTTTATCAACCAGCCTATTTTGAACCAATTAGTCTCTCAAAGCCAGAATGGCTCATAAACACATATTAAATAGGCACAAGATAATTTTTAATACAATATACTGATGCATTTGAGTCAAAAAATATCGTCTGAAAGGATCCAAAGATAAATCTTCACACATGTTTCAATGATACGGCTTATCACATGCATGGAAGTGTATACTACAACCCATGTCGGATCAGTAGTACATAAATTAAGCCTACCCCGGCAGAATTGTGAGCATAATTTTGAGAATTGGCCAAATAAATAGTAGAACAACTCGGAGAGTTGAACTGGATTATTGAAGATAAGTCAAGGCTGGAACACTCAATATAATGAATTGTTTTCCCACTATCATCGACATTGATGCCATAATACAGTGATTTATGACTACCGAAGAAATCATGAAGCAAACATTTGCGATAGTAAATAGCGTTTAATCAACAGTTACCTTCATAAGTAATTTGATCAGTTTACAAATACAAAAATAATTCTGTATGTAAGGTAATAAACTATATTGTACCTCTAAGTGCACTGTCAACTCTATTTGGGTTTTCGTCTCAGTCAACAGGTTATCTACACATTGTAATACTAAATATCCGATGGACCAAATCGGAGATATATCCACTTGTGGCTTGCATAATGCCAAGGTTACTAATATATTTGGGACGAGACTAACTCATATAGCATTTGTGTTGTAACACATTCTGTTGTACATGTGGGATTGGACACATGTGGTACTCCTCAAAAACCACGAAACAAATCAAGAAATCGATTTCAACATATTGAGTGGAACGGAAAGGTATTTAAACGAGGTTATATGTAAAAGAGTGCAGATAAAATCCTGTACATCAACAGTTTGTATACCAACATCATAATATCATCTTTTTCCTTATAAATGTACCATAAATTATCGACAGTAATAACAAACTTAATGGATAACTATTTACGTGATAAATCTTTACTGGAAGCTGACCAATGCACTACTTGCTGTATTCTTTATATCTCAATATGTTCACAGCTTTTGGACACAATGTGGCTCAAGTAATTCATTTTCTGCTTAGACAGATTAAGTCTCGCAGATTTTAACATTAGTCTAGCGGTTCTATTAAATGAGGTATATCCTTAAGAGACTTGAAGAAGTCATGTACTTCAAACAGTACTCGAGGTGCAATGATGTCATCTAGATACAACATACATGTTCCAAAATTCCCATGTCCAAACGGCATTACTAATTTTTTTTTTTAAATTATGCTTTAATTGGGTGCAGGGCGGACTTTAAGACAGTTCTAGCTCCTTGTAACTGTCAGAGCTCCTGCACCCAACGAGGTTGTGGCAGCTTCACCGTAAACCTATGCACATTGACCGTTCCTCGTGTTACCCGTCCTGGCGTAACATATGGTGGTATTTTCTCCTTTAATTCTGTAGAACATTTACCATTTATCAATCTTTAGAACACGCAGAGCTCTGCAACATCTCTGCGGTGTTGTAGACTGTCTAGATCTTTCGTAGGTCTGGGGTTTCGTATTATTCGGAAGGCACGCCGCTGAACTCTATCCAGCAACTGGAGAGCAGTGCCATATGCTCCACCCCAAACTTGACAGCAATATTCTATACAAGGTCTAATAAATGTTTTACATATTTGGAGAACCTGATGCGATTTAAAAAACCGTCTGCATCTATTAAGGAACCCGAGTTTACCTGAAGCTGATTTGGCTAATGCGATAATTTGTTGCTTGTTATTTGACATTAGGAGCTAGATATTCGTTTTGATGTTTCCTGAATATCGCTGGTATGGTTGTGTGATCTGTCTGATCAGAAAACAATTAAATGGCTTCCGTTGAGATTGAAGTGTCTGCTGATCACGTTGTGACGAATGATAGATCGCTTAGAGTTAACTTCCTCTGTTTTCTCAATCAATTGATTCTATGTTCTTATCCAAATACGAAATATTTCAAATAAAATATACTTGTTAGTTCGTTAGAACTGTTGTGACACGACTTCACACTACAACCCAGATGTTCTATTGAATTTTCCATTCAAACACTGATTTAATGACGTCGCTTTTATCAGATTGAAACTGGCCTAGCTACATAACAACATTATAAGTTTTATTCAGTTCAAAAAGGACTATAATAGTTCTATAGAGCTGTCAATCAATGTCCACTGTTAGTTAAGTTCACACAATAACTCCCATCCACCCTTCTCTTGATTATATTTATGAGCCGGCTTATATTTATTCTCGTACTGTCACTATTGATTAAAACTCTAAAATGGGTCTTCTCCAAAAGCAACCCAGTCTTGGCGGCAAATTGATTAGTTCTACAATTTCAATCTTTTTGTCACCAAGATTTGGGTATCTTGCTTCCTTTTTTACATCTATCTAGCATCCACAATAAACGAGGACATTCAAATGATATTCGTGTTATGTCATTTGGGGGTCTTTCTCAGTGTGTGACCTATTTCCACCTCTACTTGCGCTTTCTGATTTCCGTTTCAATGTGTGTTTGGTTGTTTATAATCACTTGTAGTTTCTGAGTGTTTCGATGTTTCACACCCACACAGCAAAACAGACTTCATATACACCCGTTGAACAATCGTAGCCTTATGTTTCTCGACAGGACGAGTGTATCCCAAGTGTTGTGAAACATAATTAACTCATATCTGGATTCAGCTTGCGCAACTGCTTTTTCTGCAGTCTTGGGAATGTCTTCTATGTATTTTCTGTGATCATTTGTTGCCATCCTGGATAAGACATATATAGGGGTACCATAAGTTTGCAAAGCAGTTGTGAGGTGAGCATTTTGGATTTAGTTAATTTTTTGACCGATGGTACTAGTTTTATTGTTGTTGTTAAATCTTCACCATTTGTCCACATCTCCACCAGTATCTCCATGTTGTAGCTATTAGTTTCCTTCTAAACTTGTGCTACTCTGGTTGTTTGTTTTAGAATTCTAATCTTCACATTTCTGTTATCAGATTAATGAATTTTGTTCCATTGTATCCAATCCAGTTTTCAGAACTTCTGGATCAGACATACTTCCAAACTGTTTTGAAAATTTCACTATTTAAAATCGCACCAGGTCGAAATGGCATTTCCACAAAGTAAGCCCTCCGAAGTCCGAATATGAAGAGCTTTGAATTAATGCGACAAGTAAAGATTATCAGGATGGATCTCAATGAATTATCTTTGCAGTCTGTATTTGACGGTAGCAAATACAGTTTGTGATACATGTGGAACATTAAGTAGGGTAGAAAAATGTTCACGCCATATATATCGAGTACTAGTATTGAATTGCAGCTGACCGAGATCTTGAGGTATGGTGCAATTCGGAGATTCCTTTAAAGAAACTACGCGAAATGCGCTCATTGCTGAGTTGTTGTACACTTAAGACCTCAGCCTTCCACCATTCGCACTTCTTTTGTCTACAAATGCGTTTAGCTGTCCCCCTAGCTAGGACTGCTTTGTTTTTTCTTGCAATTGTAAACCGTGTCTGCGCTTTATTGTAGGTTATATTTCGTTGCTCAACAGCAAGACGACACTCCTTATCAAACCAATCATTTTTGGAATTAGTATTTACCACACCGAAAATGTGCTGAGCAGCGTTGACAACCGAGGTTTTTAATACTTCCCAGAAATTTTCATCGTAGTTTTGCAATGACCAGATAATGGATACTATACCTACAAATTTTGTTGACGATCTATAAGTTCTCACGTCACTGACCCACGAAGTGACTGACCCTTTAGAAATCCACACAATTGGTCAATGTACATGCCACTTAGAGATCATGAGCGATCGCAAAATACATAATTTTTTCCCATTTTCAGTCGCAGTTTCGTCTCGGGAGTACGGACTTTTTTACCTGTGGCCCAATTAGAAATCCAACTTCAAGATTTCCGAGGTCATTTCCACTGCGTGTAGCAACGTATAGCCTTGGGACACATGGTCTCCACTTTTAGGCCATCGAGTTTCGTGGAGCGTTACGTATTCCAACCGATACTCTTTCTTACATATATATGTGATAATTCCGTATGATTCCGTAAATGCATCAGGTTTTCGATGTGATTCCACGTTCCAGTGTCGTTCCTCAATCTCGTTTCCGGGTAACTAAGCGCGGGATTCATTGTTGTTTTGGCAGTATCCGATTTGTTTTTGTTTGTAAACATTTTTAACACTTGTGGTTTTTTATGGATGCGGGTCGTCAACCAGTGATCCAACCAGATCAAGTCGCCAATACCAAACCAAACGCCTTAATACTGTGATGATATTCTATGGGTCTCATGTTTACTTCGTAATATTTACGAAACATGAATGTCCCCACCCACAGGGCTTGGGATGTCAAAACATACACGATTCAATTTTAAAAAAGTCAGGCTTTCAATCAATGCCCTCAATCAATGCCCAATTAAGTTCACACAATAACCCCATCCATCCTTGCCTTGATTATATTTATGATCAGGCTTACATTCATTCTTGTACTGTCACTATTGATTAAAACATTAACATGGGTCTTCCCCACAGCAACCCAGTCTTTAAAATTTTAGGTATCTTGCTTCTTTGAATAAAGACTTTCAACTTATATTCGTATTATGTCATTCAGAGGTCCTTCTTAGACGTGTGACCTATCCATCTCTACTTGCGCTTTCTGATTTCAATTTCCATGTCTGTTTGGAGTGATCTTCTGTGTGTTCCCACTTTTCACACTAATACAACAGAACTGACTACAAACACGCATTGAACAACCGTAGCTTTCTCGATAGGACGAATGTATTCCAAGCCTTGTACAGCATAATGAACACATTTTTGGTTTTGTTGATGCGTTGAAAAATGTTTTCTTCCTTTTTTATATCTCTGCTTGCAGCTGCTTTGTCTGCAGTTTTAAGAATACCTTCTGAGTATTTTCAGCGATCATTTCTTGCTTTTATGATGTTGTCTAGCTGTCACCCAAATTTGTACTAACCCATCCAAGTCTTGAATATGTCAAGTTGCTTGTCACTTAACATCTTCAAGAGTATGTGGATTAATTAAAATCCTTACTTGGATCTGCGGCTTATTTGATCCTTTTTCAGATTTTACCTCTTGGAGTCGTCCAGTCTGGCGACCTTTATCTTTCTTCACAGCTTTCTACAGTCTAACAACCATTTTGCGAAACAGGTGAGCTTCCAAACAATTTCGGATAAGTACCTACAGACTTATGTGGCTGTTTAATAAAATTAAGTTCACTCGATTATGCGGGTAGACCTAACGATGGATTACAATTGAATTACAGAATAAATTATACAATCTTACCTTATACATAAATTAATAATTTATTTAATTTAAATTTTTAATAATTTACCAAAAAATAGAGACGACCATGATTCTGCAATAATGAACGAGCACTAAATTTAAATTTCTTAAAAAAATTAAAAATTCCAAAAAAATAATTTTAATTTAAAAATTTAATTTATACTGGGTCCTATCCTATTCTGTTTATTTTATTATTTCGAATCCAAATTAATGGTACAGCACAGTGTGTGTGTATATACCCTGTGCTGTGTACAATTGAACGACGAGATGTGCTGAATATTTTAATTTATAATTCGATTTATTAGGTCGATGATTTTGTTGCTCTCGATGCTAATTTTCATCTCAGCGATGGATCCAATTTGGTTAAAGAGTGAATTCTTGTATTAAAGCTTTTCATGCGCGTACACAGCATATATTTTTTGGATATGTGTTATGTGTTCCCGATCCATCAATAGAATTTCCTTTTTGTTTAGCTTTTGTATACGTATGTACATGTGTATGCTGTTATTATACATATATGTACATATGTACATACTCAACAGTGCGCTGACAAATAAAATATGAAATTCAATATTGTATGTATTCAACAGAAATGGGAATTATTTGCTATGTTTGTTGAACAATGCTATATGTTGAATATTAGATCATTCCTAATAATAAAATGCCGAATGAATTTTCTTTGTAGGAGGAAATGCGATATAGGGATGCTAAGAATGGGAGTTAATTAAAAAACAATATGTCTCTCTAATAGAAATATTAAGTAAAGTATCTGAGATGATTTGAAATTCAATAGGATCGAATTTCGATTTAGAGACTCTTTAGATAAAAGTTTCCAACAATTGTGTCCGTTCATTTATGTATTTACATGCTGTACAAAATATGCCCTTTACATGTATACGAATATCCTTCTACTCGTACTGCCGGAAAATATTATTTTTGTGCCGCTCTATTTATCAATCCAGCTAAATGTATGTACATATACCTGAATGAAAATCAATAAAATAAATTAGTTTTCCAAAAAAAAAAAATTGATTATATTTTGTTATACAAACTAAACAGTCGATAGGTATCGACAAAGGTATATAGTAGTGCTGTTGATTCAGGAACTCATTTTAATGATGACTATATCGATTACAACATCCAAATAGCAACCAAATAATTTCCATGAAAATGTGAATTAGAACGAAATTATGAAAAAATATACCATGGTTCGTTAACCAATTCATATATGTACACCACGACTTGTGGAATGGTAGACACCACTACACCAGCTTAGGATCGCGATGGGACGAGATTTTATTCTAAATACCATTAGTACTGTGGCTCGTTTCAGGAATGTACCGACTGTCGTAATCTTTCAAAATTTGAGATTAAACTTCACAAAACCAGTCGATCCTAATGATCAAGGTTGAAACTCACCCATAGTTTGAGCCATGTTAGACATGAATTCAAAAATTTGGTATTCGGCCAAAATTGAGACAAGAAGAGCTTTTGATAAAAACCGAGTCAACTAACATTTTTGGTGGCCGTTAGGATAAATGTGGCATTAACACTACACTCAGTTACATTGAGCAAGCTTGAATTGTAGATATTTTGGTTTTAATCAATTCCCACATCCAGTCAATGCCCTTATCCATCTCCTAGGACTTTACGCTCCCGCCACACTGTATAGCATCAAAACTCACCTGTATAGCATCAAAAATATCATACAACAGTTTGGATGCGGAAATATTTTCTCACCGTCATCCACCTTTTGATTGTTTTCTTTTTTACTATTCTTATAGTTTTGTCTTTCCTTGCCGTCACCTTTGACGGTCCAAATTATACTGTGCCTCCTCAGTTTTTTTTCCGCTCATCAACACGGCTCTCGTTTTGCCCCCCTGGTAAGCATTCCGCGAACCTCTATTTCAGCAACTCGCGATTGGTGACTTGGCACATTTTCTGCCGTACCCGTATAGGCCATCTATTTTGTTATTTGTGTACGGTTTATTCTCTCCGCCGGAATCGTGGCTATTTATTTCTTATACAGTTTTTGGCGCCTCTCTCGGTGGTGTCTCGCCGCATTTTTTGCATGAAAAACATAAAAGTGGTTTATATACTGGCTTAAACCCAACCTCGACATTTGTTTTGTTTTTATATATTTTTTTTCGATGCCACAAAGGTGAGCACAGTGTGGCGGGAGCGTAAGGTCTTAGGAGATGGATGAGGTCATTGACTGGGTGTGGGAATTGATAAAACTAAAATATCTACAATCCAAGCTTGCTAGGTGGCTCAACGCTACACTACACTCACAGTTGGAACAACGAAAATTTTTTAAAAAATTTTTTTAAAGAGGCAATTCACTTAAGTGCCTGGAGAAATTCTCATTCAATTACAAATATATACATATATGATCTCCGATTTACCCGTAAGCTTACAGATTTGGCACACCACCATTATAGATCGCACCCAAATATGTTCTAAAAAACTATTTCTTTCCTGAACCGTCAGCTATATGGCTCATAATATTGTTTCAGATCATTCGCATGGAAACGTCCAAATCTGTGGCCATTCAGATCTGTCAATTCGTTAGTGTTAATACCGAGTCTGTTTAAAACCTTCCACTTTTGATAAACTGAGTCAAATTTAGGATTGTAACTTGCTCTGGTATTCGATTGCTTAAAAGTTTTCTGCAACACTTTGTCATCAATATGGAATTGCAATGGTCGACTCCGCAAATTGTATCTTCTCGAGTAGGTTTCATAAGCCTTGTGCAAATTATTTCGGATAAATTATGTCAATGTACCGTTCGCAGTTGACAAGAAATGCAGAGTAATCAAATCACTAGTGGTTCCATCAATTACAAGAGATTTAATATGTGGCATCGACTTTTGGACCGCTTTTGGTATACGACCCAGTATCGACAGAACAGACGATCGTATAAGTGTGGATTGTATCGAAATCGAAAAAAAATGGAAAATATGATTCAGCATGAGATGGATGATGACCAAAAACCACAGTTGCAAAAAGCAATGAATACATTTCTGATCACTCAGTCCCGTTAAGGTACCAGCCCGTATTATATCTCCAAACATCCAAAAAGAGCTGAATTTGGAATTGGATTGCATGCTACGCTTATAGGAGTGGTAAAACCAGCTGGTCCAGCTGAATGGCTACATCCTGTGGTATGTGTGAGGAAACCTTCGGGAAAGATAAGGTTTTGCCTGGACCCATTGCCATACATTAACCGAATACTAGGCCAGTTGTCTGTCACTAAATATTTGTCGAGCTTGGACCTCAGTGATGCATTCTAGCAAATCAAGTTGAATGAAGCTCATCGATCGAAAACGGCATTTATTGTACAAGGTAGAGGACTTTTTCACTTTGTCGTTTCATGAATAAGGTGTTGGGAGTAGATCTGGAGCCCAAAGTGTTTGTGTATCTGGATGATATAATTGTAATGTCACAAACCATTCCTGAGCACATGCAACTTTTAAGAGAGGTATCCAACCGTTTGCGAAAAGCCAATCTGACAATAAGTGTACAAAAGTCACGATTTTATCAAAAAGAGATTAAATATCTGGGGTATATTCTTGATGAAGACGGTTTGAGCATCGAACTCGAAAAGATATCCGGTGTGCTAAACTTCGCAACACCGAAGACAATAAAAGACGTTCGGAGGCTAATTGAATTAGCTGGCTGGTATAAACGCTTTATCCCGGATTTCTCGTCGGTGACGGCTCCCATCACCAGCCTTTTGAAGAAAAATAAAGGAACAAAGTTTCAATGGACTACAGATGGTCAGAGAGCTTTTACCAAATTAAAAACATTACTCGTGTCAGCCCCAATTTTAGATTGGCGCCGTCATGACTCAAGAGATTGAGGGCAGTGAAACGGTGATAGCCTACATGAGCCAAAAGTTGACATCGACACAAAAAAAGTATCTGGCTACAGAACGAGAATGCTTGGCAGTCGTATTGGCCATTGAAAAGTTAGCTTTCTCATATTCCCACTCCCGATCCCAAATTATCCTTCTGATCCGCACAATCGCCTTGCTATATAATTCAATTATATTATTATATTATATTATATGTATTTTGGAATGATGACCAATTAACCAGTACATTTGACGTTGTTTTTATCGTATCTGTTCAGTTCTCTGTCTCACGTGATGTTTCCAGTTGAGCCTTAAATCTAAATGCAGACCAACGTATTTTGCCGAATCAGCCTGTGGCACTTGCGCTCCATTGAGGTATAAGCGTAGATTGTTATTTTTGTGTCGAAGTGTAAATGTCACATGGGTTAAGCTCATTTAGCACGATTTTCCATTCTATTGTCCATTATAATAACGTTGTTCATTGCTCGTTGCAGATTTTCCACTGCTTTTGAATGTGATTCGTCTACTGACATAATTACGGTGTCATCAGTAAACGTACCGATGAATGTTTTGTTCGTTATTGGTATGTCCACAGTGAAGAGAAGGTATAGAAGACAAGACAGGTCGCAATACACTTCCCTGCGGAACTCCTGCTAACGTTGGATAAAAGTCAGAACATGTTTTTCTTCATGGATGACTCTGAATTGACGACCAGAAAGGTATGATTCAAGCAGCTGGCAATAGTTTTGTGGTAGCATTTTGGTCATCTTTAATATAAATTGCTCGTGCCAACCATAGAGGTCTAGGATACATCCAGAAATAAGGCGGGAAAATATTTCTTTTCTTGTAACGCTTGCTCTATTACCGTAGTTATTCGATGGACTTGATCTATTGTAGAGTGGTTGTTCCTGGACCCAAATTGAAAATCAGGAACGTTACCATTGGCTTTAGACGTTTTGTCGTAGTTTTTCAAACAGCTTTGATAGGGTCGGAAACAGTGAAATTGGTCTGTATGATGTTACTTCTTCATCTGGTTTACCAGGTTTCTTCAGCATAATTATTTGGGCCGTTTTGAAGCATTTGGGTACATACTTCAATCTCATACAGGCATTAATTAAGTATGTGATCATTATGATTGCTTTACATGAAAACTCCTTGAACAGACCCGGTGATATTTCATCAATTCATGGTGCCTTCTTTTGGTTCAGACGTTTGTCGATTTCTTGAGCAATTTCCATTGGTGTGATCCTTTTAAAATCCTGATTTGGTTAGTAAGCAGGTGTTACGTCGATGTTGTATGTCATGGGGCTGAAACACTGTTGGTAGGTGTTGAGCAAAGAGTTCCGCTTTTTCATTGTCTTGTCGAATCCAACTGCGCCTTGAGCATTTCCTATAGGTATTCATAAACTGATAACTGTAGCTGTAAAGTCTGCTTAATTTTTCAGAATCTGTGTAAAATTCAAATGTTGCGTGAATTTTGCGACATCTGTTACACGGTATTTCAGACCAATATGATGATAAAGAAAAAGTAAGAAAAGAATAGATATAGAAGTAGATAATGATGAATATGTCATCTCAATCATATTGATCTCTTGACATTGGATTAGAAAAATACTATCAAGCAGATCATTATAACCATAAGTTATTCCCATCTCACCAGTCTGATTCCTGGTATAGGAACATACTCAAACTATATACACTAATTTGAACTAAAAAATGCTCGCTCATTATTAAAAGATTCCTTACATAAGAAGGAGTGGTTACTTCATAAGTCTAAACAAGCCACATTATATAAAACATTGAATCCCTGAATTATATCAAGCTATTCCATTGGATTATCATTGGTTTCCTAAACTTTATTGGGGGATTAGATGCATTAGATGGTCAAAATGATAAACATCTAAGAAAATACTCTGTGAAAAATCAATCTTAAATTATAGGGTGGCATTTGCTTATACAAGTTCAAGCACAATCAAGTATAATTGTAGATAAAAAATTTCAAAATTCCACCAAACATGAAGCAGCACCAAAATGATGGATTCTCCTGATGATTATGCTCCGAAAAAGAGACCCCATATGACCAAGAAAATTCTCTCTTTTCAAATTTAAAGAAATGCTCATCAAGAAAGATCAGATCATAACCAAACAAACGAGTATTTTAAGAAATAATATTTTTTGAAAAGATTAAGAAACCTGGAAAATCGCTGGGCTACAACTTAATGAGATACAACTTAAGGGACAAAGCTTAAAATAATTATGTGTAACCATAAGTTAGGCTCAGTTTTAGGTCCAAGTAAAGGAAGAGCACCAACAACGTGCCTGTGTACGAGCAGATTCCAATTAGCCGTACCATTTTTCAACCAAAATAAACTAAAATGACGGTACGTAATGCGTAGATGCTTGTTAATATACTGTAATTGAAACAAAATATCACAATGGGCCAATGTTGAGTCGAGCCTGAGTGATTATGAAAACAACAGAACGAAGTTATTTCATATAATTCACTGACTAGAAGCCATGTTTGAATTAAATGACTTCACAAGCGTATAGTCAACCAATTTCATGTGTTAAAACTTGCCTTGCCTTAATTTGCCTTTCAGAGTTCTTTACTCAAATGACAAGTATATTTATAGTCAATTGAGGTCCACACCAAGCTTCACGCATCAACGACAGCTTCCGAACTCTTGCAATTAGCGAGCAGTAGAAATAGAATTGGTTCATTCTTTCAAGATATCCTCACAAGAGAAGGATGTGTGTTTGGTAATCAGCCATTTGATCAGCTAATGTTGGTGAAAGCCAACAATATCATTGTTTACTTATTTGGATAAACATAAGTTGAAAGTCATCATTAAGTTCAAAGTCCAAGGAATAAGTTTAAAAACCAATAACTTGACTATTTCACTATATGAGTCTATCAGAATTTGTCAAGTTTTTCAGAATCATAAAATTACAGTAGATCTTAAATCTTTGAAAATATATCCAAATATATTTTGAACGAGTGTCTATTTAAATTTGATGCATTTCTTCTACTTCCAATCAGATTTATAATTCAATTTGAAAATATGAAACTTTGATTCAATGATCAGGTGAAAAACCGTACGATTCTTTTAAGCTCCACAGTATCAAGAATATCTTAGTTGATTCTCTCGGAATATCTAAATTTCAATAGCATTGGAGCTCTTAACCAACACATCACAAAGTGTTTGCGATAACGCGACCTCAGCGCCACCCTTTCTCAAGATATACCGAGATCACTAACTTGCAGGATTTTACAGATTAGCAGTCTAAAATTCGATTAGGGGTGAAGTCTCTTCTGGATTGAGACATCTGGTGAAGAGAAGTGATGTCATATCATCCAAAACGATACTTTGGAGAAGATTGTGCGATCTAGAATGGCTTTATTTAAATCACACTAAGGCCGCATGATAAGGTTTCTCCGATCGAACGTTACTTTATTTGTAGTAAATGATTGGAACGGAAGCAATTTGTAACAGTGGTGAATAGATCGGGAATAATGTTAGTTGCAACAGCCAATTGGGCTGAGCATGGCAATAATATATATATATATATATATATATATATATATATATATATATATATATATATATATTATATATATTATATAATATATATATATATATATATATATATATATATATATATATATATATATATATATATATATATATATATATATATATATATATATATATATATATATATATATATATATATATATATAATATACCATATATAACATATATCCTATCTTACTAAAAACTTTTTAATCTACAGACAATATACGCCAGTGACGTGTAATGGTTGCTCTCACCTTACGAGAACCTAACTAGTTCGCTACCATTTCAACGATGATAATTGGTGTCCATATATCATACAGCAATCGGCTTTCCTCTATGTTAAATGCAACTTATGGTGGCCATGGCCACCGTTATGTACCACTGGGTGTACCTCAACCACCAGAAACTTTTTTGTTTCAAAAGCTTCTTTAGACATGGATTTATTATTTTTGTGATTCAGCAAAGGATGACACTTAACAATGAGTCAATCGTATCATTGTGGATTTGTTTATAACAAATAAAGGCATGTATTTATGTACTCACCAATGTGGAGTATGTTCTGGGAAGCACAAAGCTATAAAATTGATATAAAAGAGCTTTGGGCAATTCTTCCAATATAAACTCACTGTGCTATCCAATATATTCGTTTCGGGGTAGATACAAACAGAATTTCCAAAATTTCGGTTCTGCATTGGCTAATGATAATAACATATTTTCAAAACATAAGAATTTATGCAAATAATTTTTTGATTACGATCCATGCACATATGTAATTATTATTATTGTTATTATGTTTACTGTAATGGTGATTATTGTTTTCGATAAACAAGATACCATAAAATTGTTATTGTGCATCTCAATTTATGTGCATAAATAATAAACTTCTATTGTCGTATTTACAGATAAATATTGATCAGATTTTATGCTTTTGGGAGATAATATTGTTTGTTTGGTTTAACATAAGGTAAACATATATAATTTGTAAAACTACTCAGGATTATCTTGTCTATTAGTTACAGTATGGGTATAGGAATGTCTAATAGGATAGGGTAGTCAAGAAACACTTGTCAACAAGATATCAAACATGCTCATATGATTGGAATGGTAATAGAAAATTAGATGAAATTCTTTTCACCGTTAGCCCAGGTTTAAATGATACATATATATATATATATATATATATATATATATATATATATATATATATATATATATATATATATATATATATATATATATATATATATATATATATATATACCATATATTTACGTTTTTTCATATTCGAACCATGGTTATTGGATGATACTATGTCCTATGTACCATTTTGGTAAATGTATAAATTATGATTAGCTCTAGTCTATTCTAATGAGGCTCTCGTTGACATATGACAAAAAATTGAAGTTCTATCTTATAAAACAGTTACCAGATTAATAAAAGAACTGATCTAACCTACGTAGCGTGCATTGTGTTCAATGTATACTGATTCTGAAATTTATTACCATTCTTGACCCATCATAGAATTAACTGATTGCAAATGAACTTATTTTAATGTAACGCATAATACGTATCTTAGACAGAACATTTTATATAATTTATACGGTGCTTTAACATGAAATGAACGAAATTGGCAGAAACTGATAATCAGAGAGAGGCATGTAAGGATCCAATAAACCTTGTGTCTTCAATTATGACGCTATGTGTACAATTAATTAATTTTTCAAGCGATCGAGCTTTTTCAACAACAACCTGTGAGAAAAATCACTCTTTCACTCTTCACAAAATCATAAATTCTCTGCATATTGCGTTCCAACCAGCAATGAAATCTCCATTACTGTAAAGTAACTCTGGTGTTAATTTTTTGAATCCAAAAGATCGTTTGACAACAAATCGGTAGAAGATCCAATCTACGCATAACTTATTTCAATCCAAATAATGCTATAGAAACATCAACTATGAATTGGTTGTCTTTCATGGACAACGGTCAATCACGGCAAATTCTATGAAACCAATATGGACATAGCCGGCACTGTCATACGAAATGAAAATATTAGTAGCTAGAATAAACTACAATTTATTTTAACTGTGATAGAGCTACAGCTTATTTTAACCATGTGTTAACCGGGTTTTACTCAGACATCTCAATTCGTATTGTCATTTGAAAAATTTATGAATAAAAAGCTTTCGGTTAACTCCGAATTCCGCTACAACTATGATAGTACATATGTCAACTTTTTAATGCGTTGTGCTAACGGTGATGTGCTCATATGATGGGCTTATGAACTAACTCTTGTCTGAAATAACTTAAGTACCCACATGGCCAAAACATTAAACGAAATAAATTTTATTTCCCAGTTCTGTAAAAAAACCAAGAGCCAGCAGTCAATATCAGATGATGCCATGTTTATCTCTTATCTCTGTCTTTATGACAGTCAGTTGAATCTCATCCAATTTATCGCCATTTTACAATATAAAATCTTACTTACTAAGATGTTAAGACGTATACTTACAAGCTGAAGTTGTTAATTAAGCGTTACTCAATAATCTTTCAGAAGTGGTCGTAGAGGATATAAAGCCCGATTGATAGTGGCAAAGTGAACCTTGACATTATCTCCCATTATACATTCTCCAGACATAACTTTCATCTTACCAATCGAATAAGGGCGACAAGACAGCTCCGCAAAGTTCTCTCTCAGAACATCAAGAGCTTTGAACTAGTGCAATCGAATCCCGTTGAACGATTTTTCTTTAATCCCAGCATGACCATGGAGAATTCCTCAACGCAACAATCTTCAATGAACATTTCTAGCGTCAATCACACGACCCATATTTCCTTAATGATTTACTAGGTTAATCACATAAATGAACATCATCAAAATACTCGTAAAAAAAATCTCCAATCGTACTTCCATAACAACATCAGTCTTTTTATAGATGTGTGTTTTGGAAACTGATTTATTATAATTGTCGTTAAATTTTTATTGGCCTTATAGTAATTTCGTCTGTCATTTCTGTTCCAAATATTTTATTTTCTATACTATGCCATTATACTACTTTGCTGCTTTATGCTTTTGATAAATGAAAGCATTTCCGAATCGGAAAATAATAAACTGTTTCATTCCATTTTATTTTAATCCAACACATAAAAAAATATCCAAGAACAATTTTTGAAGCCAATTGTAAATATTTTTAAACAGAGGCAAATTCACTATGTGGAAAGCGTGACATTTCGTATCATTGATCGAGCCAACTCTTATAGCACTATACAGATCGTCTACGCAAAGCAGGCCTGAAACCATACGTCCTTGATTTGACTTTAGCGTTAACTGCCAAGAGTATTACTAAAACAGTCATCTGCAGCTATTTAAGCTTTTTGTTTCCAATGAAGATTCTGCATGTAGTACAGGGAGTGTTGTGCTTATTCCAACCAGAAAAAGCTCTAATCTCTTTTCTCGAATTTGAAAGTTAAGGACGTCCACTGATTAGACCAACTAACTATCTCCTTGTTTTAACAATTTTTTCCCTTCGGCTAGCACCGTTCTCGTACAGATCATTGCTGGCCTTTCTTGTGAACACCATTTCAAAACAATTCGCTGTCATTCAGAGTCTTTTGCAGTGTGTGACTGGTCTTTCGATTTTAATAGCTCTTTTGTTCGTTTGTTCCAGAAAGCCTGTATATTTGCTCTTATCTGACCAGAACCATTTTATTTCTTCTCTCAAGCATTTATTTTAACCACCTGTAGTTTTAGTGTAAATTTGTCACCTGCGTAGTCAAAATCATTGAGTCGCGTTTGTGGTCCTCATTAAAAACCATTTGGGGATGTAGTGTTGAGTTTGCTCATGATGCGATTAAGTGTTATTTGGAATAATAGCGGAGATTATAAACAGACTTACCTAGGTCCTCACGAGTCGAAGAACTTTTCACTTTGTTTCGTTTTTATTGAATTTTGTATCCGGTTTCCCGATTCATTTCTTTGATTAGTTCAGTTCTTTTCTTAGGTACGGCCATGTTTCAAAGTACCTTCCATATAGCTGTTCGACTGATTGAGTCAAATGTACGTTCAAAGTTAAGTTAGTAGGTATATAACGATAAATTCGAAACATTTAGACTTTTCAAATGGTCAAAATTTGATTTTTCTTTTGAACATTTTGACTTCTGTTTGTGTGCTTTGTATAGCTCGTGTTATCGCCGTTTCGAGCATTTGTGGCACCATGGGCAAATAAATTCCGACCTTTCATTGCTACAAAATTGTTAATAAGATCCAGTTACAATTTCCGTACATATATCACGTTAAAAAGCTTCTATCTGCCCACTTCGATAGTTTTGCAGTCAATTGTTGGCAACCCCGAAAAAAGAGCAAGTTGACAGCTAAAAATTTAGGGTTAGTAAAAATGGCGCGTTCTACGATACATCATCGGGTTTTCAAACTTTGGCGACCGCAGTTCGAAAATTGTATACAAAAAATGGTCAAAATAGTGTTTTGACTTCGTCAACTGTGTAAAGATAATTGGAAAATTCAGGAAGACTGCATCAGTTCGATACACTTAAAACACCGGCCGACCAAAAACAAGACGTTTAAATGTAATTATTGAACCAGTGCGTGAGACAGTTGGTGAAATCCCAGGATCATAAATTGATAACAATTCTGTCCGCTGAAATTAGTTGCTCTTGATATGACTAATATGTGGTTTCAACAAGACTGTACCATAGTCTAACGGCCAGTGAAACAATTCAACTACTGTTTAAGAAAATTAATATTCATGTCACCCTCTCACTTCGGTAATCATAATCAGACCCTTAAATCGTGTAGTTTTAAACCATTAGATTTTTTCGTATAGGTCAAACGTCTATGCCAACAAGTTCATAACCACCATTACATTACTAAAAACTGTGTTTTTTATTTAATTCAAACCTTGCGTGGTTGGTGTCCAAAAATTATAATATATATATATATATATATATATATATATATATATATATATATATATATATATATATATATATGTATATATATATATATATATATATATATATATATATATATATATATATATATATATATATATATATATATATATATATAAAAATATATATATATATATATATATATATATATATATATATATATATATATATATATATATATATATATATATATAGTAATATTCTTTCACAGTGGATTCGTGGGTGTTCGAGTTCTAGATAAAAATCAAAATTAATTGTTTATATTTTAGCCTCCTCCAAACTATAACAAAATATTGTATCTATTCTATAATCTTCAAGCATACTACCATACTCTTTGATAACAACGTTACCTTAACATCTTGTCAAGGATTGATTTAATTTTTTTATATATGGTATTCTAATCTGTCAGTATTCCCGAGCCATGACCTTACCGGCTTGAACTTAGGGCCAGACCGGCTTCCAGGCCTAAAGTCAGCCTGTTATATTCTTAGTTGTTTTATGATTGATGGGTAATTCTCACAAGGATTATCATCGCTAATACTTTTAATGTGCTGATGAGAAGTGAGATACCTCCCCAGTTCTTGCATTTTCTTAGGTTGCCTTTCTTTGTGATCGTTATTCTAAGACCCGTTTTCCATTTCTGTGGGATTTTCCGGTATTCCCTTAAAAGTGGTGAAAGAAGACCATCAGTAATATGTGCGTGCTGTCTTTGAATAATTCAGCTGGTATATAATCTGTACCATTGGTCTGTTTATTTTTCATCTTATGGATGACGATTTTTACTTTCCCATACGTTGGTCGATGGGTGTGGGTAGTTTCGTAAAAGCTACCATCTAAATGGAAACCGAATATTGTGCAGTTGTTCTAGTATACGTTTTCCATCTTTTAACATGTTGCTCATGTGTGATTAGGATTTGATTAAATACTTTCATGCAACGCGTCGAGGTTATTAAAATTTAAAGTTTATAAAGTTCCAATTGATGTTCAAGAATTCAATCTTCTACATGTGATCGCCGAGTAGAATCAAATTTAGCAATACACTTAAGTTAGGTTTACCGGACAGCAGTGGCCTCTTGATTGAGAAGCCATTATTATTTGACTTAAGCGTCTCTCAATTTATGTAAACCCTTTTGTAGGATTGTGTATGATTAATTCCGTCCATTTATCGCTCACCCCAACGTGCACTTTAAAATCACAAAACTGTTTTCTACTTATTACATCAATAAAGAGTTAAGCTTTTTTTAATACCAGTAACTTTATACATTTTTCGTTTATAAATCGATTTATAAAAATATTAATAAATAAACTACTTAAATCAACAATGTAAAACCACAATCTGATTTAAGTAGTACAACAATGAAAAAAACTATAATGCTTTTAAAATTATTCAGGCCGAACCTGAATAAACAAAATATATATATTTAAGCTTCCCAACCCACAGCCAAATCACACAATGTGACAAGTAAAACCGACGATTATTTTCCAACCCACCCTAATTTTCATACGTATATATATATATCCGTAAAGACACCGACAAATAAGCTTAAAACCATACATAAACAAATCAAACCTGTTGAACGTATTAAAACCGAACTTATTATGTACACATATAACACAGGTTTTGTTGTTCTAATTCTAACATTTTGTCTAAATTTGAACATAGAAAACACCAAAATAGTTGGTTCAGATACATATATAGATTTTCGTATTAAATGTTGAATTAATTTATCATCACCCATCCAACCGTCTTGATAAATGGAGCTTTTCGTTTTTATCGACGACGATATAAAACTTCAGCACATATTTTGGAATAAACAATCAACACACAGCAGATAGAGGAACAAATTATTATGTAATAGGGTGGAAAAGCATAGTATTAAGGGAAACGTGAATTTTTGTGATCGACTTAAAGTTTAAAACAATAAAGTGTCGAAATTCAAATCACGTACATTATAGTTATATTTTCGACATTTTTGTAT